>OY992520.1:6054359-6654359 GCA_963921215.1 Scoparia ambigualis | reverse complement strand
TGTAGTATGCGACGACGAACCTGCTTTCCGAACAAATACTGGTTTAGCAATACCAGACTTATTAACTATTTCTTTGGCATTCCTTGAAGGTGCAAAAGATGTGAAATTTAAATTAGTGCACCGTGGTGAACCAAATGTGATTCCCAGCTTACATTCTCACATACCGGTTAAACTTAGCTTTGTGGTAGCATCAACCAATTGTTCCAAGGAAGTCGATGTAGATACTGAAAATGTTAGGTGTTTCGTAGACAGCTCAATTCCAGATAAAGTTTGCCACTCTTACGTATATATGATACCAACCACAAAAAAAATCATACATGTCAAGGCTAATTGCACGTTACCATATCAGACGCGGATAAAGAGGTCACTCTCCCCGGAGAACACAACTATAGATATACAGAATATGGTAGATCAATCATTGGAAAAACTTGAGATGTCTTCTCTTCATAGGTATAAACAGAGAGTTTTGAAAATTAATAGTTATTCAACAAAGATTACATCAGGTAGAGTGACTACTATTGACTTCGACGTAGGCTATACAAATTGTCTAAAATATGAGTGGGTAGAAAACATAACAACGTGTGAGTTTCTGGAGCATCTGCCAAGAAGGCATTGCGTATCAGATGTTTGGGAGCGGCTTTGGTTAAAAAATGGCAGGAACATAGAAGTAACTTGTCAAGATGACGAAACACCTTTGGAAGCTCACGTAGAATTTGAAAGTGCCGAAACTGCCATGCGATTAGCGCAACAAGCCCTGAAACATATCGAAGCTAAATATCCACACCCCAAAAAACAACAAGTAGTTCGAATATTTTCTTTGGAAAAGCAAGTGATAGCCGGCATACATTATAGGATGAAAATAGAGGTCGGCTTTACGAGCTGTGTAGCATTGAGCCTTCAGAAGAACTGTCGTCTGATAAGCGATGGTAGCCTCAACCGATTCTGCCGCGTTAATGTTTGGATTCGGCCTTGGACTGATCACCCTCCCAATTTCCGCGTGTCATGTGATTATCAGGCAGGCGCCTCCTCCGAGTTGTACCACCATGTTCAGGCTGAACAGTTGTTCTACAACTTTATTACAACATACAAGCCTGATTATGTACACGATCATGTAGAAATGACAAAACGGTTCAGTATATTTAAGGACAACGTGAAGAGAATCCATGAATTAAACACACATGAAAAAGGGACAGCTGTATATGCGGTCACCAGATTTAGTGACCTGTCGTATGAAGAATTTAAAACTAAGTACTTGGGATTGAACACGAGTTTGAAGAAGCCTAATCAGATTCCAATGAGGCAAGCGCAAATACCGAAGGTGAATCAACTCCCCGAGAGCTTCGACTGGAGGGAACACGGTGCAGTCACCGATGTGAAAGACCAGGGGTCGTGCGGGAGCTGCTGGGCGTTTAGTGTCACAGGTACACATTTGAACTATTTTTCTCATCATCTTTTCTCTTTTTTTTCTACCATAAACACTTAACAACATTTGTAATTTGAATACTTCCAAACTCCATTTAAAGTCTAGTATTACAAAATTAGTTGCACGATTTTAACATGTAAGTTCAGTGGTTTTAGTTAACACTTAAGTTAATTATTATGATGACTCTTTCCGTGAAAATTAGTCATACTATGTTATTTATCATATTCAGGCAACGTCGAAGGTCAGTGGAAATTGAAAACTGGCGAGTTACTATCACTTTCGGAGCAAGAGTTGGTGGACTGCGACAAGCTTGACGAAGGTTGTAACGGAGGCTACATGGACAATGCTTACAGGTAAATTTGGCTTATACATGGTGTTTGTAATAGGCGTATTATCTCATAAAGGCCATCTTTAAAAAGTATCTAAGTGCAACTTTAAAAAAAATCAAAATGTGGTTAGGAAGGGAAAGGTCAAATGTAAATATAATAAATAAGAAATATAATAAATTGATAAAGAAACACAATGTTCGTAATATAAACCAAAATAAAACTAGTAAGTAATTAAAAAATATACTACTCATAATTTATAGAATCTATTTAACTCAATATTTAACTTTTTGATACCTAAGTTCTGTCATTTAGTGATGTACGTTGCATTCGATATTGTCAAGGTCGTAATTTTTATAACGCCACAAGGAAAATGCAAACAATGGAAATATATCTAAGGGTTTTTTTAAAACTTTACGACAAATTTCTTATCGGTAATTGCTTATTGTAATGGGTTAGTTTGTAAGTTGTACATGCATAAAAGTATACAAGAACCTCAAAAGTACAATATTTACCTACAAATGCTTATAAAGATTTAAGTACTGTACTTAAATCGGATGTCATTCTAAAGCAAAGCGATAAAAAAGAATGTTTCTACAGCTGAGACTGTTACAAATAAAGTAATTGTCGGTGTGTCAAGGCGAGGCAATCCAATAAAAATACCATAAAACAGCATTCCACCTACAAGTAAAGCATAGGAATCCTCACAATGTCGCTAAAGCTGTAAAATTGTATTATTTAAATATTTAGTGCACATAATAAGCGATTGTTTTCAGTAAACATTGGACGCGTTGGTGAATCGCGCGGTATTTGAAAATTTCCTGTCGCTGATAAATGAGTGACGAGCTGCTATGTACGATGCTGATGTCATACATCTTGCAATAGTAAACAATGGACGTGTAACTGTCGCGGTGACTCCCAAGTCATTTTAGAATTTGGCGTTAGGGAAAACCAACAGTAAAATTTTAAACCGGTTTTAGCCGGTGTGATTGGATTACCCCACGGAAGCCTTCTTTAGAGTATATCGTTAGTTTTCTCCCTGGATATAGTGATACTAGACCAATTTTTTTTTACCAAACAAACTATTTATAAGTATCTATTAATGCCATGTTTCCTATATTTATTATAAGAACTACACACATTCTGAAATTGCCGGCTATCCCCCCATCTTTAGACATCCAGGAATATGAAATAATTAAGGAATTTCATACATACTCGTACTAGACGAAATATATTAAAACCCCGATCTATTGTTTGAGGATAAAGCAGGCTGGTATAGGATGTACCTATTTCGTCTACTTTAAATATAGGTAAAATCACTCTTGAGATGCAGTGGTCTCCTCGCGCGCTATTCAAAGAAGTTAGAGTGATCGCGACAGCAATACATCGGTTAAAAACATAATCTTTTTATTATATAAATTTGTGCTACTACTAAGTTTAAAAACTCATTACACCATTATTCATCAATTTATTTCAACAAGTCTAACTGCCGTACTCAGAGACGACAATTAAGTTTTAATGACAATTAAATGTCTTTCCTTCTCTACATCATCACATACATCATCACAGACATCTCATAGTACGGCAGTAACTGCCGTACTCAGAGACGTCAATTAAGTTTTAATGACAATTAAGTCTCTTGCTGTCGCTTTCTTATGTATAGTGCTAAATATATAAGAATATGTATAGTGCTAATTAGAGAAGGAAAGACATTTAATTGTCATTAAAACTCAATTGATGTCTCTGAGTACGGCAGTTACTGCCGTCAATTAAGTTTTAATGTCAATTAAGTCTCTTGCTGTCACTTTCTTATGTATAGTCTCAGAATAATAAATGCTTTAGTTATCATTATATGTGTATAGTGCTAAATAACTCTATTTTACTCGTCTAGAGACGTCAAATAAGTTTAAATCACAGTTAAATGCACTCGCATTTAACTGTGATTTAAACTTATTTGACGTCTCTGAGTACCTACGGCAGTTAGTGATGATGGTGACCTATTTAGGAAGAGCGGTCTCACCTTAATACAGGTTTTTAGGCTTAAAATGGTGAGATCTATACCTAACTCGGTAAATGCGACTTGTGTTATAAATAAATTTATTGTTATCAACAATACAACTAGATGTCAGGTCGGCGCTAAAAATATGTGTCTCGGTAATTAAGAGCGCACTTGAGAAGTGAGCTCTTATTTTCTCGCAAGACAATAACAGGAAAAAGTACTTTATTTGTTGCCCCTTAAGGCTGATTTCACCACTGAATGTTATTAAGTCTTTTAATTTTTAGTGACAGGAGTAATTTATTGCTTTGAAAAAGTATTTATTTACGTGGACAGCATTTAGCTTTGATTTTGTACGTGACGCTTTATCTAGTTGGTATTGTTGATCGAAAGTTTATTGCTTAAATAATTTGCCGCGTTCGTGAACCGTTCAGCCGCCGGTTCTTTGCTTTTTTCTTGTTCTTTTCTTAATTCTAGCAGCGGGACGATAGTATGCTTAACATTTTAAACTTTCATGGTCACTACAATTATTTTCATAAGAAACGGGATTTGAGTTGTTGATTTTTACCATGAACTCAAAATCAACAACTCATACATGAAAAAAAAATCCTGCTTTTTTATAAAAATGATAGTAGACTTATGTTGATACATACATAAATGTCGCCCGTTTCCCGGCGGGGTAGGCAGGGACCACAGCTGTCCATTTACTACGATACTTACACACAATCTTCTCCTTTGCTTATGATGTTACATATACAATGTGATAGGGGTGGCACTTCTAACATGTTAAGGCTAAGTACTACATCTAAATTCATCGACAAAAAAATAAAAATAATGGACTTATAAAAAAGTAATTTTAAATCACAAAATAATAAAGTAAGTATTTAATGATTTTTTTTTCTCACCAAAATAATCTCAAACTTACGAAACAAAGTAATTTATTAGTTAGCCAGTGTCATTAGCTACCGTTTTCTCATGTTTCTCCGACGTATGAAACCTTTGATATCGCATAAAGCAAAAATGGTCATAAATTATAGGGAGAGGGGGTAGCACCCCCGATATTATTTTTTTTGTCTATGAATTTAGATGTAGTACCTAGCCTTAACGGGTTAGAAGTACCACCCCTATCACATTGTATACGGTGACTGCTAGAAAGCGCAAGAAACTTCAAGGGCTGGTCAGGTCAAGTGTTTTAAATATGACAAAAATGACAAAAAAGGAATTCGTGTTTTTTCATTTTTAATTGAATAATTCATTTTGTGATTTTTTTTGGATATCCCCTCTCCTTACTTCACTAAGTTTTATTTGTACCGGCACCTCGAGACCAACCGGTAGGTTATGCAAGAAGTGCCAGACGTCCCTGCGCCAGTAGAACACTCGCGCAGGAGACCATCTGCGTTAGGTCTTGACGCCAAATCAGTGCCCGCCGCAGCGCGCTCTTCATTCGGTACTCATAAAACTAGTGTCTCGGGAGAGTCTCCCCGTGAACACGTGTAGTTCACTGCCTATTGTCCAGATAGGTAACCGGAGCTGTCGAGCTCGCTCACTTCTCGTTGCACGAAGGGCACAACTCGCAGTTGCCACTGCTAGGGTCGTCGACTCTAAAGTCGACTCCCAAACGTGATACTCACGTTCCCCGCGGGACTTTTCGCTTCTGGCCCCTCAAAGACCGCTACTAGGCCCCGCTCGCTGTGCGCGAGTTTGGAAGTCCTGGCACACAATACCAGGGCAAACGAACATTCCCAAGCTCTACAGCTAACCACGAGCCACTACGAGTCCAACCCACGTCCGGATCCCGCCGGAGGCGCCGGTCAAGGCACAACCAGCGGGGGGCTTGAACCGGAACCCCGTAGTACCCCTGAAAACACAGCCGGACCCGTAGTTCCAGCTGCGATACCCTATCTATCGGGGTCGGTAGATAGGGAATCTTTGTGGATAGTCTCTAAGTATCTAAATTATTTTAAAGCAATAACATAAGAAAAATAAAATGTAAAACAATAAAAATAACGATTATTTACAACGCGCGGGCAACGGCCGACCGGCCGACCGTCTGTTGACCCGTTCGCCTCAGCTGGGCGATAAGTACCTACGTTAATCTGCAATGAGACCTCATTTGTCATTTTTGTCATGTTTAAAACACTTGAGCTGACCAGCCCTTGAAGTTTCTTGCGGTTTCTACCAGTCACCTTATATAGATGATTCACTTCTATTGCCTCCGAAGAGTCTAGTCAGAGACTAGGCAATGAGGACCGCAGAAGCGGTAGCAGTCCACTGCCATTGCTACACCACACTAAATTACAACTGCACATGTGCTCAGCGCGATATGTGGTGAGCCCATCGCCGCTCTATACTGTTAGATGTATGTGATTTTTAAATATATAATATAATAAAAGGAGGCAAACGTGCACGTCACCTTATGGAGAGTAATCTCCGCCGCCCATGGACACCTGCAACACCAGAGGAATCGCAGATGCGTTGCCGGCCTTAAGCAAGGAATAGGTTTTAGGAAGGATTAAGAGAAGTGAGGGGGGGGGGGGAGGGCCTCCGGAACCCTCACTGGCCGGACGAAACACAACAGCATCAAGTGCTATTATTTCACGCCGGATATTATTGAGAAGGTGGTATTACGCCGGGCAAGCCAGCCCAATGCGTGCTGCAACGCAGCGCTGCTCAGTCAGTGTGTCAGTGTCACTCATTTAGCACCACCCAGGGGTCACGTGTAGGGTCTCAAGGGTAAACGGACGCGAGTAACTTTAACCCCCAAAAAGTGTAGTTTTAGTCCGTTGGTCGCCTTTTACGATATCCAAGGGAATAGAGGTGTTGGTAATAGGTATTCTTTTAGTGAACAGCTGTACAACACGGCCCCACGATGATTTTAATGACATTGTAACATTGTTGTTTTTCATTTTTGCCATACCCAATGCCTGGGTCATTCAGTTGTAAGTATTATACTAAGTAGCATAAACCATAATTTTGTACACTTAATATGCAAATAAATATATATCACGACTATTATCCCCGAAGGGTTAGTCAGAGACTAGACAATGAGGACAGCAAGACTGCAGTCCTCTGCCATAGTCCACATTTCACCAAATAGCGACTGCACTTGTGCTCAGCGTGACAGTTGGTGAGCCCATCGCCGCTCTATTCTGTTGGATGTATGTGCAGTCTGTAGTCCTTTAGTCGCCTTTTACGACACCCAAGGGAAGAGAGGGGGTGGTAGTATTCTTTCACCGCTACCCGACACGGCTTAAAATATGACATATAATTTCAGGGCGATCGAGGAGCTAGGAGGCCTAGAGTCCGAAGACGAGTACCCGTACGAGGGCGAGGACGACAAGTGCGCGTTCAACAAGACGATGTCCAAGGTTCAGGTCGCGGGCGCGGTCAACATCTCCTCCGACGAGACGGACATGGCCAAGTGGATGGTGCGGAACGGACCTATCTCTATTGGTGAGTCAATGACACGCATCACAAACAAAATTTTTTTAACCTCTTTTTTACTACACTCTCATTCACTTTTATATCTTTTTTATGTTATTATTGTAAGGGTAAGTACCTACTTGACCCATGTTGATCATTAGAAGACCGATAGTCGTCGGTCAGAACACAACAATGCTTGCAATAATAATAATCCTACTAATATTATAAACGCGAAAGTTGTAAGTATAGATGGATGTTTGTTACTCTTTCTACCCCTTTCGGAAACTGACGAAATTAAGTTCTTGGGCCTGATGCTAGATAAAAACTGTAATTGGAAAAGTCATATAAATTACGTATGTAGCAGATTAAACAGATTCGTCCATGCTCTAAGGCAAACGCGTAAAACAACCAATCATCAAGCAGCACTTACTGCCTATCACGGTTATGTCGCATCAGTGCTCAGGTATGGTCTCTTGCTGTGGGGAAAATCTACTGATATTAAAAGAGCTTTCCTGGTACAAAAAAAATGTATCCGCGCTGTTTGTGGTGTCGGACCACTGACCTCGTGCAGGCCTTTATTTAAACAGTTGGGAACTCTCACCCTAACCTGCTTATATATTTTAGAAGCAGGAAATTTTGTGAGAAGCCATCCTCATCTTTTCAAAAAAATATCTCAGGAAAGCAAGTTTCAATGCCGAGATGTTACAAAGTTAAGAAATCCTTTATGTAAGGGCTCTCTTTGCGATAGGAACTGCGCTGTTTTTACCGTGAGGATCTATAATCACATTCCAAGGATCATTCGGGAACTGCCGGTGCGCTACTTCAACAAAAAATTAAAAGAATGGCTCCTTGAAAAGTCATTCTATACGTTTGATGAGTTTCTTTCTCAGTAAAGGTATTGCTTTGGGTTGACATTGTGTTATTGTTTACTAACAACTGACTATTGTTACTAACTTTTATAATTATGGTTTTTTTTTCTTACTGTTATTTGATTAATTATTATTATTTTACTATCATTATTTTTTATTTAATTTAATTGACCCTAACAAATTTAATCTTTTATTTTATTGTAAGTTATTGAATGCGTCTTAAATATTGTGTCGATTACGATTAAACTGCAATCAACTTAAATTAATTTGCATACTCTTATGGGAATGGAACATATAGTACATAATATAATTCTAACAACTGTAACATACTATGTTCTTGGCAAATAAAGAATCATTTCATTTCATTTCATTGAAAAATACTGAATGGATTTATATGAAATTCGGCATACGGCATAGTTTATAACCTGGATTAACACATACGATACTTTTTATCCCGATATTCTCACGGGAACGGGAACCTCGCGGGTGAAACCGCGAGCGGCCGCTGTACTTAATAAATAATAAAATATGCTTTAATTGCACACACGAACATACACAGAAAAAAATTACAGAGACAAAGTACAAAACAGGCGGCCATAATGCTAATAAGCAATCTCTTCCAACCTTGGGTGATAAAAATATAAAAAAGAAAGAATAATAAGATGGGTGCAAGAATATGGAATTAAGGTAATAGGAATATAGTTATAATATAATAGGTTATATTGTTTAAAAATTAGACAGATAATATAAGACATAATAATTAAATAAATGAGATAAAATGATGCAATTGATGGCGATGGCGACATTTTAGATAAGATGATGGTAGCCACTCAGTCAGGCGGATTTAAAAAACGTCCTACTAATCCTATATGCTGCAAATGGAACCCGAGACCACTGGGTTTCACCCCGGTGGTGTGACCGTTTGATTATTTTTTTGAGGAGAACTTGCCGTTTCTGAGCGAAAGCTCTGTGACTAATTGCCAATACAGCGTCACCGAACTTTCGCTCCATTCCGATCGTTCCGTGTAGATCGCGTGCAAGCAGATATCGCTGAAAAATGGTCGCCCGGGTATTTCCGACGTATGTCGTGTAAAGAGGCGTCATCAATAGCCCATCAATAACTGCTAGGCCCCAGGCCTTCCCACGTGAACAGTGTATAGGGAGATAAACCGATACACGAGTATAATATAAACATGTCAGTTATATTATTAGAACGTCAGACGGGGTCAGTGAGGGCACCAATGTTGTGTTGATAATATTCGTACCTACCGAGTCCCCAATGTTTTGGTAATGATAAATGTACTGATTAGCTTGTATAGTATTTCTTTTAATACCTAGTTAGTACTATGATGACTATAGTCCTGTTATATATTTTAAACAATTAACGGGAGTTAAGATGACTGCTTGAAATATACAATGGTCAAATAGGCCAATGGCAAATACACAATGACCATGTAGAACATGCAGGAACGGACACATACAAAATTGTTCTATTTTAGCAATATTTATTTATTTATATACTTAGGACAACCAACAAGACAAACACAAATAGAATCAATAATTAGGTAGAACATATGGCCTTAAAGCGAAGTTTCGTCTCAATTAGAAGCTGCCACGGCATTCATAGTTTTTGTTAATTTCTTAACAGCCATTGTGGTATAGTGGTTAAAACGTGTAATAGCGTGTTTTGTATGTATCCAATCAGCGGCGTTGCAAGTTACTCCTCCATTGCAGGTATTAACGCGAACGCGATGCAGTTCTACGTGGGCGGCGTGTCGCACCCCTGGAAGATGCTGTGCAACCCCAAGAGCATCGACCACGGCGTGCTCGCCGTCGGGTTCGGCGTCAAAGGTTGGTCAGCTTTTCTCAGCTCCGCGACAAAGTCATCTCGAGATAAGGTCACCCTTTTATTAACTAGGTAAAATTCAAAATAAAACTACGCACACGCGTGAAACGGCATTTACGCAGGCCGTCATGAATGGGTGCGCTTGTTACCGTGCTTGTTCCACGGTAAGGAGCGCTCTCGTTATTTCGGACTGCATCGGCTGCTTACCATCAGGCAGGATGTAGTCACTATGACATGTCACGTAAAAAAAAACAAGTGGCCTTGGGCCAAGGCGACCTCGGGTTATATGGGACTCCTCCCCTTCCCCCGCCCAGCTACACGAGCTTGAAGGGTGACCTACCCACTAAAAACCTAGTACCATCCATTCTGTGCCACGGGGATGGATCGGTACCACAAACAACAAGCGCCGAGTTTCACCCCTGCAACGGCGCACCAGAGGGGAGATGGATAGCTTGGGCGTGAGTTAAGGTCTCTTAAGGCCCCAGTACACAATGGCGTATGCTGGCCCACTTAAGGCGATCGCCATTGTGTACAGGGGGTAATATACTCGTATAGTGGCGGACAAATTGTCGATCGTGGCGCGCAATCGGGATGTTGTCGGTTTTTGGACAACTTCGAAGGAATCGTGGCGTCCACACGCCACGATTCCATTGTTCACACAATCGCCCATTGTTTTGCTTTGCACATTTTTATCAAAAAGTTATCTTATCTCATCTAGTGGGGCCTGCAGAGGTCTCCCTCTCGCAGTAGCACGTCGACCCATTGGGATCTTTTGTGCCACCTCGTCCTATCACTCTGCCTCCTCAGTGAAGATAATTGCCATAAGCTTGGCAATGTCCTTGAGGGCGAAGAGCCTAAAATCTTCTGGTTTGGGGTAGGCCGATCCCAGAAGATTCATTTTTTTCCTGGCAAAAGAGTCGCAGTCACACAGTAGGTGCTGCATAGACTCCGTGCTAGTTGCATTTTGTGGAGCATTTGTTTAGTGGCATAGTGCCCAGTCAGGGCACCGGTGATTAATCGGGCCTGCCTTCTGCTACCTCCGCATATGATCTTACTCCGTCCTAGGGCGCCTTCGCCTATAAAGGATTTTGAGTGTCTTATGCCGGGTAGCTCTTTCCATTCTGTTTTATGCCTGTTTTGGATATGGTCCTTGAAGGCTTTGTTGATGGTACTCGATGCTAGTGCCACAAATGGCTCAGGGCCAATATATGGGGTCTCTGAGCCCTCCCTAGCAAATGCATCGGCTATCTCATTGCCATGGATTCCCATGTGGCCTGGTACCCAGATCAATCTCACCCTGTTGTGCCTACCTAGCTTGTTTAAGGCTTTCGTAGTTTCAAGCACAAGGCTGGAGTTGATTCGAGGCGTTATAAGTGACTTAAGCGCGGCTTGGCTGTCACTCAGGATGAATATGTTACGCTTCTTAGGAGCGATTTCTAAATTCTTTTTAACGCACAGGAGAATTGCGAAAGTTTCTGCCTGATAAACAGTAGCGAACTTTCTCATACTCTGACTGTGTTTAAAATCATTACTAAAGATACCTGCTCCAGTGCCCGACTTCATTTTGGATCCGTCGGTGTACCAGATCAGGCTGTCTTTCTCTGGAGACGGTGGCTGTTTCCATTGGTCCCGAGTTGGGACATGCATACTGAATTTCTTTTCGAACATGTACTTTGGGGGAAATCTTGTCGCACCTCATTTTCATGATCCTAACAAGGGTATCATTATGTTCCCATTTTGTGTGTCTGGTCAGAGGCAAAGATGCGTCCCACAGCCCTGCCACCTTTAGTCTGTGTAGCGCTTTCCTTGCCTCCGTCTCTATGAGACTGTGCAGAGGTGGGAGGTCCGTGAGGACCTCCAGTGCTGCTGTCGGTGTGGTTCTAAATGCCCCGGTAATCGCCAGGCATACTGTTCTCTGTAGTTTGCTCAAAGCATTCTAACAGATCTTTAGCCTGGTCCTGGGCCACCAGACGATGCTGCCGTATGTGAGAATCGGCCGCACCATCATCATGTAGATCCATCTTATGATTTTGGGGTTGGGTCCCCACATTTTACCATAAGTGGACCGGCACATACCAAAGACCCTATAGGCTTTCACGACAGTCGTATCCATGTGCTGTTTCCAGGTGAGTTCCTTATCTAGTGTTAAGCCTAGATATTTCACTTCTCTGGACCAAGGAAGCTGGGTGCCGTAAAGCGTTAAGTTTCCCAGTTTCGTAAGGTTTTTCATTCTAGTAAAGGAGATGGCGGTCGTTTTTCCCGGATTTACAGATTGATGATTGGTATTACACCAACCTTTCAGCAAACCCAGGGCACGTTGCATTAGCTCCGATACCGTGGAGGGAAATTTCCCACTGACCGTGATAACTAGATCATCAGCGTAACCAACCATAAAGAATGGTCCATGGTTCAGCTTTGCTATGATTGAATCAACCACAAGGCTCCAAAGCAAAGGGGAGAGAACCCCCCCTTGCGGGCACCCTCTAGTTGTCTGAGCAAGTAAGCTGTCCCCTAGTAGTTCCGAGTAGATGATTCTACCCTTTAGCATACATTCAATCCATTTGCAGATCGGTTGTGGCACGCCATGATCCCTGGCTGCAACATTAATGGAGTCAAAGGTTGTGCGATCGAATGCACCTTCAATATCTACGAATGTGCAGACGCAGATCTCTTTGTTCTCCAGGGCGGATTCCGCTCTACTCACCACATGGTGAAGAGCAGTTTCTGTTGACTTCCCTGGCTGATACGCGCATTGTAGTCCATGAAGTGGGAATTTTTTCAATGGTCCCGCTCTGATAAAGGAGGTCACTAAAATCTGGCCAGTTAATGTACCGAGGTACACTTTATGGAAAAAATTACTCTATGAAACGCTGAGTAATGTAGCAGGCCTACATTGTTTGTTAGTTAATTGAAAAAGACAAAAAAATAATAATTTCGGTTTGAAAAAATACGCCATTTTAGACCCTGTCTATGATAAATAACCTGTGATACGATAATGAATATAATCTGTTTTCGGGATCAAAGTGTCAACGGGAATCAAATCACAAGGAAAAACGGAATACCACAAGGAATAAATAGCCAAGTTATTAAATAAAAATACGAATCGCGAACAAAACGAAAACAACGAAGCACCCCGAATCGCCGAAACGAAACGAACGGAATGACATTTAAAACATTTTGACATTTTGTAGCGTTTTGTTACTAGCAGAGAGACAATATTAGCTGATTTTAATATTATATTTTCTATTTTTTATTGTTTTACGTCCATTAAATTATCTGTTGATAAAAATGGACGACAAGTAGATGCATTAGTAATAATTAACAGCAAATAAAATATTTTATTAACACTACAGGTTTTGGAGAAGTCTGATACTAAACGCAATTGAACATCGAATGTTACCACATGATAAAAATGTGTTACAAGTAATTCACAACTTTATTAATTTATTATCTAGTTTTATCTAAATATAAAAGCAAAATGATACGTTTTTCGGAATCCTCGAATTTTTCTCTACATTTTGATATATATGTACCTTCAGGTACAAACATGGCCAAAGTTGTATGGACTATTAGTGACCTCCTTTGTCTACCATTTTCTCCAAGGCCTTGAGGAGAAAAGATTGAAGACTTATTGGCCTAAAAGCTTTGGGTTCTTCGTAATCCGGTTTACCCGTTTTTGGTATATAAATTACTTTAACACGCCTCCATATTCGGGGTATATTGCCGAACGCAATGTAGGCTTTGTACAGTTTGCAGAGGTGGGGGCCCAGTATGGAGGCGTCCTGCTGTAGTAGGATGGGGTAAATGTTATCAGGCCCTGGTGCTTTAAATGGTTGAAAGCTCTCCGTGCCCATTTAACTTTAGATTCATCTACTACCTTTTTCGCTATTGTCCAATCATACTTGGAAGTTCTACTATGCTGCTCCTTCCAGCTGATTGGGTCATGTTCGTCCTGGATGATACTCGATCCAGGGAAGTGAGTATCAAACATAACCTTTAGTGTATCACCACCATTTTCTGTACGAGTTCCATTTGCCCTCGTAACTGTGGACAATGGAATCGCCTTTGCTGTAGAAATTGCCTTGGTTAGTCTCATTGCTTCAGGAACAGATTGTATCTGTTCACAATGTTTTCTCCAAGCTGATCTCTTTGCTTTACGAACCGCACTGCTGTAGCGAGTTAAAGCTTTATTGTATTCACTAAAATCGTTCTTAGCCTTCGCTTCATTGAACGCCTGTTGTGTCGCTTTTCTAATTTGAGCAACCTCTGAAGTCCACCATGGTAGTTTCTTTGCCACTGATTTCGTTTCTGGGCAGTTGTTTTGCCAGGCCGTCATCAGTGCTTCTGTAAGTCTGTCAGCTTCAAACTCTATATCCACAGCTGAGTTGAGTTTGTCGCTTTGACCATCTAGATCCCTCCTGCGATCCTTCCTGAAGCCCTCCCAGTTGGTGTTCCGAGGGTTCTTCCTTTGCACAGTTCCTATAATCTTACCTAGTCTGTACCTAAAGCATATGTAGTTGTGGTCGGAAAGTGATACCTCGTCCGACACATGCCAGTTTGTGATGTTACTTACCGCTCTGTTACTAGCAATGGTTATATCAATCAACTGAGCAATCCGGGCATTGAAAAAGGTGGCCTTATTTCCTTTATTAAGAATTTGCATGGGTGAACTCACCAGATACTCCAGCAGTCTCTCCCCTCTCTCATTGGTGTCTGAACTGCCCCAGATCACATGATGCGCGTTGGCGTCGCAACTGATGATGACATCTTGGTTTTCTCGGCCAATGCAGGTTACCAGTTCCCGCATCTCCTTTGATACTGGATCCGCCTTCTCGAAGGGGAGGTAAGCTGATGCTAAAATTACCGTCCGCATATCACCCCCTTCCCCCGTAAGGACCTTGACAGCCGTCAGATCCCTGCAACAGAACTTCATTAGAGGCATTGCGTGTAGGTCATTTCTGACATAGACGCAAGTCCTCATGTCATTAGTAGAACAGTTGTAGAATAATGTACCAGAAGTTCCACCTAAACCTTTAATCTGGCCCCTATAAAGATAAGGTTCCTGGTTCAAGGCAATATCGAATTTATTCATTGCAAGCTCGCGTGCCAGAAGGGCAGTTGCGGTCTTGCAATGATGTAAATTGATTTGTACGCACCTTAGCTCTATAAATCAGCCTAGCGCCCGTCCTCTGAGCGGAGTTCGCCATCCGATGCCGTATGGACAGTCAACGGAGACGACCCTCCCAGAAGCAGCTTGTCTAGGGCGAGCTCCCCCAAATCATCCTCGGATCTAGGCGAGGAGATCCCCCACACTCCATTGGTGTGATCTCCTCGCCAAGACCCACGGCTACCGCTACCGGTGCGCCAATTCCCGGCTGCACCACCGCCTCTACAGCGCTTTGGGAGCACTCACCTCCAGTCACTCCCGCCATGCTCACAACCCCACTACTGCCTTGGGCATCGACAAGCTCGTCCGTAGGCCTCTCCTCTAGAAGCTTAAAGACGCTCTTGTCGATGCCCGTATTAAGGCAGTAGCCCTCCGCTTTGATAAATGATGCAGAGGCGCCATCCATCAACACGATCCTGCGGACTGTCAGACCCTCGACCTTAATGTCAACGATCTTCCATCCCGCAGTCCGCAAGCCCGGATGGTACCTCTGCATCATCCTCAACACCCTACCAGCATCAAGGCGGCTGACGTTACGAAATTTCCAAGCCATTTTAACCGGCTTCGGAAGATCCTTCGCGTCAACCACCCTGAGCACGACACCCTCCACGGTAAGGCCGTCCTGTGCTCGGAACCAGCTCGCCGAGCTACTCCCCTCACAAGTGAAGAGAATAGCGCCCGACGAGATGCCTACGATATTGACCACTGGCAGAGGGTCAGGCGCGGCCTCCAGCAGGTCCCCAATGGTCCCTTGGATCGCCACATAGTGACCCTCCCCCAGCGTAGTCGCTGGGTAGTCATCAGCAATGATAGCCATCTTGTAGGCGCTCACTGCCCCCGCGTAAGACCCGTGAGTCTTAACGCGTTTGGCATCAAGCGCCTCCCTGACTCTCATTGCTGATTTCCCTCAGCCTTTTTGATCGTTCCACCGCAGCCGCCGCCGTCTCCTCCTGGGCCCGCTGCCTCTGCAGCTTGGCCAGACGCCTGCGGTGGCCCGAACCTTGCCTCGGCTTCTTGCCCACGCTCCCCCCTGTATCAGACCTGGGGACGCCAGGTTGGTTCCTATGAGGACCCAGTTCCTGCGGCCGCGATGGTCCGGCGTTAGCGGCGGGACGGATCCCAGCAGGACCCAAATCCCGTAGAGCCACCATTCCACGGTCCTCTACATGAGGTTGCTGGGCAGGTGCTGACGCCCTCCCACTACCGAGCAACAGACCTCCGACCTCTTGGTCCCCTCGCGTGGTTCCCGGCGGGTTGGGCTCCCTAATGTTCCCACTCCCACCAGGCCCCTGCATGGATCCCGACTGCAGCGGATGCCGTGCCGGTGCACCCGAAGCCGAACGTTTGCCACCGCGGCGCCCACCACGTCCAGTTGATAGGGTTAGTCCCCGAAGGTATCCATCCCCACTATGTTTCGCGGTAGGCGCCGCCGTACACGCGCCGGCCCCCGAAGGAGTATGGCACACCTGGGTCCCTTGCGGGACAGAAGGAACGCTGCCTGAGGCAGCCTTAAAAATAGGCATATTTATTGCCCCCCCCCCCAGATACAAGGGGCAGCCTGAGCCCGAAGGCCCAGGGAGGGGTTCTCCGGCCTTGCCGGTACCCTCCTGGGGTAAATTTGTTTTTAAATCTGCCATTTTTTTATGATGATGACAGTGACAATGTTGGGGTCGAGGTTGTCATGCCTCCTAGGATGGGATGGGAAAGGATTAGGAAATAAGGGAAGGAAAATGGTAAGAAGAGGAGTTGCTGTGGATGGGATCATGGGATTAAGGGTAAGGGAATGGCCCACCGTGCGGGATATCACTGGCGGGTTAGCCCCCCACACTCGGCTGCTGAACGTCGCAAGGTAAGTGGTAGGTGTGCGATGCTTGCTTAGTGACGACAGCATTATCCAGGACCGACGACTCACTTTAGAGTGAGTCCGCCGCCTGTCTGTACAGGTGGTCGACAGGACAGAACGGCGACGTGAACGTGTGTGAATAGGACTTGACGGCAGACGCTGCTAGCTCAACATCGCACACTTGAGCATACATCCAACCGCCCTTCGGCCCCAAAAAGTTAATAAAAATGTTTAGTTTTTCGAAAATCCAAATCAGTCAAGAAATCAAAAAGGTAAATACCTATATGTTTATGATTTTATAGGAATTATTATTGTAAAGCACGGTTGTAGAGTAGATCCTAGAACGAATATTGAACAAACAGCTTATTCGATACCTAGAAGATCACTCCCTAATATACGATCGTCAATATGGGTTTCGGCCAAAACGGTCAACGGGTGATCTTCTAGCGTACGTCACACATCTCTGGGGTGAGGCTATTCAAGCGTGGCGAGTCACTGGCGGTTAGCCTTGACATAGCCAAGGCTTTTGATCGGGTCTGGCACAAAGCTTTTCTCTCCAAGCTCCCGGCATACGGTTTGCCCGCTCAGTTCTGTACCTGGATTGCTAGCTTCCTGCATGAGCGTAGAATCCGTGTCCTTTCGGATGGATGCGCTTCGCAGTTCATGTCAGTGAACGCTAGTGTTCCTCAAGGCTCCGTTCTATCCCCCACGCTGTTCCTTCTGCATATCAATGACATGCTTCCTCTTGGAAACATTCATTGCTATGCAGATGATAGCACAGTGCATGGGGGATATAACGGTCACGCAACGACTGGGCGGGTAGATACCGAAATGAAGCGAGCAAATCTTGTCATTGAGCTCGATCGGGTGTTGGACCTCATTTCTAAATGGGGCCCCGATAATCTGGTGGAGTTCAATGCCAAGAAAACACAGGTGTGCGCGTTCACAGCGAAAAAGTCGCCATTCCTTCCCCTTCCCTCTCTTCAGGGTACATCTCTAGGCCTGCAGAGCAGTATTAACATGCTCGGTATGGATATCCGCTGCGATCTGAACCAAAAGGAAGAAAACCATCGAAACCGTGATTAAAAATGTCTCACGTAAACTCGGTGTCCTGAACAAGGTGTGCCGATTCTTCACGCCTGATCAGTTGTGTCTATTATACAAGACACAGGTGCGGTCTTGCGTGGAGTATTGCTCTCACCTTTGGAACGGCTCCGCAAAGTACCTTCTCGATGCCTTGGACAGATTGCAGCGCCGCGCTGTGCGCATTATCGGCAATGCGGAGGTCACTAAAACTCTCGAGCCTTTGCAATTGCGTAGAGATATTGCGTCACTCAGCGTCTTTTACCGTTTATACCATGGCGAGTGCTCTGATGAACTCTTTGACCTCATCCCTACTTCTCCCTTACTCCATAGGAGTACGCGTGCTGCTTTCCGGAGTCACCAATTTACAGTCTCTAATATTCCATCACGCACAAAGAATTTTGGTGACTCGTTTCTTTGCCGCACTTCCAAAAGATGGAATAGTCTACCAGCACACGTATTCCCTCCTATCTATGACATAGGGTCCTTCAAACGAGGCGTGAAGAAGCACTTTGTGGGCCGGCAGAGTGAGGGTGTCTGATGCTACGTCTCTTACGCTGCACCAGTTGTCCTCGCGCCTGGACTTCATTTCCACTTAACATCACGTGGAGTGGGGTCATTTGCCCGGCTTAGTATAAAAAAAAAAATGTGCATTGATATTAAATTTTAGAGGTAACTTCAGGATTTTTTTCTATCGAGCAAAATGTTTCCAATCGTGTTTTGGCTTCATTCATCCCCTCACACATACGCTCTGTAATACACATTGAAAATTTCAGTGCGAATATTTAATATATTTTGAAAAACAGCTAATAGAAAACAGCCAATTTTTCCGTTTTCATCGCCAAGTCGCGTGAAAGCAGCCAGTGACTTTTCTTATATTAAAAACTCTAAGAGCAATACCTAAATGAAAAAAATGTGGTTTTTTAAATGGTTCATTATCATTCATAATGCCAGTACTTATATTTACATCGAAACTGAAAATAGCATGAGAAAAAACGATCCGTCTCTTCCGTTTAATGTTTCTGTATGCTACAATTGATTACCTATTTATGTCAATGATAAAATTCTGTTTTGTATGGTTAATAAAATTAATAAATACATACATATAATTACGACTATTATCCCCTAAGGGTTAGTCAGAGATTAGGCAATGAGGACAGTAAAAGCAGGCCTCCACCATAATCCACTTTTCACCAAATAGCGACTGCACATGTGCTCAGCGTGACCGGTGGTGTGGTGAGCCCATCGCTGTTCTATACTGTTGGATGTAAAAATTAATAAAGAGATAATATAAATATTTGCATTTTTGCCACAGTTAAAAAATGATGCCCTGAATTGGTGGTAGGTTAAAAAGATTTGGACGATTCAAAGTACTTATTAATGGAGTTTATTGAATAAATATATTTTGACTTTTGCCCGTCCACCAGAATACCCGCTGTTCCACAAGCATCTGCCGTACTGGATCGTGAAGAACTCGTGGGGCGCCGGCTGGGGCGAGCAGGGCTATTACCGCGTGTACCGCGGCGACGGCACCTGCGGCGTCAACACCATGGCCTCCAGCGCCGTCGTGTAGAAACTACCACCTGCCATCACCTCGATCGACCCACATCATACCGACGGCCCCGAAGAATAACGTCATATCTGCGAGATAGTTGTTTCGAAGAATAACGTCACATCTGCGAGATAGTTGTTTCGAAGAATAACGTCACATATGCGAGATAGTTCTTTCGAAGAATAACGTCACATCTGCGAGATAGTTGTTTCAAAGAATAACGTCATATCTGCGAGAAGTTGTTTTGCAGATATGACGTTATTCTTCGGGACCGTCAATACTACGAATCCAATAATTCACGTGAGATTACATACAACCCTTTAGTAACCGTGATTGAATAGACCTCACTTGTCAACACCATGGCCTCCAGCGCCGTCGTTTAAGCTGGAGCTGGGTCACCTCAATCAACCCACATTATACCGACGGCCCCAAAGAATAACGCCATACCTGCGAGATAGTTGTTTCGAAGAATAACGTCATATCTGCGAAATAGTTGTTTCGAAAAATAACGTCATATCTGTGAGATAGTTGTAACGCAGATATGACGTTATTCTTCGGGACCGTCAATACTACGAATCCATATAATTCACGTGAGATTACATATAATGTTATGCCTTTAGTAACCGTGATTGAATAGACCTCACTCGTCAACACCATGGTCTCCATCGCCGTCGTGTAGCCTGGACTACCGACCTGCCATCACCTCAATCGACCTACGTTATGATACGACTCCATATAATTCGCGTGAGATTACACCAATCCTTAACTAGTAATCCTAATTGAAAACACCTCGCTCAAAAGATTCAAGATACTTATCAAAAACCGGTCAGAAGCGAATAGGTGCAGGATTGCAAAAGTACTTGCACCACACACTGCAGTTTTAAAGCGTATACACGTTAGTATAGACTACAGTACACCAACCTACCATGACCTGAATGGACCTCACCCATGTCATGCTGCGAATCTTACCAATAAAAGCGGTTCGAAGCGGTTACCTCGGTCGACCTACGTCATGCTACGATTCCATATAAGTACACGACACAGGAGTTACAAAGCGAACACGCGTTGCAACTGCGTACAGTAGGACGCCTCCAGCGCCGTTGTATAGCACACCGATCTATGGTGAACTGTATTTAGGCTTCTCAAAGAGTGAGGCCCCTGATTTTAGGGTACGGGGAACCTTAGAAGTGTAGCTAAATACGTGTTATTGAAATCATAGCGTAAACGTTAAGTTCTCAAAACATTTCAACCGCCTGTTAATTGTAAATTCCATTTGAAACCTCAGTTAAACAACACGAATCCGAGTTTTTGTGCTATGCTTACTTGATAGGGGCCTTGACATCAACTCATAGTGCAGTATAATTTGAATCTTCCTATGTAAATTCCCATACGAATTTTGCATAGTAAGATTAAAGTACCTAATTGTTCGCAACAAAATTTGCGTTAAAATGATATAAACAATAACATAATAAAGTAACACTGCTCTAAGAGGTGACAGTAAGGTCCCAGGTAATATACAGGTTATTTTTGAACCGCCCGCCAAAAGTAAATAAGGGGTATAAAAGTCAATGATATTATAAGTGTAGATACGTTGTCTGCCCTCCGTAATGACTAGAACAAACTCAGGTAATTGCCCGAGTTTCACTCAGTCACACGTCAGTCAGTGTCACGTCAACACGATTTACACGATCGTTACCTTTATAAGTTTTTGATTTGTTGATTGGTTAAAATGCCTTCCTATGTATCCAGAAATTGTAAAAATTATACTGCAACCGTAAGAGACAATAAAAACGTCTTATTTCATTCGTAAGTATTGTAAATATAAATTTAAAATACAAATTTTCATTTAGTGATGACATTTGCCATATTGCCAATCCGATACGCATGAGTGAGGAGCGTATACTATGTTTTCTGTAAGAGTGAAAGAGAAAAACAATGGCGGCCGAGATAGCGCATAAATTCTTTGAGCTCATTGGTCAACTACCAAAAGTCAAAATATTGTCTATCTCTTTTTAACAATAGGCTAATGATATGATTTTCCCTTTCGACGTGTATTACGTCATAGAAACAATTTCGCCATTTTAAAATGCAATTCATTCACGTATAACTAGTCTATTTATAAAAGGTCATTGATAAAAGTAATAATAAAATATTTGACGGAAAAATAATAAATGTTTTCTTTTAATTTTTTGCCTGCTTTTAAATCCTATATTTGTAGGTGCGTGCGCTCACCCTCGCGGTCAAAGCGGCGGCGCGCCGTCATTGGTGGAAGGGGTGAATCATAGCGGTCACGCGCATGCGCTTTAATAACGAGGCAGCCGCGCGCTAGGTGACAATATTTTTAATTTTCTTAGGGAAGAGTCAGTAACACAAAAATGTAAAAAAAATTAAGTTTATTTATTTCATTATTTGGTTGTACTGCTACTATAGGACGTGAAATAATTTGGCGGGGGGTCCAAAATTAACCCTGTATAACTATGACCAAGGGGGTTACTCTTGAACGCAAACTCAATCTTAATACAATTCCAATGCGATTTATATGTATCGATATTGGGATAAGTAAAGATAATTCCGGAACGCCATCTCGATAGTAATTTGTTCAATCAACTTCCACGCAATTTAATTCCAATGTGGCGCTACTGTCGCTTACAAAAGTGCCATTTGACATTTTCTAGATTTGTGATTGGAAATTGATTAATACGATTGTGTTTCAAGAGTAAGCCTACAGTTCTTGTTAGCACCGTTCTTCAATGCTGTCATTGAGAATACAATACATATAATATGTATAGTGCGTAAATTTTCTTAATATCTTTCTTCTAACTTCGTGTTTTGACAGTCGTGGAATTTCTGTTAGTTGGGCAACTGACAGATGCACTTAGTACAGGCTGGACACTTGCAATCGACTATACAATGTGATAGGGGTGGTACTTCTAACCCGTTAAGGCTAAGTACTACATCTAAATTCATCGACAAAAAAATAACTAAAATAACTACTCCTACCCCCTCCTCCTTATAATTTATGACCATTTTTACTTTATGCGATATCAAAGGTTTCATATGTCGGAGAAACATGAAAAAAAATGGCAAACGGTAGCTAATGACACTGGCTAACTAATAAATTACTTTGTTTAGTATGTTTGAGATTATTTTGGTGAGAAAAAAATCATTACTTTATTATTTTGTGATTTATATCACTTTTTTAAAAGTCCATATTATTTTTTTTGTCGATGAATTTAGATGTGGTACTTAGCCTTAACAGGTTAGAAGTACCACCCCTATCACATTATATTATTAATAATAAAATACATAAATACTAATAAAAAAGAAGTATTGTATTTTGGAATTTTAACATTTGAATGCTCCGCTGCCGTTAATAAAATCAAACCTTTACGGTTCGGGGCCAAAAGATCTAATACGACTAAATATGGATACTTAAATAATGATTTAAAAGTTTAATTCGAGTAATATTATATTTGTAATTTTTTTCTATGAATATAATTCAATTGACTTGCATAATTCCAAATATTCGGAACAAGAGACTGTTTTTGTGCCTGTTTTTTTGAAAATTTAATATTATTTTATACGAGTAAGTATCACTTCTTGGGAAGACTAAGTTTAAATTTAGCTAAATCCTGCTTTAACGTTATTCTGTATCTAAACAAACAAATAACTAAACACAATCATAGTTTAAAAAAAATTATTAATGTTAATTAGGTTTCCGAGTGCAACAGTAAAATGTCATATCCCTTTAGTTAAATCTGAAACATCTAATCTAATATAGCGACATTTAAAGCAGATTGGAATCCTAAATTAGTATATGATAATGTACAATCTTTAGTCGTTAAAAATAATCTTAACACGTAATGTTGAACTAAAGAATCTACTACCATTAATTGCGGCGTAATAATTAATACAGGTATGTTTTGTATAATTAGGGTACAACTTTTAGCTCTCTCATCATATTAGTTCTTATTTTTAATTGTTTGTTATCATTTCACTAGTCTAATCAACAGCCAGCATCAAATTGGTTGAAGCGAACTTAGTGATGAAAAATCATAAATGTCTTTACATTTAAACAAAATTAATCTTAGTACGTGAACTTAGAGTAAATTGTCTGAATGAAAAATCCAAAGATATTTCGGGCCAAAAGGTCAAGGAACATGGGTTCTTCCAACAGAGCGTGAAAATGTTTTATGCGCCGGCAAAGCGTGAAATGACACTTCTCTGATTTTACAAATGTCTGATTTTGACTTTAGTGGTATAAAATATAAAGTTAATCGCTTCGTTCAGTTTGGTGGTGACTAGAACTTTAACCTTATGAATTGTTCTTATGGCAATAAACGGCAATGCTAGTTAATCACTTTTTGATATATTGTAATAAGCTATTTACCTTTTTTATTGTTTAGAATGTAAGTAAAATATTTTGAAAGGTTTCTTTTAATATTGTGATTTTATGATTCTCCTAACAAATAAATGATCCAAAGAATTTTATTTTGTTTTCTTCATTAATTCATTCATACACCCGCCAAAGGGTTAGGAATGGTCAGTGACTAAAGCCCGACTCTCACGGTCAGTTAAACTGATCAGTTGAATAACTGATCAGTTAAAACAACTGATCAGTTACAACGGTCCTCACTCACTGGCTTCAAACCGGCCTTCATTTCTCGATCGAAGGGCAGTGTGACCATCTCAAAAGTAGCGAATTTGCCCGACACTGGCAAAAATCTGCCGCGTTTTTATCGCAACTTAAAAAAGACTATTTCTCGAATGTACTTCTATACTTCTCATGTAAGGTGCTAGAAAAAGTAGCTAAAAATTTAGCTACAATATTTATAAAATTTAGCTGCATGGCTCCCAAAAAATTAAAAGTAAGAAACCTTTATTAAAAACAAGCTTTTAATTAAATGCGCTAAAAAGAGAAAAATAAACTTTTACTTTAAAACTTTTACTATCAACTTATAACGTCATATACACAATATATATAAATAAAAGGTTGTCGCGAGATTAAAGTAAGTACTCGTATTCATATCATAGTTAAAGTCAATCCCATCTATTTACACATACTAGTACTTGTATAGTAAAACTCGCGGCAACCTTTTATTCAAATAAATTGTGTAATGATGTTATAAGTTGATAGTAAAAGGTTTAAAGTAAAAGTCTTTTTTTCTTTCTTTTTAGCGCATTTAATTAAAAGCTTGTTTTTGAAAAGGTTTTTTACTTTTAATTTATTTTTTACTTTTTAGTTATCCCTGGACACGTTTTTCATCTGTTCATCTCACTGAACGTGTATACAAAATTTATTCACGTCCGCCAAACCACCACCACTCACCACTCACAAAAACGGTCCACCCATTAAGACGAAACAAACTCGTCGCCGTTGTGTCGCTTAATAACTGAGTTCCTATGGCCACCTTCCAGCTCCATCATCAGACCCTGGTTACCATCTAGCACCAAAGTACTCGTTAAGACGAATCAAACGAGCCCATACTCGATATTACCGAGTTCCTATGGCCATCTTCCAGCTCCATCATCAGACCCTGATTACCATCTACCACCAAAGTACTCGTCAAGACGAATCAAACGAGCCAAGACTCGTTGGGAATGCGTCGTTTCTTTACTGAGTTCCAATAGGACCACCTTTCAGCTCCATCATCAGATAAAACCCTGGTAACCATCTTTTTTATTTTTTTTTATTCTACAACTGGTAAGCGCTTGGCCTTCATCTCACCTGATGGTAAGTGACGATAAGGCCGAAGGTGGAAGCGCGCTTCACCCGGAATCCTCAACCACTGAGGAACTGGCTATCTTATCTCAAACTGTCGGTACACAACTATGGCTATAAACATCGTTGTTATGGCGACAGACTTAGATAAGATGGTGGTAGCTAGCCAGGCGGACTTAACATTCCTACCACCAACCAAACCGAGCACACAAAGATGTACCCCTGCTGGGAATTGAACCCGGGACCTCTGGGTCTGAAACCGGTGGCTTAGCTACAAACCACAGAGGCGGTAAAAAAACAAAATTACTCTTCAAGACGAATGAAACGAGCCGAAACTCTTATGGGGTTGCGTCGTTTTATTACAGAGTTCCTATGACCACCTTTCAACTCCATCATCAGACCCTGGTTACCATTAAAAGACAAACTCCTCGTCAATACGATTCAAACAAGCCCAAACTCGATGAGGATGTGTTGTTTCATTGCAAAGTTGCTATGGCTTCCTTTCAGCTCCATCATCAGATCAGCACCATGTCATCATAATATTGCATTGTCACGCGATTTACACATGTATGCAAAATTTCAGCTCAATTTCCCGGTTACCGACCGGGAAGTGGATCTAAATGGAGTTGCAAAATTCCACCCGAACAAGACATACATACGTTGCAAGTTAAGTAAAAGCTTGTAAAATAGCTACATCTAGCTATAAAGTAGCTAAGTTAGCAATACTGGCTACGACTGATGGCAAACGGATGTAAGCACGCGCACTCACGGTCAGTTTGGACTGATGCAAACGAACTGATGCTAGCGGATTACGGTTCGCCCGGAAATATTCGTGGGTTGTCGTCAAGATTTCACACTCACGGTCAGTTTTTGGATGTACGTTAGTTCAACTGATCAGTTTAACTGACCGTGAATGTCGAGCTTAAGCAATGAGGACCGCAAAAGCAGTCCACTGCCACAGTGCACGTTTCACCAAATGACAACTGCACATGTGCAAAGCACATCGCCGCTCTATGCTGCTGGATGTATGTGCAGTCTTCGGTCCAGTCCAGTCCAGTCCTTTTACGACCATTGACCAAGAAGAGATAGAGAAGAACGTTCGTACAAACCATTTGTTCAACTGGAATGAGAGACCTAAAGTTCGCTGCAGCCGCTACAGCGCGAGCGCTTAAACATTTTATGTCGTATACTTACTTAGTATAATCAACTCGTATAAGATGGCGTCTATGGAAGTCGTGGCACAGAAATAAAAAATAGTAGATTACGCACCACGGGGATAATGTAGTGTCTTATGTAGCGGGCGCCCCGTATTGAATCCCGAGCAAAACGTCAAGAACAAGAATCCTAAGTGCAGCGTGGGATATCCCCTAGGAGAATACTCCACTTGTCACACCATCTACGAGACAATAAAAAGCAATAGTAAAACAATAGTAGATTGTTATACAAGGAGCTAAAATGACCCAAACGGACTAAAGACTGCACATACATCCTACAGCATAGAGCGGCGATGGGCTCATCAAAATAATACTATCGACCCCTTTCTTCCCTTGAGTGTCATAAAAGGCGACTATAACGGACTAAACTCATTTTTTATTTAGCTATTTCATGTTTTTATTTTTAGTTACTTTCCTTGTATTCGTAATGAAAAGCACAGTGTTTACCTCGGGTGAAAGACTTATTTAGTCCCTCGAACTATTGGCGCCCTCGTTACGCTCGGGTGCCAAATCCCGTCTCATGAATAAATAAGTTACTTTCACCCCTAGGGTAACGATGTACTATTTCTATTTAATTATTACGATTTAGCAACCTAATAATGACTTGTATAACAATTAATTTCACTTACTTAACAACTGAATTGTAGTAAAAGTCTAGGTATACCTTGATAAGAACTAAAGAATTATTTTCGCCGCTGCGCACGCGCCCAAGCCGTGTGAATGTCTAAGCCACACTAAAGCAAGGTGCCGAGTCGACTCCGCAGATGAGTCCCACATACAACACGGCATATGCTGAGTACATTCCTTTTCTGTACTACAACATTAATTCTGTTTAATTTAAAAGAAATGTGTCGTGTTGTACTGAATAAATTGTTTTTATGTTATCTTATCTTAGTGTAACGTTTAAATGGCTGTTTACGACACCCAAGGGAGGAAATGGGGCGGTGGGGTGTTTGACTCGTGGTCCCACCAATAATGTCCTACTGGTCTCTTAGTCCCACTACCTTTGGGTTCATGATTCCACTTTTAATTAAAAAATAAAAATACCAAGACCCACTGATATACAGGGCGTCCCACGGATATGCCACATGGAGGGAAAGTACTGAATCAGCGATATATACGTTCCTTGAATATAGTAGATGGAACATTTTACTGAAAGAAGACATTATTTGAAATTAATAAACAATTTAAACTGCATTCATAGATATTTAAATAATTACGGGTTCGATTCCAGGTTAAACCTAACCTGGAATCAAACCCTGATAACCCATGAGAAAAATAATCATCCTGCAGCTTTATCATACCGATCGAAAGGCTTCATCATAAGGATTATTTTTTGCATAACATAGTGTCACAAATACTTTTTTTTTTAAAGGAGTTAAACGAGCAGGCGGGTCACCATCTGGAGAGTAATCACCGCTGCCCGTGGACACCCGCAAAACCAGAGGAATCGCAGGCGCGTTGCCGTCCTATAAGGAAGAAATAGGGTTGCGGAAGGAATAGGAATTGCGAGAGGGGGTGGGGTGGGGGGGGGGGGGGGGGGGAGGATGGGCCTTCGGAACCCTCACTGGCCGGACAAAACACAACAGCACCAAGTGCCATTATTTCATGCCGGATATTCGTGAGAGGGTGGTATTACGCCGGGCGAGCCGGCCTAATGCGTGCCGCAACGCAGCGCGGCTCTTCCACTCAGAATAAATAATAGGAAGACCATGAACGAAGTAAAAGGAAGACCATGAATTTTAACATTTTTAATACAAAATTAATCAATTTATCAAATGCTCGAAATTATTCCCTTTCTGTTGAATACAAAGTCGCACTCTTGATTATTTCGCTCCTTGTCGATTTTTTGATCTTGTTGTGGTGGATATTTAGAATATAGGTCTAAGTACTGCTTGTAGCTCGTGGACACTTTCATACTGGTTACTTCTCAAGTGGGTACACTTATTAATAATAGGTACTTATGATAATGTCAGTTGTTAGAAATAGTTACGTAAGTCCCCTTTAAACTTCAAATAATATAAAAGTAATTATAAAATACAATAGAGTAGTTTTAGATTTAGTTTTGAATCTTGTAAGTATACATATTTAGTTTAGTTAAATTCATTACTATTAGTCCACATCGCATGCCGTGGCTGTCTTTAATTAAAAACTGTACTTAGATTAAGTTTGGAATTCACCCTATACCTATTGTTAGACTGTTGGTACATGTTTTTGTTGACTGCCCAATAAATAAATAAATAAATAAATAAAGTATGTCCTTTTCATTTTTCTAAACAAAATTTCACATCAAATGTTTAAATTCATGGTCTTCCTTTTATTTCTGACACTATGTTATTTAGCAAAAAATAATTCTTATGATGAAGCCTTTCGATCGGTATGATAAAGCTCCTGTAGCTTTATCATACCGATCGAAATTATTTTTTTGATCGAAAATATTCGATTATTTTTCTTATGTAAAGGGTTCGATTCCCGGTTCAACCATGTAATTATTTAAATATCTATGAATGCAGTTTAAATTGTTTTTTAAATTCAAATAATGTCTTCTTTCAGTAAAATGTTCCATGTATTATATTCATGGTACTTTCCCTCCATGTGGCATATCCGTGGGACGCGCTGTATATAATGAGGTTTAATGGCTCTTGGTTCCACTATCTCCAACAAGTAAAACTATAAGACTATAACCGGAATATAACTATAGAATTTAATGACTATACTGCCTGAACTACCTACCACTAACATTGTCAATAATATAAACGAAGTAATAAGTATCTACCTATCTATACAATAATAAAAACTATTCGTGTGTATGAAAAATACATTACTTATATAAACAAAAACACAAAAAAATACAAAGCCAGCATTCCGCACGACTGCATGAGGCATTTGCAAGAACAGCCCTGCTTCTCGAAAATAGGTCACACCGAGCGACCGCTAATACATGCCCATAATTTTTAATTGTTGCAAACAAACACTTTAAGGATAGTTTGTGCTTACCATTTTGCACAACTTTTACTATGGACTCTAGTTTGTACAGTCAGATTTACGGTTGTAATAACTTTTTCCAAAATCAGAAGTTATCACTTTTTTTGATATATACTAAATGTAGTGTATGAAATGTCTGAGAGTTAATGATATCTATTTTTTTTTGTATTAGGAGAGGCAAGTAACACACTCTCATTGAATCCAAATCGCGGAGACAACTCTTTGCCGACACAGACCTCTAACATAACACCAACTAAACCGAGAAGGAAATCTTCTTACATTGCTGGTCCCATTTTACTTGGAGCCGGCGCAAAATGTTCTTTTCTTCCATTCTCTTCAATCAGTCACTCTTTTTAGGGTTCCGTAGCTAAATGGCAAAAAACGGACCCCTTATGGGTTCGTCATGTCTGTCTGTCCGCCCGTATGACACAGCCACTTTTTTCCGAAACTATAAGAACTACTGTTGAAACTTGGTAAGTAGGTGTAGGTATTCTGTGAACCGCATTAAGATTTTCACACAAAAATAGAGAAAAAAAAAACAATAAATTTTACGGGTTCCCCATACTTAGAACTGTAACTCAAAATTTTTTTTCATCAAATCTTTACGTGTGGAGTATCTATGGAGAGGTTTTCAAAAATGATATTGAGGTTTCTAATCTTATTTTTTTCTAAACTGAATAGTTTGCGCGAGAGACAGTTCCAAAGTGGTGTAATGTGCCCCCCCCCCCTGTAACTTTTAAAATAAAAGTGTTAAAATATGATGTACATTACCATTGAAACTTCCATCGAAAATTGGTTTGAACGAGATCTAGAAAGTAGTTTTTTTTTAAATACGTCATAAATTAATTACTTAAGTAAAAAAATACACTATTATTAAAACATAGATCAAAATTACAACGAACTACAAGAACTTTTATATGATGTTACTTGCTGCTACGGAACCCTTCATGGGCAAGTCCGACTCGCACTTGGCCGGTTTTTTATTCATATTATCACTAGCGGCCCGCTGCGACTTCGTCCGTAGGCATAAACACCCCTAATACCGTGACGTATTCCCAAAATAAATATTTTAGACAAACCTTGTCCTAACTATCACAGACACAACAAAAAGAAATAGCCGAATAGGTGCAGCCGTTCCTTAGTGATGCGCGAACAATTATTTCAGCAATTGATTGATATTTATTTAGGTAGGTAAAGATTTACACAATTCATCCATCTATTCTTTGATCTCCCTATTCCCTTTCCATCATCACCATGATCAACAGCCTAGCCTTTTTTTAAAGATTATTTTTAATGTGCGTTTAACACATTAATAATAGTCCTGTTAACCTATCCTGTTATTCAAAATGACTGTGTCGGAGTAGGTTTACGTCAGTATAGCATAAGCGTCGTTGCGCGTGCAAAAGTCGCTATGTGCTTTTTAGTCATTTTCGGTTTTTTATGCAGTTTTAATCGTTATTTCAATACACTCTACTGTAAAAACAGCTATGTGATAAATGCAATATTTAAAGAGTTACGGAAAGTAACTATGTGACAATCATACATCGAAAGTTCCATGTTAACACGCTATGTGACACATAGCTAAAATAAGTTTATTATAGCGGTAGCAAAAATTGCGCCTGATATGTGCTTCACTGCACATAGCGAGTTTTTTGGTCAAGTTCAGACTCGCTCGATCACGCGAAGCGCACAGGTCGAGCGACACATAGATTGTTTTGCCGATGTAATTACTCATTCTTCATCTAGCAACGAAGGAAGAATGCATTAATAATTGTTTGCGCTATACTAAATACCTAATTGTGATAAAATAAAAAGGTTATTTGTAACGACTTTCTCATAGGCCACAAACGCTAAAAAAAATGGCGGTAATACTCTTCGGTCTTCTGTATAACCTGCCGCAGCGTATGTATGTGGTCTATGATGCTGATGCTGAAGCCTTTTCGGAATCCGACTTGTTCGATGGGCCGGAACTCATCAAACCTGCGTGCGAGACGATTAGTTATAACTCTCGAAAACAGCTTATAGACGTGACTGAGAAGTGTGATGGGTCTGTAGTTCCTCAGTAGGGTCTTGTTGCCCTTCTTAAAGAACAACACAACCACACTTTCATGCCACGCTTCTAGCGTTCTGCCTCTGAGTACGACGGAATTGAATAGTTTCTGAAGAGTTGCGAGTACCGGTCTTCCGCCTGCTTTCAGGAGCTCAGCCGTAATTTCCTCAGCACCCGATGAATTGCTGTTCCAAACTGCTTGCCAATACCAAGCTATACCAATTTCGTACAGGCTTATATCCGGGATATCTTCGGTGTAGTCTCGGGTTAGCTTAGCTCTAGGGTCTGTAGCTAAGCTTTGTACAGGTGGCCGCATGGATGTGTACAGCTGTCCATAGAACTTCTCGATCTCTCCCATAACTTCGGACCTGGACGTGATAGTTCTGCCGGCATCGGTTTTCAGCGTCGTCAGTTGGCTCTGCCCAATACCCAAATCTCTTGCGAACACTTTTGAACCTTTGTTTCGCTCGATAGCCTCTTTTATACGGTCGGTATTAAATCGGCGAGTGTTGCAAGTCAAAGACTTCCGAGATCTACCTATTAAGCTGGCGAAGCTGAGACGAATCATCCGAAGAACGCAGAACCATCACGCGCCGCTCTTCCACCAGTTTGAGAGTATGGTTCGAGAGCTTTTTGGGTCCTCTTGTACGGTGGGCTTTGAAGACTAAGTTCTTCCAACCCAACCGCATGGAGAGTTTTCACAAACCCGTAGTTGTAATAGTCCACTTCTACGCATTCCTTCAGGCATTCGAAGCGATTTTGCAGTTTGAGCCGGAAGCTTTCGAGGTTTTGGATTTGGATAGGTGCAGGTCGGAGCGTAGACTTCATAAATCGACGTCTTTCTAGCTGGATATTGATGTTCAATGTGCCTCTTACCGACCGGTGATCGCTGCCTGTTTTGAACGCGTTGATCACAGAGACATAATTGAATATTTGTTTCTACGTCGACGTGATGAAGTTCATCTCATTTTTTGTTGCACCATCGGGACTTATCCAGGTCCACTTGCGGTGTTCAGCTTTCCTTAAAAAGGAGTTCATTATGAAGAGTCCCTCCCTTTCCAAAAAATCCACCAGCAGTAACTGTTGGCCCTGGGTTCCGAATTCCAAATACAATCAATCGACCCACTTTCAGCTGATCGCCGCTTCGTTTGCCCAGTTTTGCGTTAAAGTCTCCCATGACAAAGGTGTAATGAGTTTTGAAGTCTTCTATGATTCTAGAGATGTCCTCATACGTAGCCTCCACCTTAACGATGGGGTGTGCCGTAGTCACCTTCAACGAATACCGTTTAGTTATTCTGAATATGAGGTACGCTACCCTCGACGAAATACTTCCGGTCTTGACAGCGTTGTTCACAAGAGAGCTGTGGATGATAAACCCGACACTACCCTGGGACGTTGTTTGCCTTCCTGTAAATAGAGCGTTACCAGACTTCAAGATTATCGAGTCCTCCCCCTCTCTTGGAACTTCAGATAATGCCACAATGCCCCACTGTATCTTGCTAAATTCTTCCTCCAGTTCGCAAACCGTCTCGTCGGTCGCAGTGTACGCGTGCTGTAGGTTGCCAGGGACAAAGTTCGTTGTTGGTGGTAGCCAGGTCTCTGCCGGAGATTCTAAGAGTAATTATATTTTTGAATTTTTAATTATGTTACTGAAAAATAGGTCTTGCTGATTTATCGGTATTCGTATTTCATCATTCTTGTTGAAACTTGTTTTGAATTTTGAATTATGTTACTGAAAAATAAGTCTTGCTGATTTATCGGTATTCGTATTTCATCATTCTTGTTGAAACTTGTCACGTAGAAGTTTCAGTACCGGGAAATACCGAGAAATTCGATACTTTCGATACTAATAAAAATAAAAATGTCTAGCAGTGGGTGAAGTCAAGTTGAGGATGTTAAGGTGATTGTGAACTTGACCTTCTGTCTATCTTTTGCCTCTTTTTTAACATCAAGTTGCTAATTCCTACTGATCTTATATTTTGACTTTTGACTTTTTGACTTTTGCCAACATCAATATTAGGGGTACTTTTCCTCCAACCACGGTCTTTTTTATTCAGCTGTGATTCAATCGACCGAGTGTTAGGCTTAAAAAAAGTGTTTGAGGACATCCACTCCGTCAGGATGGACGAGTGTTAGGCTGTTAGGCTGATTCATTTAGCATTAAAAAAAAAACAAAAATGAATACAAAAATATTTTTTTATTTTATGTAATTATTTATTTCTAAAAAATAGCTATGTGTCATCGCACAGGTATTTTCTTTAAGAGTCCATAGAACTATAAAGTAGTTATGTGCTCTAATTGCACATACCTTGTATTTACGACTCAATTAAAACAACTCTATGTGTAAAATTTTCCTATTATGTTGAATTAAGGCATTATTAATAATGTTATATATTCAAAAGTAATCTTAAACTATGTAAATATATAATATGTATTAAAAAGCAAACATAAATTATTTGGCTACTCCGATTATTTTTCAGGAATATCGGTTTTTTGCGTCTCCTGTAAAGTATGTAAAAAACACATAGCGACTTTTGCACGCGCAACGACGTAACGGAGCTATGGGGATTGAACCACGGTTTCTTGCGTTCAATCCGAGCATCTATCCGCTCGGCTACCGACGACGCCTTAAAAGATATTGGGCCATACCTAACCATTTCCATCTACCAAAACATACATTCATCACTCATTTAGTTACATTCGTTTCATTCCTTCTCATTACATGCTTATACTAAAACTTTTCTTTTATTTGTTTACCAATATACATTGCCGGATGACAGGGAGATGGAGGCGCCTGTTGGCTTCGCGGAGATCCCGCACCCGGCCCTGAATGTGGGAAGTGAGTTCATGGCCCTCGAGGACCAGGAGGCCCTCGATAGGTACGCCGTGCAGGAGGTCCAGATATACACCGATGGCAGTAAAATTGACGGCGGCGTCGGAGCCTCTCTATCCATCTGGAGGGGGGGAGCCGAAGTCAGAGCCGTCAAAATACCACTAGCCAACTACTGCACGGTGTACCAAGCCGAACTCCTAGCCATATTCAGGGCGACTGCGGAGATCCTGAAAAGGGGTGAAGCGAGCTACGGTATTTACAGCGATTCCAGGTCAGCACTGGAAACTGTAACAAACCGTAGCTCGCTCCACCGCTTAGCACTCGACTCGCGGGCAAACCTACAAAGGGCTTCCATGCAGAGCAAACTTGTCAGTTTGTTCTGGGTGAAGGCTCATGCCGGATTGCCCGGGAACGAGCGTGCGGACGCAATTGCGAAGGAGGCTGCAACTACGTCACGGAGGAAGCCGGACTACGATCTGTGTCCGATCTCATTCGCCAAGCGTTTCATTCGCGAGGAAACGATTGGCGAGTGGGCTCGGAGATACGATGCGGGAACGACGGCCTCCGTGACGAAGGTGTTCTTCCCAGACGCGGTAGCCGCATACCGATTGGTCAGGAAGATCAAGCCAACCGGGGTTCTAACTCAAGCGATGACAGGGCACGGTGGATTCTCCTCGTACTTGCACCGCTTTAAGTGCAAGGAGAGTCCATCGCGCATCTGCGACCCTGAGCAAGAAGAAGATGTCCTACATGTGTTGATTGAATGCCCGGTACATGAGTATGATCGCATGGAATATGAGGAAAAGATAGGAAAGAAACTAAGCAGAGATAACATATACACAATAATAAATAGCAAATATACACAACACCCGACCCGGGACCGGACCCGGGTATGTCCTAAAACTACGACCAGCCACCGGAGGACGGGCCGCAGCGTCCTCTAGCTAAACGGTGACCCGCTGCGATCCCCAAGCCGCCTGCCAAGCGTGGGGATTATGGCAAACCCCCCCCCCCCCCCCATGACAGACAATATTTGCCCACGGCCCCCAGTCCCCGGCAGCTCCTTTATCCCTGGCCCAACGGGTAGCTGGTCAGGTAACGGAGGAGCAGGGGGTGCGAAGAATCACCGGCAGTTGCTCGGCTACCCACACACCCACCAACGAACCTTGGCCCTGGCAACACACAACATCCGCACGTTGAGGACCGATGCAAAGATTGTAGAGCTGGAGGAAGAATTGAGCAGATTGCGGTGGGACATCATGGGACTATCAGAAATCCGACGAGAGGGGCAGGATATGGTAGTCCTTGATTCTGGCAACATGCTCTTCTTCCGGGAAGGAGAACGAAAATCCCAGGGTGGTGTTGGGTTTCTCGTCCGCAAGTCCCTTGTTAACAACGTTATCAAGGTCGATAGTGTGTCAGGTAGAGTTGCGTACCTTATACTCAGAATCACCGATCGGTATTCGCTGAAGGTCATACAGGTATATGCACCAACCTCGACACACCCTGACGAAGAAGTAGAGGCTCTGTATGAGGAGATATCTGAAGCCATACATTCCTCCGAAACGTACTTCACCGTTGTTATGGGGGACTTCAATGCAAAGGTAGGCACAAGGAACGGCGATGAGTTGAGAGTGGGGCAATATGGATATGGACAGCGGAACCAAAGGGGCCAACGGTTGGTCGACTTTATGGAGAAGGAGGAACTCTTTTTGATGAACTCTTTCTTCCGGAAGCGACCAACCAGGAAGTGGACGTGGATAAGCCCCGATGGTTCAACCAGAAATGAGATCGACTTCATCATGACGACCAAGAAGCGTATATTCAGTGATGTCTCCGTGATCAGTAGGGTGAAAACCGGTAGCGATCACCGGATTGTTAGAGGCACACTGAATATCAACATCAAGCTCGAGAGGTCACGTCTGGTGAAGTCCACACTCCGTCCTGGCCCTGCCCAGATCCAGAGCCCGGAACACTTTCAACTCGAACTCCAAAATCGCTTCCAGTGCCTAGCCGAGTGCGAAACTGTGGACGAGATCAGCAGCGGGCTTGTGGAAACTGTCCAAGCTGTGGGGTCTAAGTTCTTTAAGACCCCACGCCGGAAAAAGCCTCAAAAGCTCTCAGACGGAACCATTAAGTTAATGGAAGACCGGAAAGAAATGATACTGCAATCTTCAGCTGATATGTCGGAATATGGCAAACTCAATAGACGAATCTCGAAATCTGTGCGACACGACCTGCGCTCCTATAGTGCTAAATGCATTAGGGACGCAATTGCGCGGAACCAAGGCGCCAAAGTGTTCGCAAAGAATTCGTCTATTGGTCAGAGCCAAATGACTAAGCTGAAGATCGAGGACGGCAGTGTCATTTCGTCGAAGCCGGAGATTCTGAGAGAGCTCGAGAGGTTTTATGGACAGTTGTACACCTCAACACAAGAGCCCGCTGTTGGTACAGCTCAGGACACCAGAGCTAAGTTAACCCGACACTATACCGAAGATATCCCTGACATCAGCCTGTATGAGATTAGTATGGCTCTTAAACAGCTTAAAAACAACAAGGCGCCGGGTGATGACGGAATTACCACTGAACTTCTGCGAGCGGGTGGAAAACCGATACTCGTAGTCCTCCAGAAGTTGTTTAATTCCGTCATGCTCGAAGGTACTACGCCAGAAGCATGGCACAGGAGTGCGGTGGTGCTCTTCTTCAAGAAAGGCGATAACACCTTATTGAAGAATTATAGACCCATCTCACTCCTGAGCCATGTGTACAAGCTGTTTTCGAGAGTCATTACGAACCGTCTCGAACGCAGGTTTGACGACTTCCAGCCTCCCGAACAAGCCGGTTTCCGAAAAGGCTTTAGTACCATAGACCACATATATACGCTCCGCCAGATTATACAGAAGACTGAGGAGTATAATCGGCCCTTATGTTTAGCGTTTGTGGACTACGAGAAAGCCTTCGATTCTATCGAAACCTGGGCTGTGTTGCAGTCCCTCCAGCGTTGCCATATCGACTATAGGTATATCGAAGTGTTGAAATGTTTGTATAGAAACGCTACTATGTCGATCCGATTACAAGACGAGAGTACGAAACCAATCCAATTGCAGAAAGGTGTGAGACAGGGAGACGTCATATCTCCGAAACTGTTCACAAATGCGTTGGAGGACGTTTTCAAGCTCTTGAATTGGAACGGATTCGGCATCAACATTAATGGCGAATACATCACTCACCTTCGTTTTGCCGATGATATAGTCATAATGGCGGAGTCGCTGGAGAACCTCAACACCATGCTCAGCGACCTCAATATCGTATCCCAACAGGTGGGTCTTAAAATGAACATGGACAAGACGAAGATCATGTCGAATGTCCATGTTGAACCCGTACCGGTAATTGTTGGGAGCGATACTATCGAAGTTGTCGACCACTACACCTACTTAGGACAGATTGTCCAGTTAGGTAGGTCCAACCTCGACAAAGAGGTCGCCCGGAGAATCCAACTCGGATGGGCAGCGTTCGGGAAATTACGATATATCTTTGCATCGAAGATTCCGCAGTGCCTAAAGACAAAGGTCTTTAACCAATGTGTGTTGCCGGTGATGACATATGGCACCGAAACGTGGTCCTTAACTGTTGGCCTTTTAGAAAAGCTCAGAGTCACACAGCGAGCAATGGAGAGAGCTATGCTCGGAGTTTCTTTGCGCGATAGAATCCGAAACGAGGATATTCGCCAAAGAACCGGAGTTGCCGACATAGCTCGTAAGATTTGCAAGCTGAAGTGGCAATGGGCAGGCCACATCGCTCGACGAACCGACAACCGTTGGGGAAGAAAGGTTCTCGAGTGGAGACCACGCACTGGAAGACGCAGTGTTGGTAGGCCTCCCACTAGGTGGACCGACGACATCGTGAGAGTCGCAGGCAACCGGTGGATGCGAGTGGCGAGTTGTCGGTCAGGATGGAGGTCAAAGGGGGAGGCCTATGTTCAGCAGTGGACGTCTTCAGGCTGGTGATGATGATGATGATACACAACAATCATTTTTAGAATTTTGCACTAAAATAGTAATACCGATAATCAGAAGAAACAAGAAGTAAGCAAAGATATGTTTTTATATTGTATAATAAGTATACAAAAACTAACATAGCAACATAGGATAGAAAAAATTGTCAATAGTCAAAATATGTGCATGATGTTATACCTATGTAAAAAATTGTATTAATAGATAAAAGCAAAGTATATGTACATGAATAATAATGTTAAGAAAATAAATAGTAAATAAGTTAGAAATAACTATAGTAATAAGGGATAGTAAGGGAAACTGCAACAAAAATGGAACGGCGTTATATATTTATGAGTAAGAATAGGAAATAAAAAGTAGTAATTAGGGCATTCTAAAATGCAAAAATGTAATAGACTTAAGTGATGTAAAAATACTTAAGTAGAAATGAGAATGGTAGTTAGGGCACGTACGTGTCCTACGGATAGATTTAAGAAAGATATATAAAATCTCCAACATGACCCACGTCGGAGGATGCGAAATAAATATAAAAATAAATATATATATATATATAATTATGGGTATGGTACCTACCAAATCCTACGCTTAGTGAGTCAACTGGGTCGATCGGTGTATTCACATGCCGGGAGCTACGTCTAGCGATAATGCTAGACTAGTTAGACTACCTAGGTATTGTTAGCGAGGCCGCGAAACTGGGGCGCCCCGAGCGTACCTGCGAGCTGCTGCACGAATGCAGCGCAAAAAAATGGGGTTGGATTTTTTTATTTAACCAAAAGTTAAAAGTAGGTACCTACTTATTTGCTTTTGGTTACCTATTCTATAAGTACTAAGAATTGTTAACAATTTGTAATGACTTAAGTAGGTATATAGCTAATAATGGTTTTCTTGTAAATAAGCAAATAATAAATACCTATCTCGTTAAATAAAATAAAATTGTGTTCTTACTGGAATTTCTTAATATTTATTTTAATTGAAATTAAACACTTTAAAAGGATCTTCCCGCGTTAAATGAGACAATCTCTATGTGATCGATCACAGAACCTTTAAAAAAATAAAGTAGATATAAACTAAACACAATAAAATAAAATAAAACACGCGAGTAGATCTATACTTATTTCAATTATAGTTTCAATTCGTTCGTGTAAACTTTAAAAAACAATATGCATAAATAATATTGTTTTTACGAAGGAACAATCCAGGTCGTGTTGGTTTTAAGCCCACCTGGCTAGCTACCAACATCTAATCGAAATATGTCGCCATAACGTAAGTACTACTAGCATTTTTGTGTTCCGACCATGGAGGACAGAACCTTAGTATTTGGTTCCGTCAGTTAGAGATAAGATAGCCCGTTCTTCAGTAGCTTAGGAATCCGGGTGAAATGTTCTACCATCATCGGCCTTATTATCATCTAACATCAGGTGACATGAAGGCAAGTTTACCCGTTGAAGAATAAAAAAGAGTATAAATTCATACATATAGGTCAATATTTTTTCTTCCTTATTCCTTTTATACGCTTAACAGATCAGTTTCATAATATCATCGGCTTAACCATCTGTGTAATGCAAAGTGGCGTCCAATTGCGGGGCATTTGACCGCGGCTAATCCACCCGTGGACTTGTTATTTGCCCACGGTCCCAAGGCTCAATCCTCTTTGCTGTCAAAGGTCATGGCATGCCTCACAATTCGTTATTACGTAGTTTTTTCTTAGTCGATTTTAACCTTTCTTCATTATATATGAAAGGACAATTAGTGGTTGTAAGACGTTAGCTAATTACCTCGGCGTCAAAAAAATCGCACCTCTTAGAAAATCACTTTCAAATGTCATTTACTCTTGATATGCACATGCAGTCGCATTAATTATGATTTTATTTACAAGGTTACTTAATTAACTTAATAAAAAACATTACTTTTCATTATCAAATAAAACCTAATGCAACAAATAAAGTGTCACAAAAATTCGATGCAAATTTTGCTACCCGTGAGAGTTGCTAGTTGCGCTTCCTTTGTGGGTATAAAACGGTCAACACGGGTTCAATGTGGGTCATTCGCTATTCAACCGTTGAAGAGGACACACGCACAGATTTTGATGGATACCACAGCTGATAAAGCCGCTCAAGTGGTTGCACTACTGCAATCAGGGGTGCGGCAGTGTGATGTCGCCCGGCAACTGAACCTGAGCCGTTATTCCGTTCGAAGAGTGTACCAGCGCTTCATAGAGACCGGTGGCTATATCCGCAGACACGGTTCGGGTAGACGTCGCTGCACTTCGGAAAGAGACGACCGGTTCGTTGTGTCGAACTCTTTGAGAAATCGTTTCTCCAACGCTGTTGAGTTGCAACAGCAGCTCCAGGCAGTTCGCAGACGCACCGTAAGCGTATCTACGGTTAGAAGAAGATTGAAGGAGAAGAAGATAGCGGCCCACAGAGCTGCTACGGGTCCAAAATTGACTGCAGCGCATCGGCGAGCCCGCTTGCAGTTTGCTCGTGACCACGTCGATTGGACCCTTGAGCAGTGGAGAGCTGTTCTCTTCTCAGACGAGACGCGAGTGTGTCTTTTCTGCAACGACCGACGGAGAAGAGTATACCGGAGGCAGGGTGAACGTTTCGCCCAAGCCTGCATCCAGGAGACGGTGGAATATGGTGGCGGATCCTGCATGTTCTGGGGCGGTATGTCTGCTGCCGGCAAAACCGACCTTGTCTGCGTCTCCCGGACTGGAGGTGCTCGCGGACAAGGGTCGCTGACTGCTCGCCGCTATGTCACTGAGGTCCTGGAAGTGCATGTGGTCCCCTTTGCCGAATCTTTTGGCGAGGGGTTCACATTAATGCACGACAACGCTCGCGCTCACACTGCAGGCATCGTGAGCGACTTCTTGCAGAGGTCCCAAATCTCTGTGATGCAGTGGCCAGCGCGAAGTCCGGATCTGAATCCTATAGAGCACCTCTGGGACCATCTTAAACGTAAGGTTCGATCTCGGGATCCAGCTCCTTCGACTCTACAGGAGCTCCAAGACGCGGTGATTGAAGAATGGGGGCTTATCCCTCAAGAAGAGCTCCTGAAGTTGGTGAGGTCCATGAGGGACCGTATGGAAGCCGTGATCAGGGCAAGGGGGGGTAACACTAGATTTTAAGTTAATTTTAAGACACTTTTTGTACATTTTTCTTTGTAAATTATCTGTTGTTAATTAGGACTTAATTAAGGATTTTTATTATTTTATTAATTTTAATGTTGTTTGTATAATTATAATTAAACAGAAAGTTAAATTTAATTGTTTTTTGATACTCCTTTTTGTTACCTTTCTAATGATACCCAACACTATCCTCTACATAAGGTTTAAGAATTTTTAAAGATGATTTTTAAAAGGTGCGATTTTTTTGACGCCGAGTGTAGTTTTGTAAAATCTTAGATAACTTAAAAAAATCTTATTTCGGTATTTTCGATCGCCTATTAGGACACCTAATTCTAGATCAATATGTTTGATCGTCGACTCGTACGATGGTCGCATCGCTTACTCGCGCGATGATCGCGCATTCGTGTTGTATAGTATAATTATATATAATTATACTATACTATACTATGGTATAGTATAGTCGTAGCAAAGCGCGTTGTTTGTTATTAAGGGGGTGCCGCGCGATCGCAAAAACTGACTTATGTCTCTTAATAATTAATGAACTTCAAAGCAAAATCAATCATTATTGATATTGTAAGAGGAGACCTGAGACGGGCGCGGAAGTCTACAAAGCTGTTTAGTTTGTTTACTCGGTACGAGACGGTTGTGCGCGTGCAATTAATTAGGCGGAAATTAACTCGGTGCTTTTGTTTTGGGTTCTTTTTTGTTTTTTTGTCATTGTTTTAATTTGTTTTAGTCTTTAGTACAGGATTAGTGTTAATCGGTGTTTTCTTTTAATGGTTTTACTACTGATCACACATTTCTTTAAATCAGAGGTGGGATTATGAAAGTAAACTTACCTAACCGCTACCGCTGTACCGCGCCTTGGGTATGCAAGCGGTGAGGCGGGGGGGGCGAAACAGTTGCTGTTGACTGTCTGTGTCAGACGCACATGAGATAAAACATTCACAGATCTCGTGCCTTTTATGACCTTTTGAATGAATGAATGAATGAATGAAAAATACTTTATTGCACTATAAAAACAATTTAAGACAATACAAAGAAAAACAGTATGACAAAAGGCGGCCTTAATGCTAGGGTAGCACTTTCTGCCAGGCAACCTTTGGGCAAAAGTTGAAGTACCATACCATATAGTTGAAGAAACAATCACGGGCTAGTGCACAGTACGTATAAGGAGGAAAATACTATGTTAATAAAATATAGATTTGATGAATATCAGAAAATTATAAAAATAGACTAAATGGACTAAATATGGAGGAGATACATTACAGAGTAATAGTTCAACGTATAAGGTTAGGATGAAGAGTCCAGCCTGAGGAAGTACTCTTTGGTTTGTCGGTTAAAAGAGTCCCGAGTCTTCGCCCGCCTGATACTCTCTGGCAGGGAGTTCCATAGGTGGATAGCATACACAGTATAAGACTTGGCTACGAAGTCAGTGGAATGAGGAGGAACATCAAGGGACAGGCAACTAGAGGAACGAAGGTCACGGACAAGAGTAGAAGAGCGAAAGACACAATGGTTTTTTAGATAGCGAGGTGAATGTGGATGAAAAAGGATGGAGTAGAGGAGGGACAACGCGTGGCAGTCTCATCTTTGGGAGATAGATAGCCAGTGAAGTTAAGATCGGTAATAAGAAATATGGTCGTATTTACGTAAGCCATAAATGAAGCGGATACAAAAGTTCTGCAGACGCTCACGTTTATTACATAGGACAACGCTGAGGTCAGGGTAACACGCGTCGGCATAATCCAGTAAAGGAAGAAGAAGGGACTGCGCAAGGAAAATTTTAGTTTTGGTCGGCAACAGATTTTTCCACCGCTTGAGTGAGCCATAGGCCCTAAATTCCCTCTTGCTAACCTCCTGAACCTGATGGTCCCAGGACAGACGGTTATCGATACAGACACCCAGATTCTTCACTACATTTTGTAATGGTATCTGTACTCCATTGAAAACGATCGGTGGCAAAGCGTTAGAGTTAACTCTAGACAGATACCAGTGGCTACCAATTATAATTAGAATTGTTAATAATTTTAGGTTCAAAGTTTTTGTGGTTCATGTTTACATCGCTCGCTGCCGCACACACACAGTGTCAATCTCCGTTACGTTGCCTGGCCGATGCCGCGTAGCCGCCGCTGCGCCGCCGCCGCGCCGTGTCGTTGTAGTTGTGCGGTAGTGAACGAAAATAATAGTTCATAAGATCGCAATGTACCCACTATTCTAAATATGTATACAAAATGTATGTGCTATTAACTAACAAATAAACTATTTGATTTGATTTGATTTGAATTGCTTGGGTTTTACTGGGGTTTACCTGCAAACCATGACATCGACTCCAACTCTAGATGTGTTCCAGCTCATCATTGATGGTGTTGATGGCTTCGTACAACCTCTCAACAGGAGCCCGAGTGTAGATCTGAAGATCGTCTGCATACATATGATAGGAAGAAGAAAAAGGCAGCGTGATAGAATTTATAAATATAGAAAATAGGAGAGGAGACAGAACGCCACCCTGTGGGACGCCAGCAGAAGTGTCGCACCTTGACGAAAAATTGTCTTCAATACTAATGCGCTGCCGTCGTCCAAACAGGTAACTACGAAACCACGCAATCACCGGTGGAGATATATTGAGAGAGTGCAATATAGCCAGCAAGATATCAAAGTCGACAGTGTTAAACACGTTGCTGAAATCCAGCAGCGTCAGTACAGTAAGTTCTCGGTTTTCCATGCCTACACGCACATCATCCGTGACTCTGACTAGCGCGGTGGTCGTACTATGACCGGGTCGAAAACCAGATTGGAATGGGTTGGAAAGGTTGTTACAGAAAAGGAATCTACTGAGCTGTTGATGAACCAGCTTTTCGAGGACTTCGGAAAGAAATGGTAGTATAGAGATAGGTCGAAAATCAGAATAAGAATCTGGTTTAGGTTTTTTAGGAAGAGGGATAATGTTAGCTTCCTTCCAGACCTGAGGAAAGACAGAAGATGAGATGAATTTATTAAGGAGTTTGGTAATAAGGGGAGTAAGGATATCAATGAGAGGGACGATCATACTACGACTGATGCTGTCACTACCAACAGCGTTGGAGGTAACAGCAAGTACACTCTTCTCAACGTCACACTCGGTAAATTGCGAAAAAAGAAACGGTGAATGAGATGGAGTTGACAAAGAAGAAAGAGTTTTGAGAGTATGAATCTTAATGCTACCATCCATTGGTGCCGAAGAGGAGAAATGAGTGTTTAATGTGTTAATGTCAACATTTGAAGGTAGGGAAGGTTTAGTCTTAGATTTGCCAACTCCTAGTTTTTTGAGATAACGCCAGACTTTGGAGGAATCTCTATTTTCGACTGATTTGAGAATGTGGCGTCTCTGCGTGTCTCTAATCATAGTATTACAGCGATTCCTGATTTCCCTAATCACACATCCCGGTTTTTGTCAGTAGGATTTTTTTTTAATTTTGTTTTGGCACGATATTTCCTTTCCATTAATTTACGGATATCCTCAGTAAGCCATGGTGCAGGAACATGCTTAACTCGCACGGGCCGCACAGGAGCCTGAGTATCCAGGAGAGAAATAAGTAGCGAGTTGAATAAGCCCACTTGGTCATCAACGCTATCAAGATCATCAATCGCCGACCAGTTCATTGCACGCGCGTCTTCACGTAGGCGATCAATATTCATTCTATTAAAGTTACGCAACAACTGGATCGAAGACGTATGCGCTATAAAAGATAGATTAGATCATGGTAGGAGAAAGGAGTTGCAGCTACCTGACCATGCTTAACAACATGGTCAGGAGATGACACCATTATAAGGTCGAGAAGAGTAGGAGTACAGTTAGGAAAGTTATGCGTCGCAGCAAGTGGGAGAATGTGCATATTGCAAGAGTTTATAAGGGAATGAAGCTTGTGACTACGAGAGTCGTTTTTCAACAGACAGGTATTAAAATCGCCCATAATGATGGAGTGACTATAATGCGGGGAAAAGTCGTCGAGCAGAAGCTCAAATGATTGAAAAAAATCTATTTTGGACGATGAACTATAACAGACATCCAGAAGAATCTTACAGTGGGGTAAAATTACCTTCTGGTACATTGGAAATGCACTTAGATAGGGCAAACTATAATGAAAACAACTCTTTGCGCAAGAGATACACAAGGGTTAGTAGCAGGTACCGGCGAGTACCGATATTTTTTATAAACGGACTACGCCCTTTAACAAAGCTTAGCCTTTTTTTCGCCTTTTGCACACACGCTTTCGTCCGCCAGATGTGGAATCATCAGCATTACCCAAGCCAAAGTTATTCCTACGTTCGAGGAGACGAAGTATAGACATAATTATCATAATTTTTTACTTGAAGAAACTTTCTACTTCATGTGTCAATGAACATTTAAACAATTTATCTTGTAACAAATGAAAAAAACAGCCTATAGGTAAGTTCTCGTTCTCTACGTATAAAATAAGATAAAAAAATATATTTGCTTCATCAGTTCATCACGCAATCGACAATGAGATTTGTTTTGTTTTTGCAATAAAATTTGTTAAAGTAATTTATACAATACCAATAAAAATTTAGGTAATCACGAGACTTCAGATAATCTCAAGTTTGGTAGGTAGTAGCCACGAAACTCACTAGTACACGCGCGCGCCGCGCGCTGCGAAAACTCCGCCGCATAAAGGTAAAGCTTTCTCCAACTCCATTACAGGTAGCGAGGTTCCATTTATTGCAAACTGTAGCCCAACTCAATACCCCGTGTGCTTTTTTTAATTTTTTCGATATCGCTTTTCGTTTTCAAGATATCGTCGATTCAAGTTGAGAAGTCGCAAAAAAATCACGTCAGTTTTCGACATTTTTGCACTTTTTATATTGACTTTTTCAAAAGTTTTTATACCATCTTGTAGATCTTGTCAAGACACGTCTTTTGATACCCTATTGACTCGCATAGCCCCAAAATTGACGACGCCAGAGCGATGTCGCACTTTCGCTGAAAACGGCCCCCTACCAACGCGATCGAAAAAACATTTCCAATGTTAATATCTAAAAATGGTTTGTGCATTATCTCGAGATATCAAGACTGTCATTTTCAAAGTTACCGAATATTTTAAGAAAAGAAAAGCTAACAAAGAAAGTTTTGAATATGATAGTGATGCAAATATCGCCAAAATCGTTCCGGAGGCTACGGGATACTGTGAAAAAACTGTAAGAAATGTAACAACTGCGGGAAATTTATCAACTAATTTGGGCCGACTGAAATTTAGTTCACCAAAAAAACAGAAAGTTATAAAGAAAAAACATGTTATTGATGATTTTGATTTATATTTCCAAGAATTAAAGATTTATTTAATTTATATTGGTTCTTTAATTGTACTTATCTAAACATCACATTGGACAAAAACAGATTGGATATAATAATACTCGTAAATATAAAGCTTCAATAAACTGTGTTTCGATATCGTAAGATGTGTCTGACACTACGAATCTCATGTGAGTTCACGCTCTTTACTTCCTACTCCCCACCTCCCCGCTCACACCTAAGACGCGGTATAGCGGTAGCGGTCAGACTATATTACTTGTGTTTCGGACATTTTTTCTCTTTCTTTTAAACGCTAAACTAAATTTGTGATTAGTGATAATTGCGACAATAAATTGTTTCCTGTAATTTTGTGTGAATGTGCGACTTTTACCTGAGACGGGCGCGGGAGTCAACAGCGGGCGCTGGAGTCTACTACAGAGCTGCTTATGGACTCGGTGCGAGACGGTTATGCGCGTGAAATTAATTAGGCGGAAATTAACTCGGTGCTTTTGTTTTGTGTTCTTTTTTTATTTTTTATTTGTCATTGTTTTTAATTTGTTATAGTTTTTAGTAAAGGATTAGTGTTAATCAGTGTTTTATTTTAATGGTTTCACTACTAATCACACATTTCCTTAAATCAGAAGTGGGATTTTGAAAGTAAACTCACGGCCTTAGGTCGCTTCGAGCTATTACTTGTGTTTCGGAATTTTTTTTTCTCTTTCTTTCAAACGGTCAATTAAATTTGTGATTAGTGATAATTGTGACAATAAATTATTTCCTGTGATTTTGTGTGAATGTGCTACTTTTAATATCACAGTAGAAATATTACGTAATCCTTTGTTCGTTGTTTGTTATTCGTGCGTGGTACTGAGTGCGGCGCGATAAGCTCGATGTCAGGTAATGAGCCCATAGTCGGGATCGGAAATGTACACGTCATTGTTTACGCTCACCGTCTACGCCTGGTAGCGTTCGTAGCGCGCATAAGATCCGTAGCGCAGATTCGGTACGCGATATAATGGGCGCTATTCTGAAGCGACTGAATGCTCTCGAAGAGAATAAAAATCAAAGTAATTTAGTAACAAAAACTCGTCCGAATGTACCGACCGTAAAAAGTTTTGACAATATTGATCAGGGACGGGAAAGTCACAATCACAGACCACTTATCCCATCTGTGGTCGCAATACACCACCTGGTACGCCCGGCGCCGCTCTGTAGACAATCCATCGGTCGTGAAAAGATTATAACAGATGGATCACAACAAGTGCAGAAAGTAAGTAGGGCTACGTCGGAACAAATTTCGACGGATGTTATCAAACTTTGACCCTAGCTTGCATGATATAGAATTTTGGTGTCAAGAGGTAGACAGTGCTAAAGCAACGAATAATTGGAGTGATAATTAGTGTTTATCACGGATCGGTAATTGCCAAAAGAGTGATGCTCGAACGTAGCTCAACGAGTGGGTGACGAACGATCGCAGCTGGACTAATTTAAAAAAATAATTCAAGCCACTGTGTCCGAAAAAAGTTGACGTTGCTAATATTTTGTTTGACGTAATGTAAACTAATTCCGATTTCTATCCCACTTACGCTGATTATGCAAGGCGCTCTTTACTTTGTTTGCGTATCGTAGCGGGTTTAAGTGACGAACTGATATCTGCAATAGTAATTAGCGGCATCACCGACTCACAAATTCGAGCAGCTGCTACTAATGCCAACGTGATGCCTAGTGGCTTAGCCATATTTTATTAAATTTATGTTAAGCTTGGTTGTTCCTCTAATAACCACCAAAGTTAGCCTGCACTTCATAACCGACATGAAGTTTCTAAATTAATGCGTGCAGATACTATTAGGAAACGGCGCTTCGACAAAAAGGAATGTTTTTCTTGTGGTCTACCGGGACATGTGTTAGTTAACTGCCATAAAAGAGTGAAGGTTTCTTCAAATAATAATTTCCCTAGTGCTACGCGGACATCAAGTGCCCATAGTACACCGATTAAATTTAAAATAGATCCATGTTCTTTTTGTAAAAAGCCTGGCCATAAAGTGGATACTTGTTTCGCTAAAATAAGATCCGAATTAAGAAACACAAACAATGTTAATTTTTGTCGTCAAGTGAAGAACACACGTAACATCGACGTAGTAGTTGCAGTCATACAGGGTGTACCGGTAGACGTTCTGATCTACAGTGGCTCCACCATACCGCTTATTTCATCCTCATTGATGAAGCACTTCAATAGCCCTTGTAAACCAGCATTTCGCATCTTAAAGGGAATCAGAGGCCAAGAAATAGAATCAACTTCCTATGTAACTTTGCCAATAGAATTCGCTTCCACTTTAGAAGTTGATTTGTTTATAATAGCATCATACATGAATACTCCTGTCATAATAGGAACGGACGTTTTGAACCGTGATGACATTACATATGTGCGAACTCGAGTACGACAGCATATTACTTGCAGGGATGTGACACCTGATAGTATTTTAGCAATTCAGTCTGATGGAGCGAGCTTCACTAAACACCACCCTTGTTGGTGATGATTTAAATAAATTGCTGGGTATTATTGTTGTATTCTTTGATCATTTGATTACGGGAACTAGCTCAACTGTAACAACTGGAAGTATGTCCATCAAACTTAAAAGCAACACACCTGTTAATTATCGAACTTACAGACTTTCACAAACTGAAAATTTAGGCATTCGGGAAATCGTAAAAAATTTATTAGACAAAGGTATTATTCGGGAGTCCAAGTCCGAGTATTCTAGTCCTTTTTTTCTTAGAAAGAAAAAGAACCGTAAGGACCGTATGTGCGTAGACTTTTGGAAACTCAATGTGAAATCACTATCAAAGATCGTTTTCCCCTTCCTTTGATAGATGATCTCATTGATCGTTTAGTTCGTTATAAATTCTTTACGAGTCCTGATATGGCAACAGGATTTGGTCAGATCCCAATGGAAAAAGACTCAATTTCGTTAACAGCCTTTGTTACACCAGAAGGTCACTTTGAGTATTTGAAAATGCCATATGGTTTGGCCAACGCTCCTGTAGTATATCAACGTATCATCTCAAATACTCTTCGGGAGCTCATTGATTCTGGTAAAATCCTTGTTTACATTGATGTGCTCATTTTAAGTGATCCAGTTAATGAGGGTTTTCAAACTTTACAGAAAGTACTCAAAACCTTGACTGAAGCGGGCTTCTCCCTCAATTTAAGTAAATAAAGAATAAGATAAAATATGCTTTAAATATTCATTTCTATCCACCAAAATTGAGTATCTGGGTCGTTCTATTAGTCAGGGTCAAGTACAGCTGAGTCCATTAAAAGCCAAAGCTCTTGTTGAAGCTCCAGTACCAAAAAATGTAAAACAAGTACGTCAATTCTTAGGTTTGGCTGGGTATTTCCGTAAATATATTGCCGGTTTTGCATAAAAATAGCTTTTATTGTACACCTCACAAAGAAAGGGGCACTTCCTATAGAAGTACACACGGATTTAAGCGCAATCGGTTATGGTGCTGTTTTACTTCAAGCACATAAATCGGGCCATAAGCGTGTAGTAGCTTACTTCAGTAGATTGGCACAGGGTGCTCAACCAAACTACCATTCAAATAAATTAGAGACTCTGGCAGTAGTAAACGCTTAAAACTTCAGGCATTATCTGATTGGTGTGCCGTTTACAGTAGTCACAGATTGCAAAGTCCTTAAACTTACTCGGAAGAAGAAAGATTTAATGCCATGAGTAGCTAGGTGGTGGATGTATTTGCAAGATTACGATTTTATCTTTGAATACCGTAAAGGTACCTCTATGTCCCATGCTGACTATTTAAGTCGAAATCCAACATAGTTCAAATAAGCCTCGTGGTTAGGTTCAGATAGCCCAAGCTGCAGACGAGCAATTAAATGAAGGCAAATTATACTCCAACCAATATGTCAAAGAGAACCTTCTATATTACAAATATACGACTTATATATACGACAAATATACGAATAAATAGACGACCTCCTTGGTCGAGTGGTTTGTACACCGGTTTTCATGGTGTCCCCATCTCTGAGGTCCCGGGTTCGATCCCCGGTCGGGTCAATTTAGAAATTATTGTTTTTCTAAATTGTCTCGGGTCTGGGTGTTTTCTATGTATAATAAGTATGTATTTAAGTATTTTAAGTATGTTTATCCGTTGTCTAGTAACCATTTAACGACTTTCTTCGAAGCTTCTCTTGGGCTAGATAATTGGTGTGAGTGTAGGAAAGTTTTAAGTTTAAAACATCTTAGCCTTTCTCAATTATTCTCAATCAATTATACCCCAGTTGGAGAACAGCCGCGTCTTTCATGTTTTATTCCAAAAGGACTTAGCTTACTACGTGTGTTTCATGATGAACATGATCACCATGGTTTAGATAAAACCGTTGATCTTATTTTGAAGCATTTTTGGTTTACTGGCCTGAGGTCGTTTGTCCATAAATATATTTCCCATTGCATTGTATGTTTATCTTAAAAGAAATTGCGTCGTGCACCACTTCAGCCGATTCATTTCTGGCAGAAGCCAGATAACCCTTTCGAGACCATACATGCAGAGGCTTTAGGTCTGCTTCCTTAATCAAACGGACATCGATATGTTCTTATCATTGTCGATGCATTTACCTAATGTAAACCTACCTACTTTAAACTTTTGCCAACTGTATCCCATGATAAGGCAGGACGCGAGCGAGTTAAAGCGTCCTTTTTGAATGCTATATACTTATTTGGTACACCGAAGTTAATTGTTGGTGATCGGGGTCGGATGTTCCAAAGCACCGATTTTTTGCACTGGGCAAATGAAAATGGCAGTGACGTTCATTTTATTACACCTGAAATGCATCGGTGTAATGGCCAAGTTGAGCGCTATTGCCGCACCTTGCTAAACATGATCCGCATCCATTTAAATTATCGACAAGAAGAATGGTCCAGCGTAATGTGGAGGTTACAACTAGTCTTAAACATCACCAAGCAGAAGACGACTCAACATTCGCCTCTTAGCCTCCTTATTGGGACGGACACTGCGACACCATTAATTCGCAATGTAATTCGTGATGTGGCAATAGACGGTTCTAACTCTAATCGTGATGCAATACGTGAAATGACAAAGCAACGTTTGTCGGACCGGTTAGAACAGAACCGAGAGCGACAAAACAAAACTTTTAATCAAAATAGAAGATCGCCTCGTGCTTTTGAAATCAACTCGTTGGTTTTTGTTAACAAAAAGGCACAGTCTACAGGAAAACTTGATTCTGGTATGCATGGTCCCTACCGTGTAATGAAAAATCTGCCTCAGGGAAGATATGAACTGCAGCAGGTTTCCGGTTCCTATGGAAAATCAACCTAGGCATCGGCGGAGTCTATGGTTCCGTGGAAAGGAGAATGGACTTCGGATACATGTACAGCTTTCTTTGAAAGTGAGTTTCAATTAATGTTTTGTGTTGTTCTTTTTAATGTTTGAGCATTTATTTTGCTAGCCCATGAGAGCAGACCTCACAATTGACTATATGTGAGCAGACCTCACAATTGACTGTATGTGAGCAGACCTCACGAATAAATAAGTGTGAGCAGACCATATATTTCTGTGGAGCAGACCTTACAAATCACTGTGTATGAGCAGACCTCACAAATCACCGTCGGTGAGCAGACCTCACGAAAAAAAACGTGTGAGCAGACCTCACAAACTTTTGAGCAGACCTTTAGCAGATATACTTAATTTAGCAGATATACTTAATTTAGCAGATATACTTAATTTAGCAGACCTTTTGAGTATTCACGAGCAGACCTCGTTTAATAGGCAGACCCTAAATTAGTTTAACGAGCTGACCTCGTTTATAAGCACTTTTTTGGCTTATTCCCTCTAGCAGACCTAGTACTTGTGAGCAGACCTTACAAACTTACTTTTATAGTGAAAGGGTTGTCTTTTAAACTGATGCAGAACAAGATAACGATGATGATGATATCCCTGCTGAGTCGGCAACGCCTGACACATCAAGCGACCAGCCGGCATAGGAGTTGCTGAATATTGTCGTGCCGCAAGAGAACGAGGACGTTCTTTTGTCAGGAGAGGCCGTGCAAGAGGAGACCTGAGACGGGCGCGGGAGTCAACAGCGGGCGCGGGAGTCTACAGAGCTGCTTAGGGACTCGGTGCAAGACGGTTGTGCGCGTGCAATTAACTAGGCGGAATTTAACTCGGTGCTTTTGTTTTGTGTTCTTTTTTTATTTTTTATTTGTCATTGTTTTAATTCGTTATAGTTTTTAGTAAAGGATTAGTGTTAATCGGTGTTTTCTTGGTTTCACTACTGATCACACATTTCCTTAAAATATTTATAATTAGAACAATTCTGCTTTGAAGTTTCAGACCTAGTAATTTAATTAGAGCAATATTTTTATTCTGCCAAATGTGCAAAACCATCACGCGCTTTTGTTAAAAATTTAAATTTACTTTAGGGGGCGCCCTGTGAAATATCAATACAAATATTTTCATATAAGAATTATTGTTCATGTGTAAAATTAAAAAAGTTGTCAAAAAAAAAGGTTTTTAGGAGTCATTAGATTTATGTATTGTTTGTTATTGTTTAAAGAATTTGTTTCAAATTTCAACAAGGCTACGACCTTGTGCAATGATTAGTCAGGCTAACTTATTATAGAAGTTCTGTTATTTTTTAATGTTGTCAATTAATTCAGCGCATAGTACAAGTGACTTAAAAATACGTAAATTTTCACAATTTCGTGCTGGACCCCCTTAAGCAGTAAAAAAGCAACCCCACTTTGCAGCGTATGCCATACACACTTTGACCGACTTGGGAATTGAACCTGGGACCGGATATCGGATCAAGCGCTTTGTCACTCAGCAACTGAGACGAAACGTCGCTCAAGAACTTTTTTTATAAAAAAAAAACGATATGAAAATTTATAGAGGTAACCCCGTTGAAAGATATTTTACTTGAATGTAAAAATCTTTTTGATATTATATACTTTGATCAAATTGATGTTGACTTCACAAGTGAACATACGCAATAGATTCATATCCACAATAAGTGACTACTTCCTTTATTAAAATCATTAGAGCAATAAAGTCACTGTTACAATCAATCGTCGTTCAGCTACAATGCGAGTTGGAGCGAATAAATCGAAGGCGATCCTTTATGAAGCGAGCTTGTGCTTTGACGAGGGCGCGAGCGAGCCGTGTGATTGGGCGGGCTAGGGCGGGCGGGCGGCGCGGAGATGCAAGCCAAGCCGCTTCAATTACTCGAATGATGCCAAATGGGGCGAAAAAGAGACACGACAGAAGTTACCGGCTACTACGCACGGACACTTGATTCTTGTCTCTGATATTTGTCTTTATCGAAGTCTTTATTTGAACGTAGTTTCGATGTAACTTGTGTGTGTAACAGTAACAATACAAGCGGAAGTAACTTTGTAATATTTGATGGTGTTTGCGTTGTTACCTCTCGAATATAAGTACTTAAAGACAGTGAAGCGTCTTCACAATGTTTACTATAAAAAGCCTATATATACTATTTTGTAGCCTGTCTTTGCTTACTTAGATTTTTGCACAATTTTCAAATGTCCTTTATTAATTCACCTACTGCTATCTCTTGTCATAATATTGTATGGTCGTGTTATAATTTCCCAGATGAAACATAAGCCCAAACATAATTACGTAAGAAGTTAAGGCCCAAGAGGTTTGGCCAAATAACCTTTGGCGAGTCAAAAGGTCATTACTTAGAATTGCCTTTGATTTTCAGCTAAAACATCCAAACTCATTGGCATGCAGTAATGGTTTAGGCAAAACACCAGTATACTAACAACGATATAATATGTTTTTTGCAAAATACACATTTAAACCATTTTTATTTTCTGTTAGAGAAGTTCATGTTTTCTATGTCTACAAACATGAAGATAGAAGATATACAGGATTATTGGTTATTAGACCGGATCCATTTAATAGGTCATAGGGAAGGTCTTTTGCGAACATTTTGACCCCATGTCATACTATCCAAAAGTCAACCATTTTCGTGATAAATGAATTTTAAGGTTTTTTTATCAAAACCAATTTTATTCGTTCAAAAATTAATTTAAAATAAACGAATGCTCCGATTTTAATTTTGTTTACAGTTTTATAGATTATATATTCCGGTTTTTAATAAGAAATTATAAAATCATAATAATTCGAATCCAGACTTAAAATACAGGCCGTAGGTATTTGTATTAAAAATAACTAAGGATTTTTGGAAAACAGTCTACCTACTAAAATCACTAGAATGTATGTTTTCTCAAAAAAAACACAAGTTAATTTAGTCTGAAAATATTGAAAAAACATCTACACATTTCTAGCTATCAAACGAGGTAAAAACACTAACCTAGGTTACACATTTGATGAAAAATATGCGGTAACAAAAGACTCAGGTAAAAAATCCAAAAATGTGATTTTTGTCTCGTAACAATAAATGCGCTATCTCACTCTAATTCACGCGGCGATGGGCTCATCAAAATAATACTACCAACCCCTTTCTTCCCTTGGGTGTCGTAAAAGGCGACTAACGGACAAAAGACTGCACGTACATCCAACAGCATAGAGCGGCGATAGGCTCATCGTAATAACACTACCAACCCCTCTCTTCCCTTCGGTGTCGTAAAAGGCGACTAACGGACTAAAGACTGCACATACATCCAACAGCATAGAGCAGCGATGGACTCATCAAAATAATATTAGCAACTCCTCTCTTCTCTTCGGTGTCGTAAAAGGCGACTAACGGACTAAAGACTGCACATACATCCAACAGCATAGAACGGCGATGGGCTCATCCAAATAATACTACCAACTCCTCTCTTCTCTTCGGTGCCGTAAAAGGCGACTAACGGACTAAATACTGCATAAACATCCAACAGCATAGAGCGGCGATGGGAATTGCTAATTTGTTTTGTTTTATTTTCCTTATTCAAATTCGTACTCTCAGTTTAAGATTTTACTGCGTGGTTCTCGTTTTATCACATTTATTCTTCAATTATGTAACATGGGTTAGTGTTTTTTACCTTGTTGGATAGCTAGAAATATGTAGATGTCTTATCAATAATTTGCAGACTAAATTAACTAGCATTTTTTTTGAGAAAACATACAATTTAGTAGACCGTTTTCCAAAAATCCTTATTTATTTTTATTTTATGATATTATATTATATATTTTTAATTTTATAAAGACTGCACATAGATCCAATACTTAATCCAACAGCATAGAGCGGCGATGGGCTCAAGTGCCACGCTGAGCACATGTGCAGTCTCTATTTGGTGAACCCAATTATGAAAATTTTTCACGCGGTCGAAGTCGCGGGCGGGCGGGCTGCTAGTGGTATATTGCAATATCTGTATCTGACAAAAAGTAACTGAACAAATACCTACCCGGAAATCAAATGATAGTGATAGGTCTTAGATTAAAACATTTGATTATTTGTATATATGTTAAAATCTAAAACATTTGTTTTAATCTAAGTGATTGGTAGTTATGATAATAATAGTACCTACTAGAAATTTTAATAGTAAATAAGTACGCTTCTGAAGCATAGATAAAGTTGTAATAGAAAAATATTTGCTGAAGCAACATCTGACAATTAAAGCCAATCTCGTTATATTTCGGAATCAGAAGTTGAATGCCATGTGGTTCTTATTTCTATCATGGAAAAGCTGTCAAAACCTCGCTAGAGTATATTGTTCTGTGGTCAAAACAAACGTCAAATAAAATAACATAGGTATCCAACACAAGAAAACATAAAATCTTCATAAAGATAATAAAAATATAATTAATCGATTTCGTGTATGTCTTAACAAAATACAAAGTGATACATTGCAGTAGATAAAAAAATATATAGAAATGTCCTACTCTCTGAAGCCGAGTCAACAATCTGATACAGTCTCCGATAAAACTGAAAACAACGAGCTGAAGAGACGAACTCAAACAGATCCAGGTACATGTTACGAAGTATTCAGAAATAATACAACAGCAGTTGAAGTGGTCGTCAAAGAGGTCCATAACAAAAACAGGAATAAAATTTTACCAGCACCACATGCACATCTACAGGACCTCAACATAATGAAACTGCAACAAGAAATAGATAGTTTGAAATATGAATTAGCGAAGTCTAAAGCGGCTCATTTCAAAACGAGTAGAGAATTTAAAATAGTCGTCACAGAAATGAAGAAACAACTGGATGTTGCAAACCGGCAGGAGTGGGAAAGACATAAGGAGAACTTAGCATTACAACTGGAAAATGAGAAGTTAAAAACCTTTATGGAATTTAAAACGAACTTGATAACGAAATTCAGAAAAGAGCTAACATCCATGAAGAGGTTACTAAAGTTTGTGATGAAAACCATGAGTTGTATACCGCAAGTGTCGGAAAGCATGACTCTAAATTCTGACGCAGAATATGAAGAATTTGAAAGCAATCTAAAGAATAATATTCACCTTAAATTCGCTGCAAAAAAAATCGATACCATGGGTACTACTTTTGATAGTTCTTTATCAAAGGAAGCAAAAGACTTTTGATATTAAGTGAGATTTTTATAGTTTTTGTACTTAGATTTTGTACTACGTATTCTTTAGTAGATGTATTGTGTTTTGTATAAAAATATCAGTGCCTTGTGATTATAACTCCAGCATACCTACATTAATTCGTATAAATCCTTCTGGGTTTTGTTTTAGAGATAAAAAACTAAAAAGTTTAATAAATTATAAACAAGGAGAAATGGGAGTTTAATGCTGTTCCGTACTGAGTAAACCAATCTTCCTCAGACCATCTTACAAGACACACAAGTGAAAAAGAAAGACATGATTCACAAGTGGTTCAATCACTTTATGCACCGCTGAGATTGGCAGACGATCCTTGCTTGGTCAGGAGTTTTAAAACAGCGCGATATTTGATTTTCTCTGTTTAAAATGATCTTCGCCTTTTTAATCTTAACTTGTTTGATCGACGATAATATATTAAACTAGCGGTCCGTCCGCGACCACGTGAACCGAACCCCATTTTCCGTGACGAATTTCTTGAAACCGCCGGGCGTGCATGAAAAGATTGATGGATTTGAATGAAGCGAAAGAAGTGTGTAAGGACAGTAGCAGATGGCGATCCATAGTCTCTGCCTATCCCTATGGGAAACAGGCGTGAGTTTATGTATGTATGTAATAAAAAAAAATATCCTTGTCCTGATAATTAAAACACAACAAAAGCAAATAAGTACAGCCGTTCTGAAGTGATGTGTGAACATACATTCGTGGCTATCGATTTTTATTTATACAATGTGATAGAGGTGGTGCTTCTAACCTGTTAAGGCTAAGTACTACTTCTAAATTCTTCGACAAAAAAATAATATGGACTTATAAAAAAGTGATTTTAAATCACAAAATAATTCTCACCAAAATAATCTCAAACATACGATACACAGTAATTTATTAGTTAGCCAGTATCATTAGCTACCGTTTGCCATTTTTTTCATGTTTCTCCGACGTATGAAACCTTTGATATCGCATGAAAAATGGTCAAAAATGGTCTATAGTAACAATGGGAGTCCCTCAGGGCTCAATTCTTGGCCCTTTCTTGTTTCTTATTTATATTAATGACTTGCCGTACCTCATAAAGGATAATCATGATATAGTGTTGTTTGCAGATGACACTTCTCTTTTGTTTAAACTTAAACGTCAGCAGTTGGTTACTGACGAAGTAAATAGCGCGATCTCGAAGGTAGTCCACTGGTTTAATGTTAATAATTTGCTTCTAAACGAGAAAAAAACCAAATGCATTAAGTTTACGCTACCTCACGTTAGGCAGGTGAAAACTAATGTGTTCATAAGGGGCGAGGAATTGATTCCTGAAGACAACACAGTATTCTTGGGCATAACTTTGGATGCTAAGCTTCAGTGGGGTCCACATATAGATAATTTTTTGAGTGGTAGAGCCACGCTGCGTTGCAGCACACATTGGGCCGGCTCGCCCGGCGTAATACCACCCTCTCACTAATATTCGGCGTGAAATAATGGCACTTGGTGCTGTTGTGTTTCGTCCGACCAGTGAGGGTTCCGGAGGCCCTTTCCCCCCCCCCCCCTCCCAATTCCTATTCCTTCCTTAAACCTATTCCTCCCTTGAAGGCCGGCAACGCGTCTGCGATTCCTCTGGTTTTGCGGGTGTCCATGGGCGGCGGTGATTACTCTCCATCAGGTGACCCGCCTGCTCGTTTGCCTCCCTCTTTTATAAAAAAAAAAAAAAAATAAAATAAATTGTCAAAAAAGCTAAGTTCCGCAGCATACGCTGTTAGAAAAATTCGTAATTTAACTGATATAGAGACTGCCCGTTTAGTGTACTTTAGCTATTTTCATAGTGTAATGTCGTACGGTATTCTGTTGTGGGGAGGTGCCGCCGATATTCAGACTATCTTTGTTTTGCAGAAGCGAGCTGTTCGTTCAATTTATAAATTAAGTCCGAGACACTCTCTTAGAGACAAATTTAATGAGATTAATGTAATGACTGTGCCTTCTCAGTATATTTATGAAAATCTTTTATATGCCCATAAAAATATAAAATTGATTAAAAAATACAGTGATATCCATAATATAAATACTAGAAACAAACACAAATTTGTTGTACCTACAACAAGACTCAAGAAAATAGGTGGCTCGTTTAGATGCCAATGTATACGCTTTTATAATAAACTACCAAGCCACGTTCAAGATTTAAGCCTTAATAAATTCAAATCATTCATTAAACGTAAGTTGTGCCAGAAAGCCTTTTATACCGTTAAATATTATATTGAGGACCAAAAGGCTTGGGATTGAGCTGCTTCCAATTTCTGCTTTTTGAATGTTTTTTTTGCTTTTTTTTTTTATATACATATAAACATTAATGATTTTTTTATAAACAATGACATTTGCTTACTTCGTAAAGTATTATATTATTTTATTTATTGTGAATGTGAAGACGATGTGGGTCATTTTATTAATTTTATTTTTTTTATTTTATTATTCTCTCTGTTCTGTTAGTTTTTTTTCATGGTCTGGCAGTTTGAGTAATTTAAGTGGCCTACCCAAATGTCCTTTCTTTGGTATTGTTCATCGAATCGTTTAGCTCCTTAAGTCTTGAGTTGAGCTGAACGATTTCTGACAAATGCGTGCACTGACTGGACAGGTCCTCTCAATCTGTGTGGTTCTTTCCTCAAAAGACCATCTCAGACGTCGATCTACATGGTCTTCATATAACCTGACCAAGATTATGTCTGGACTTTAGAAGAGACTGTGACCTCTGAGTTTGTTTCGGTCTTTCTTCTCAGAGTAGTCAGATAGGAAACGCCGACCTCATCTAGTTTTAAAAAAAAAACATGATTGACGTGTAAAAGTGTTTGTACAAACCCACTTACAAAATAAAATCATTTATCATTTATCATAAAATATAGGGGGAGGGGGTTGGACCCCCCATGTTATTTTTTTGTCGATGAATTTAGATGTAATACTTAGCCTTAACGGGTTAGAAGTACCACCCCTATCACATTGTATAGATAGATGGCCCGATTTCCTATTATTTCTAGTCCATAATTATATCCCCACCAGGAGGGATAGTTAGTAGAGATACATGGTTCTTTTTTCCACCTATCTCTACCAGTGGGGACAGGTGGAAAAAAAATTCACCTGTCACTACCAGTGGAGATAGCCTGGTAGGGATAGGTGGAACAGGAGGTCTAAGCTAATGTAGTAATAAAAAATTGCTTTTACATTATCTAAACTTCTGCTCTCGCTTACGTTTTGCCATCCTTGTACAGTCAGAGTCCTAGCTTAAAGGTGAATTCACACATATCAGTGAAGTCATAGTTCCGGCACAGTACCAGCACAGTGAAAAATATTCTTTCATACATTCTCTATGAATTTTGTCAAAAGAATACGTCCGTGATTTGCCGATGGCGGCACTGACAGTGAGAGCCTCAGAACAATAACTAAAGCATATTGTTCTGATGTGAGAGCATTATCAATGACAGGTGGGGATGCGTTCATAGACAATGTATGAAAAGCACTGTGACGGTACTGTGCCGGAACTGTGGCTTCACTGATACAGAACATACATGTGTGAAGTAACCTTAATTTGCTAGGCTACATTTTATTAAAATACCCATCTTAAATGTTAGTTTAAAGTTTTATATCGTTTTATTTTATTTTGAGCACTAGGTAAATAATATACAAACGTCAGCAGATAAGTTAGTAAACTTTTAGTTTTTAAATTAATCAACATAATCCAAATGGTTTTATACGAGTTCATAAAGAGTTTTATTTTATGTATTTTAGGCGCTTGAGGCACAAAATAAAGAGTTTTATTTTATAGGTATGTATTTTAACTTATAGAGCTGACTTGTTAATTGTGTTAGTTAGTATAGTGCGACATAAAAGAGTAGAAATTAAATAATCCAGAACTAAATTCACTCATTTTTTGGCAACATTGATTATCTGTCATTAATGTCAAGTGGTTGTTCAACTCTGTCAGTGGTTACGATATAAATTGTTGTTTTAGTGATATTTCTACATTCCTGGATTTAAAACACTGTTAACATGATTATGACCATCCATGGCGGTTCTCGTAACATAATATATAAGGTTTTTTTTGCGAAGTTTGGCAGAATTTCAAGACGGAACTTTGTTACGTAATCTGTAGGATATTTACCAACGTACAGCCTTAGATTAAAACAAAAAGGGAAGATACGGCATGCTCCTACTTGTAGTCATTCAAAATATAGTCCTACTCAACTACATAAGCAAACACTCACACACGCACACCTATAAAGTGTAAATTGAGCGAGCGAGACAAAGCGGTAGGTTTCAACGTCAACGTCAGCGCGAGGGAGTCAGCGAGTAGCGCGTTGGCGTCTCGGTCGCTTCGCAACAGACGAGTACGTACGACCGATTCCGACGCCACTGCGGAGTAGCGTCTTTCTCTTTTTCACACAGTAGAATATCCGCGATAGTGCGATGTAGCCTGTTCGCTCGGCAAATTGTGACTGAAGTGAAATTGTGCCTTTAGGCCTAATTTTGGCGGCTCACTCACGAGACGCTAATGCCGTATCTTTCCTTTTTGTTTTAATCTAAGCGTACAGCAGATTATACTGGTAAGTAAGTTATAAAAGATGTTGAAAGTATAATTATCTAAAATATGCCTATGCGCAATCGGCTAAATTCCGTGAAACAATCAGTATTTTTAAATATTTTTAAAAGTTTTGGGGTTATGATATTACAAAAATGTTCGTTATTATAGTTCGACTCGAGAATCTTGAAATTTTTAATTTATTGGGACATTTTATCAAGTGTTAAGGGATAGAATGTGGTAAGTATAGTAAATTATGTCGGTTGGTTTTTGAATCGAGTCGCCTGAATTTGAAGAAACTAACACTGTGGGGGGGTCTAAGGGGTTCTTAAATAAAGGCTTATTTGTAGAATTTAACATTTCATTTGGTTTACAAAAATTAATCATACAAAACAATTATTAATAGTGCTTTTATTCTAATTAAAAGAATGTCAAATGACTACAGAAAACCAAAGTAATTCATTCATACAGCCTCAATCATAAGGTCACTCAATCCCAACTCATTCGTTCATTCTCACGCTTCACTCAATTCAAATCACTTCTTTTCAACCTCACTTTTGTTTCTGCTGTGTTAGGAGTCAGTCGTACTAGCTTCCTAGTGAAAGTAATTAATATAGTTCTCTTTCGTCATAATTCTGTATTTTAATTCAGCCCCTCTGACCTACAAAACCTACATTATTAACATTTTAGCTGCAGCTGTTTAGCACGAAAAATTACACGTTTTTAGGTAATACAATACCATATTAACAGAACCGAAGTGTGGGGACGGGGGGGGGGGGGGGGGGGCGCAGCCCCCCTGCGAAGGGGGCGAAGCCCCCGCCATGAAAATAGTCTAAAGAGTTAATTAGGTTAGGTTAGGTTAGTAAGTGTGTTGACCAAAAACGCGCGAGCCGAGCGAGTGAAGCGAGCATGCCGCGGGAGCGGCCGGCAAGGCGCCAGAAATGAGGTTTTTGTAACTTGCCATATTTTAAAAAAAGTAACAACTTCAAAATTACTTGTCTGCGGCAGGAGGGGTAAGTGGGGGGTACTCCTCTCTCGTCCCCTCCCGTTCCCCCACCGATTAAGGAGACTCGATTCAAAAGTTTTACCATGATACATAACCTCAAAATACAAAAATTAACATAACTTAAAAACTACTTGTTTGCGGCAGGGGGGGGGGGGGGTAAGTGGGGGTACTCCTCCCCCACCCCTTACCTTCACCACCCCCAGCCCGATTCAGGCGACTCGATTCAAAAGTTTTACCAATTATGTTAATAACTCAGTCCATAGGACTGAACAATTTTGGTTTTGTTTTTTTTATGCATATATGTTTTTATTGTTCAAGGTGTGTCTGAAAGTACTGTGCGGAGAATAGCTAAACAAGGCTCCGAAAATGGAGAAAAATTTTCGACTCCCGCTAAACACAGAAAGGGTCGACTTGCAAAGGAACTCGATGACTTTGATATGTGTGCAATCCGTCAGAAAATGATTTTTTTTACACTGTAAAAAAGGAAGTACCAACAATAATATGCAAATTAATAGCTCAATTAAGGCAACTTATTGGCTATGATGGAAGCCGCGAGCATTTGCGAAACTTGAAGAGTATCTGGATTTTAATTTATTAATTTTATATCTAAATAAAAATAAGTTATGTACAATGGCTGTTTCCATTACTACATACAAACTACATTAATTAATTATTTTGACGACCTCCGTAGCCGAGAGTAGAGCACTCCGGATTTGGCGTCGCCATCTCTGAGGTCCTGGGTTCGATTCCCGGTTGGGTTAATGTAGAAAACCAACTTTTCTATATTGTCTCGGATCTGGGTGTTGTGGTACCGTCGTTGTTTTTGATTTCTACAACACAAGTGCCTTAGCTACTTCCTTTATATCAGAGCAATGTGTAAGTAATGTTTTCCAATTATATGAACATATTAAATAAAAAGAAGTATCAAGACCAATTTGCTCGACCTATCAGGGTTGCTATGTTAACGACAACAGCGCCCTCATTTAATTTCTACTCTTTTATGTCGCACTGTAGGTCAAGAATCGAGAACTATTAAGTGAAAAAGTTATCTTTCAAAGTCTACTCAATACTTGAAATTAAGAGTCAAGCTATTTTAAAAGTCATTGATAGGTACACACGGCGTCAGATCAACCTACCCTAAACTGTCAAATTTCTCCAATGAATATTGATCCATAATACCAAAGAATAAAGTTCAAAATTGATTGTAGAAATTTGACAGTTTTGGGTAGGTTGATCTGACGCCGTGTGTACATAACTAAACCTAACAATGTGACCATCTTACATCTGTGAATGTGACAAAGATATTACCAAAATACGCGAAAAATACCCGTCGTTTACTTAATTCACCGGCGTTAATGCACCTAGGCGAATTAAATATTCTATTTGTAATCTTAATTAACCTAGGTACATTATGTATACTTTGTTTACTAACACGTTGAGTGCGAAACCAGGTCTAAAACACCTTGTATGTGTCTCGCTTACAGTGCGGCTAAGAGAACTATAAACTTCTTTGTCGTGCGAAAGGTATTACTTCAATTTAGTTTGGTGTAGGAATGAGATGAATATATGTATATTTAAGATGTGTTATTAAAATGGAGTCCAGTGGTGTACCTACCTTAGTACCAGGTTTTTTAGACCTGGTACCGCACGGAAGAAATAAAATTTAATTACAGTGCGAAACCAGGTCGAATGCTCCTGGTACCCCGCGCACCTAGTACCGCACCCTGCGCTAGTTTCGCGCGGCCAGTGTTGGACCGCATTCGAGAAGAATGCACGCATCGACATGGCGTCAAGACCGACGAAAAGGTGCCGTAAAAGAATGAATTTAAATTACAACGTTTGTAAAGAGAGTGATGTCAATATGCAATCCAATTATAGATTGATTTGTCAAAAACAGGTGAGTCATCAATACTATTTATTTTATTTACCTAATTACGTTTCCTGTAGGTAGGTAAGGTTTTTGTTCTCTATTATATTACAAAAAGGTAACATATAGTCTGCAATTAAACGTACACTAAAAAAACGGTCAAGTGCGAGTCGGACTCGCGCATCTAGGGTTCTGTACTAATCATATACAAATAAGATACACACATACACATCACATACACCACACAAGCAAACTCGTTCATAATAAATTTATCTTTTCAGAACCCACACCAAAACCAGACAAACATCACTTAGTAAAAGGTGTAACGAAAAGGAATTGTGTCGGATGTTGTGCAAAACTCCGAACCTTATGACGAGCCGCCAAGCTGACAGGAAAGTGAAAAAAAAATATTACTCACTGTGTGGAATGTGAAAAAACCTTCTGCTTACACTGTTTTCATAAAAATTAATTTAGTTATCTTCATTAAAAAAATCTTATTAAAACTATCGATATTTTTATTCCTCATCCCTAAAATATGCGCAAAACTTATCTTATTCAGTGCGGTACAGGGTGCATAAGACCCTGTATTTTATTATAGCTATAAATTTTAAACAAAACAAGCTGTTGGCGAACGCCTTCACTTCAGGTTCATGTCAATCAATTCGTTATTGTTAATATTCAAAGCAAAAAAAATAAATATATTTTAACATGAAGCCAAAAAAAGGATTTAAGTTTCTTAAACGTTACAGGGTCTAATGAGCCTGGTACCACCACAATGAAAGTTTTATGACCAGGTGTGAAATGCCTGGTGCCGCAGGAATGAAAAGAATAGAAAAATCACTGCCGTGTCGAACGTGTTAATTCACCTGCGGTTATTCACCCACCTACAGCTTACAATATAACATCTCAGAATACAAGTAGGTATAGGCATTATAAAAAAAAAACTACGCTATTAAAATTTATAAATAAAATGTTTATTATTTATAGCATAACGCCTCGGTGGCAGAGCGGCGCTTAGCCTCGCTGCTTAGCTCCACATACGGAGGTCTTAATTCCTGATTGAGCACAAGTGTTTCTAATGTTTCGTAAGCTGTTGAGTGATGTTGAGCCAATACCCATCACTTGATTTCAATGACGGAAGTCGTTGTCCGGCAGCAGGATAGTAATACTTTTAAGGTACCTCCTCAATTGATGGCGTTTGATCTTCTGCTTGTCCTAAAAACCGTCTGAGTGTCAACCAGATTATGTTCTTATATGCTAATGTTTTTTTATATATTTTAGCGTTTTATTAACGCTTAACTATACTTAAGTAAAATTTTTAAACACGGAAAAAAGACGACAACCTCTGGCGGGAAGCGAACCACGCACCTTCTGCATTCCGGGCGGCTGCCTTAACCACTTGGCTACAAATTTTAGTTATACGCTATTACGTTACTAATTATATCATTTACTATTAAGTATGACATTATCCGTGTCACGTAGCGGTGAAAGAATACTTCCACCCTCTCTCTTCCCTTGGGTGTCGTAAAAGCCAACTAACGGACTAAAGACTGCACATAGGTACATCCAATGATGGATATAATATTATAATATTTTTTAATAGCTCTATAGCGGCGATGGGCTCACCACCTGTCGCGCTGAGCACATGTACAGTCGCTATTTGGTGCAAAGTGTACTATGGTAGGGGACTTTTGCAGTCCTCATTGCCTAGTCTCTCACTAACCCTTCGAGGATGATAGTCGTGATTATTATGTATGTATGTAATTTTTTCATTTCTTTTAAAATTGGGTTGAAATAAGTAGTATCAAGTTCTCCTTGAAGGGTGCAATAACCGGGGCCGCCGGAATCAATCGGGGAGTGCAAGCAGCTGACCCGGTTGCGCGGGCGTGCACGCCTCGTGACCCGGTCACCTCGTGACCCGGTCGTGCGGTCACAGCCCGCCTGCTCCCGTTACCCGGTTACCCGGCACACCCGGCAACTGGAGTGCTATCTTATCGGATTTGCCGCTTTTTGAACAGGCTTAAGCGCATCAACGAGCCAGCTGCGGCGGACGGCGGCGTCTCTGAATTAGCGCATTTTAATTAGCAGCCCCTTTGGAGCGTGCGGCTCTTGCTCTCAACAAGGAACAGAATTACTTATATTTGACGACCTCCTTGGTCGAGTGGTTTGTATCTACACCGGTTTTCATGGTGTCGCCATCTCTGAGGTCAATTTAGAAATTATTATTTTTCTAAATTGTCTAGGGTCTGGGTGTTTTCTATGTATAATAAGTATCTATTTAAGTATTTTAAGTATGTTTACCGTTGTCTAGTAACCATTTAACGAGTTTCTTCGAAGCTTCTCTTGGGCTGGATAATTGGTGTAATTGTAGGAAAGATTTATTTATTTATATAAGCAAAGTATTGTACGGTATGTAACGCGGTATTTTAGGCATGTGATACGGTATCCTTAATACAAAAACGTAAAGAATAAATACCTACCCAACTACTACTACCTGAAAGTAGTTTGCATTAAACCCCGCTACACTTCGGTCACAATTTTTTTTTGTAATGGAACTTACTAGTTAAAAATATTTAGAATTATAATTTTGTATATTCTTGGCTGTTCATCGGCTGATGATGGGGATGATATGCTTTGTTAGTTAGGCATTGAAGCCGTTGGTCTCGTTGACGTCGTAAAAATACCCAATGTAATTCATTGATGACTTAACTTCAATGATGGAGTCATCAAGGTTAGAGGATAGTGTTCTGTAGTGGTATAGCAGGTATATTATATAATGGCATATTACTCTGTGGTAATTTGCATTTGCGTAATGGCCTATATACGACGACCTCGGTGGTAGAGCGGTTTGCACGCCGCGCCAGTTCTGGTGTCACCGTCTCTGAGGTTCAGAGTTCGATTCGGTCGGGTCAATTTAGAATTAACTGTTTTTTTAAATTAATTTTGGGTCAGGGTGTTTTCTATAGAATAAAGTATGTAAGGTATGTTTCAAAAGAAGCTTAAAGGTTGTTTTACACACATCACTGAAGTCACAGTTCCGACACAGTACCTGCACAGTGAAAAATATTATTTCATATAATTTCTATGAACGTTGTCAAAAAGAATACGTCCGTGATTTGCCGGTGGCGACACTGACACTGAGAGCAATATCACTGATAAGTGGGGATGCGTTCATAGAGAATGTATAAAAACCATTGTGCCGGTACTGTGTCGGAACTGTAGCTTCACTGATATGTGTGAAGCAACCTTAACTTGAGCTCTAGCTAGTTAATGAATTCTTACACTATGTTTACACCTCCGTCTTTAGCGTGTATAAGTTCTCTCTATCCCACTGGTTGTCTGGAAGAAATCGCTTTATAGCGATAAGACCGCTAAATTGTAACTGTGTATTGTATGTTATGTACCTATTTTTATGTTTCGTGTTGTAAAATGTAAGCTGTTACAATAAAAGTGTTATCTTTCTATTCTATAATTGGTGTGAGAATGGGAAAGTTATTTATTTCTTTATCCAGGACTCACATTTTGTGTTCCACCGTAATGTTATCTAATCGGCTTAGTTACCTTGATTTCAAGATCAACAATACTAATAACGTTAACCTGATTTGAGAATAATGTTTTTGTATTTATTATGTATTTTCGGAGGCTCCATCCTGGCTTAGTTACCGGCTCTCGAGTATAGATCGTAAAGATTTATGAACCTGTCCAAATCCGAAATAGTTATTATCTGATTACCGATGTTAGCGTGGATTGATTCTAGAAAGGACCCTTCTAGCCAGGATTGAAGTGGGTTTATGGAGAAATGGGGCAGGTTTCTACCAGGAAATAAGTAGAGACTATATGAGACGATTACTGCAATATAAATCGGTAGTGTGCTGATTTATATTGACGACCTCCTTGGTCGAGTGGTTTGTACACCGGTTTTCATGGTGTCGCCATCTCTGAGGTCCCTGGTTCGATCCCCGGTCGGGTCAATTTAGAAATTATTGTTTTTCTAAATTTTCTCGGGTCTGGGTGTTTTCTATGTATAATAAGTATGTATTTAAGTATTTTAAGTATGTTTATCCGTTGTCTAGTAACCATTTACCGAGTTTCATAATGAAGCTTCCCTTGGGCTAGATAATTGGTGTGAGTGTAGGAAAGTTTATTTATTTATTTATTTTATTTATTTATCTCATTAAAAATATTAAGAAACTGATAATAATTGTCTAAGGGAAGTTATAGCCTTCACCTAATCTGATGAAAAGTGATGACAACGCCAAAAGTGCAAGCGCACTTATTACTAAGGCCAAATTCGAAAAATAATCTTTGTAAATTTCTTTGTTGTCACTCGGAGTTTTACTGTTTTATGAAAGAAAGTCACCTTTGTTAGTTGTTTCCATAATAACAATGTTAATAGCATCTTTGTGTTCCGACTGATTAGAGATAAGATAACCAATTTCTCAGTGGTTGAGGATTCCGGGTTCAGCGCGCTTCCACCTTCGGCCTTATCGTCTCTTACAATCAGTTGAGAATGTGAGATGAAGGCCAAGTGATTACCCGTAGAGTACAAAAAAAAGGGATGGCTTAATGGTAGAATCAGCTCGGAAAATACGCGATGCAAAAGAGAGCTTTCGCATGAAACATAAACCACCCTCTGAAATACAGATCACTTGTGTGGAGTACATCCTCCATTCAGCGTTGGCATGTTCGGTTCAATCAATCGACGAGTTTGCATTGATTTCAAATACGACGCGCCTACTCTAAGGCCTGTGATCTAAACCACACTGGTTTAATCTACTTCTTTTTAACCGACTTCAAAAAAGGAGGAAGTTCTCAATTCGTCTAAAGCTTTTTTTATGTATGTACCCGATTACCCAAAGACCGTTGAACCGAATTAGCCCGATTGCGTCGCTAGTAAGTCTGATCCAGGTCGGTCCTACGACTCTTTCAATGTCGTCGGAGCAACAGAATATCTTTATAAGCAAAGAACAGCTATAAATCAGTTCCACTTCCAGTATTTCCTATATCTGGAGGCTTCGCTAAGATATAGTCGGAAGATAGGTGCAGTGGAGGCATTCGTTAGTAATGAGAACTAGTGCTCAACTCCGACCCAATTACATTAGAGAAAGACTTAGATCATACATTTCGATGTCTTAATAAATGTTTTAAGCAAATGTGAGTTGCTATGTACCGCAGAACAGAAGAAATAGGATCTTCTGTTCTATACTACGTACCGTAGTTTCGAGATTTGCTGACAAATAATAAAATAAATTGACATTTTCAGATCAAATCAGCAATCAAATAGCTCTTCAAACCTACATAGATGATTGAAGCAACAATGCCACCAACACTTTTTTTACTGACACTCAAAGCATAAATTCCTTAGCGATTCACCGAATCGCATTTCAGCTCGAATGAACAAAATTTCAATATAATCTTTTACTTGAAGCAATTTTTCTAGTTGTTTTTTACAATATTAAGTATAATAAATTTGTAGTATTTTATTTTTCGTGTAGTATTTTACCCTAGATGAATTTCGTCGCAGTCGACGTTTGTTTGGCTCTATTTAATTTGACGCGTTAATTGATGTACTCCAATGATATACTAATAACATTGATGTACTCGTACTATAATACTGTAACACTTTTTTTAAAACCTGTTTTGTACCTCTAGTTTCTTGTCACATGTGTATATATCAAACTCATTGGAATATTTTCTTTGTGACTAATAAATAATAGATAATACTCTGCCATTGCGACGTTGAAGTACCTACGTGAGATTGAAGTCAGATACAATAATTAAATAATTCAATATTTGTTAGAAAATAACGAGTTTGGACCTGGCTCCGCCTGTGATAGGCGGGGTAATTTCGAATTTATCGGTAGTTCCCATGGAGGGAAACATTTTAATTAGGGCAGAGTACAGACACCACATCAATTACGACAAAAGGCTCCGGAACTTCACTTTAGACATGTTCAACGAAATTTTGGAACGGCACTATCGTCCTCAATCCCACTTTCGGGCGTTCCCAATAACCTATCTAAGGTAAACGCAGGTATTACCGCGGTAGTCAAAAAACTGCAGGTAACACCGAGGTATGTAATATAATTGTAGTTTTAAGCAATTACGGGCATATTTTACTCAAAAGTTAAACCTTTATAAAAGATCAATTTATATTCGTTTGAATGGATCCGCAGCGGACTGTGCCTAACATAGCAGCAAAACAAAACAACGATTAGTTTTCTTCAAACCGGCGCCGGAGCACGACTTCCATATAAACGCAAGTCGCCAAATGTAAGTACACTCAAAATGTTACTAAGGTTACCATTTAAACAGATTTGAAGTAGGTCGCAAGGTGGATTATAGTTTCAGCTATGATTGTAACTATCTAATTTTCGTTTATTTTGCACTATTTTTCGACAGTAAATCAAATAAAATACCGTGGTGATAGCTCCACAATTTTTTTCTAGAATGTATTGACCGCGATATACTCGGTAATAGCATAAATCAGTATCAATAGTTTTATTGAATTTTTAAGAAAATTGTATATCGCAGTATCCCAAATGATTTGGTAATTCGTTTAGGTAATTATGTATTTATCGTAAAAACTATTTCCGCGGTATGAAAATTGCACTAGAATTCTTATTTTTTTGTCCTAAATTGAGTCATAAAAATTAACTTTGTATGAGAGCACTAAATTGAACACGACATGAAACCTTACCTTAGTCTGTATTTCAAACCGCAGTACTTAATTCAAATATCATGTATATGTTTAGGTAATTTCATTGGAATCGATTAAACTTTTGTTTTGTTTAAAATTAATAAATTTTTACCAATCGGAATTAGATTATTTACACTACATCAAATGAAGCTATCACTGATGGTGAAAACAAGCCATTACTCGGTAATAACTTGTTTAAGAAGCTATTACCGAGTGTTATTACTTGGTATTAACTTCACCATAGAAATCTAATATACCGACTGATAATAGCATTTATTTTTCAGTTTAGGGTTCTCTAGAAATACCTATATGAAATTCACAACCCTATATTTACCTATACCTACCTACTTTTCTAAGTGAGGATTTAATTTTTACGTAGGCAGGCTACCTCTTTTCTTTTAAAATAAAATAAAATAACTTTATTTTTTATTTCTTATTCCCATAGATTAGAAAAAAATGGTGGGAAACTTGATTTACCGCCAACTCTACCTCCTTAACTTTGGACCATGATCCAGGATTGGGTAGATCAGATAATCACAGTGGAGCGAACGCCGTCTCCGTAACCTTGTTAACAGGGGAACCAAACCAGCTTGGATCATGGTTACACATTCAGTCGCCTGAGTGTGCAGGTTTCCCCACGATGATTTCCCTCATACATAGAATAGCCAACAATTTGTTTTTAATAAAGATTTGTACGGACCAAAATGCCTATTATTTTTCTACCCTCGATAATAGAATCACGATTCTCGGTATTAGCTGTAATCACTTAAGCATACCTCGGTAATAGCTTAATCCGGCTTTTTTCTTTACATATTTACTCAAAATCTATCTTTTATTATTAGATTCCTAAAGTCCAGATCTCAAAGTATCAGGAAATTTATACTTGTAACTGTTTTTACAATCGAAAATTCTTATTTTGAAAGCTTAAACCTTAAGGCCTTGATTTTACCTCGGTAATACATGCGTTTACCTTATCTGTTGTTTTGACTACTAGAGTAAGATATTTGACCTCGGACCAAAGGTCCGAGTATTTGACACAATTTGTAACGAGCTTATGTCAAATTTCTAACTCTGGTAGGCACTCGGACCAAAAACAACAGATATATAGGTTATTGGGAACGGCCGTAAAACCACAGAATACATAGGTACATTCTGTCAAAAAAGTTTCGGGAACGGATGATTTCTATATGATTCCAAATTCAATTTTTTGTTTTTTTGTTGTTATTAGATTGGCACGCACAATTGTTAATGTTATCTATTTTGGCGCGGAGTTTGAGTTGCATCTGAAAATTACATTAAATACAGTGCTGTTTTTAGTTAGTTTATATGTAGTGTGTATTGCGAATCTCATAATGGATAAAAACATCGAACAGAGAGTTTGTCTTAAATTTTGCGTCGCCAATGGAATTTCGTGTTCGGAGTCACTGAAAATGTAAGAGAAGGCTTACGCTGAATCGACTTTATCAAAAACACGTGCTTATGAGTGATAGGTACAAAGCGTTCAAAAGTGGTCGAGATGTGATGGAAGATTTGCTTCGGTCTGGTAGGCCATCAACGTCTTCAACTGAATTAACATCGCAAAAGTGAAGGAAATGGTGACTGAAAATCTTCATTCAAGTTTGAGAGCGATAGCCGCTGAACTTTCTTTATCTCACGAGTCGATCCGTACCATTTTGAATAAACACTTGGGTATGAAACATGTTTCCGGTCGGCTAGTCCCAAAATACCTGAATTTTCTCCAAAAACTCAATAGCATAAGACTCGCTGAGGACATGCTAGAACGAGTCAATTCCGACCCAACATTCATGCAACGTATTGTTACGGTGACGAGACGTGGGTTTACGAATTTGACATGCAAACTAGTCAACAAGCTTCGGAGTGGCGCCTTCCGACTGAACTGAAACCGAAAATACCACGCCAAAGTCAATCAAAAGTCAAAGCCATGTTGACTGCTTTCTTTGACTATCGCGGTGTTGTGCACTCGGAATTCTTTCCGGAAGGTCAAACGGTAAATAAAGAATATTATTTGTGCCTTATGCGGCGTATAAGAGAGCAAATTCGACGAAAAAGGCCAAATTTGTGAAAAGAAAATTCTGGATTTTGCACCACGATAATGCGCCTTCGCAAAAGGCCATCATTGTGAACGAATTTTTGACAAAAAACTCAACAAATACCATCGAGCAACCACCTTATTCACCAGATATGGCTTCAGCCGACTTCTTTCTTTTTCCTATAGGCGATAAAATGAATTTGGATGAATAACTAATATTTTGTGTATTATTATTGATTTATCAAGATCTACAAGTTTTACGGAAACACAATTTCCGTTTTAGATCTACAAGTCTAAACGGAAATTGTGCGAGAACCTCTGCATACTTGTATGCCGGACTTCGAACGCCTCGAGGTAGAAAAAGCTATGACCAAATTAAAAAGAAAATTAATTACCGATTACCTTAAAATACTAAGCTTCAGTTATTAATCTGTGCCGATTACAGACCGGTGCCACATTTATTTCAAGAAGCAATGTCAAAATTTTGTACAACAGAATATGCTGACATAGTCCCATCATTTATTAGTAAGCGTAATGGACTCTATACAAAAAAAAGAAATTCCGATAACTGCGTACCTACATATCAAAATGTATCGGATGTGATCATTCTAGAGCATTTAACTCGCGATTTTAATGTGTTCAAACCTTGTTCAAACTGATGTATGCCTTACTTAAAAGTATTTAATTGAAAAAGCTGCAGTTAGTGTACTGTGAATAATAATTTCACACGTCGAGATGTCAGGCTGCTATTTTCATTTTGTAAAAGCTGTTTGATAACATGTCGCAAAATTAGGCTTAAGTATCGCGCTATTATGTAAACTAAAGAAATGCCTAGCTACAGCTCACTTTCCGCAATCCAAAATGAACGAAACCTGGCTTAGCGTTTTAGAACAAGCACCAGTGTTGCCACTCGTATTTAACATAATTATTTGGGTAACCAATGGTTTTGTGCTACAAATATCGGCATGTTATCATGCTTTCAACAACGCCACAGGACAAATAATGTGCTAGAAGGGTGACACAGTTAAGTTAATAAATTATTTAAACCGAACGCAAATGCGAATGAACATACCTATTTAATATCAGTTTTGAACGACGAATCCATAGCAGTCGACTTCAACTTGTTGCGAAATGAATTAAATATACCAATATTTCGCAAACGATTGAAAAATATCAACGTTATGGAATCTAAAATACATTATTATATACCTAATAAATTCTTAGATACAGAATGTAAATACTTCTTGAACAGTGCCTAAGTAAACTTGCCATGTTGAAATACTAAATTAAGCATAATTTATTTCTTGACTTCTTCATATTTCTTTATTTTTTCCTGTTTGTTGCAGCGGGTTTTCAATTTTGTTTTATGTTTAAGGAGTAATAAAGCAGATTTGTGCCTTTTATTTATTACTTATTTTGCTCCCATATCGCCATATTTTCATACCACAACATTGAGTTATATCCGATAGAGAACCTATCTCAATCAAACTTCTTGTTCCTATATCGCTAAGAAAGTGTAGTATCATTTCATTGGGATTATCTTTTCATAATCCCAATTAAATCCCGTTTAACGTTTCATTAGAACATGTAGGTTGGAAGTTGATATACATCACGCTAAAATGTTGTTGTACAGATAAAGTGCTAATAAAAATATTGGCAAACTGTGACATTAAATGTTCACGATGATATGCTATTAAAAAAAATTGGGGAAAAAAGTACATTGCAACTAAAGATATTGTCCAATACTGAAATAGACGATTAGGATACATACAAAGCGAAAATTTGCTTTTACGAGAAACCGATACAATCAATGAGTCTGTAGAAACAAACAACTGAGCCAAAAACAGGATATTGGCGAAATCCAAAGGGTAACCGCCACTGCATAAAAATAATAAGAAGAAGATAGAGAAAATTTATCACACGATCGAGGTGAAATGCGACATAAACTTATATCGACTAAAAAAATGACAATTGTGACCCAACGCAATAGCTAAATGCACGATCGAGGTGAAATGCGACTAAATAAGTAAACGATCGAGACACAACGCGATAACTAAATATACCTAAACGTTCGAGGTGAAATGCGATTCGGTGAATCGCTACAAGGAATTTATGCTTTTGAGGTATAACAATATGGTTTAGTGCAAAATGGGACTGCAATAACGACACTAGAAGCGTAAAGGCACAATGTGTTTCCTTTTAGAAACTGAGTAGCGTCGATTGGCGTTAAAAGCATCACTTAAGCTTGACAATGTGAGCAGCGGCAGAGCAAGAGAGCTTTTAATGGTGGCGATGGCGAAGCGAAATACCAAGTGATGTTGATGGTCGGGGATAGGGGTACCTAATAATAACACTAAAATTATCATTACTTACTTAATAAACGTCCCACTGCTGGGTATCATAGGGTGATAAGTATTAACAACAACATTATCAATTAAAATAAGTCAATTTGAATTAGTATTTTCGTAAATCCGTTCGTAATACCATGTAACTACCAAAGTATCGAAAACACGGCCTAAAATGTGTACCACCCATGGCTTATCAACTGCCAACGGTTTAAGCGTAAAACCAATTTTAAAATGCAATAACGTCGGCTATTGCATTTTTCATCAGCTCCAAAGTGGGCATCAAAATTCACTGTGCAGCCATTATTTACTGCGCTGATGTAGTCTCGTCCTGGCGCGCCCGACGCCCTCCGGCGGCCGCCGACGGAGCCCGAGCGGCACCGTCCACCAGTCGCCATACAACCTCCGCGAGCTGCGAACCTCTTCGCTGTCACACATGTGAACTTTTTTTTATGTGCTGTGGTAATTTGACATTCGGTTTTTTAAATAATCGAACTGTCTCTGCTTAAACTTTTTTATGTGCTTGTAAATATGGGTCAAGGGATTTGCAGACGGCGGGAGTAGGCAGACGAGGTTAGTATGAGCACGTAGCGTGCAGCCTAATGCTGGACGAACACGCTGGGAACGGTCAATCCCCTATAAGTTTTATTTCGACCTCTAGATAACTGTTTTGTGTTAATTTCAGTTTAGTTTGTAGTTTTTTTAAAATTATGGTGTTTGTTTTAAAAATCACTAAAGTTTGCTTGTTTAGAATAATAATGTAACTTACTAAACGTGACATACAAAGTAAGCATGGCACCTATTATATAAACAAACTATCCATTTGTTTAATAACATAAAGTGTCTTCAGAAGTGCAAACTATTCGTGATACTTTAAATTTTATATAATTTATTGTAAGAGACATTTTTTTTTTAATAGGCTATATGAATAAAGTACTTACCTTCAAGAAGAACTTATCTGTATAAAAAACTTCTTTTAATCCAATCTTTTACGTTTTTGAATTAAAAATAAACATAAAGGACTTTATTTTTGAGAGATTGGGCTATCAATAACCCACCACGCTGACCCAATACAGGTTGGTGGGTTCATGTAGACGTCATACGTACTTAATAAAGCGTACATTACTTTATTACCGTGTATGTACATACTTAATGTAATTAAATTAAACTAATTAGTTAAATTAAATTTGTTTACGCTCACACCAAATAACTAGACCAAGATAAGTATTCTATTAAAACTCGTTAATATGGTAAAAAAACAATCACACCGGAAATCAATTTAGAAAAACAGTTTTTCTCTAAATCGACCCGACCGGGAATTGAACCCGGAACCTCAGAGATGGCGCGTCGCCAGACCCGGCGCGCTAACCACTCGACCAAGGAGGTCGTCAAAATAGCTTTATGCATAAATAATATCTTGTGTACGCAACACTTCTCGTTACACGTGTCTTTGATGGTTAACACAGGGCACTCGACAAGATATTTTTGTACATTTTATTTGTTGAAGATGATTTAATTATGCACCCTTCTGAATACGAATTCATCCATGTGTTATGGTAATGTCTTTAGACTGTCGCACTGCTCGGCAAAGGCCTACATAATTGTAACCAAGTCTTTGCTACAATGGGAATTGAACCTTGGACCTCCGGTTATCGGACCGACCGCTCATCCTATCCTAATATTATAAACGCGAAAGTTTGTAAGTATGGATGGATGTTTGTTACTCTTTCACGTAAAAACTGCTGAATGGATTTGAATGAAATTCGGCATACAAATAATTTATAACCTGTATTAACACATAGGATACTTTTTATTTCGATATTCCCACGGGAACGGGAATCATGCGGGTGAAACCGCGAGCGGCCGCTAGTGTATTAATACTACTTACAAAACACACTAGGACATTGTTAATTAACAGTAAGTAGATAGTTATTTTTGATTATTGTAATTAAGTGCTGTTTCTATTTCATATAAGCATAAGCTATTTTTGAATTCACAATGCAAAACTGAAAAATCACTTGATTAAGACGACTAAACCTAACTTACATATTTAACTCGCGCCTCTAGTTGACCCGTTTTGTTGTATCAAAAACTATTCCATTAAAAATAAAGTCATGTTTATAATAATCTTAATGAATTTTAAATATTTACTCAGACTTCTCTTCTGATGTCAAAGAATATAATCTCCTGCGTCACCCTCAACGATCGTACCTTTATTCGTAATATTTGTTTTTTTTTCGCATTAAGTATTCAGAATTGTTATATAAATAATCATTGACATAACTATTAAAAAAAAATATATTTTGATGTGTAAATTGCCGTACCTTAATAGTAGTTTATGGGTTCGATATCCAACTGAGGTCATTTTTTTTAACGTTTCGTTATCTTAGAATGTACCTTTATTTTAATATTATTTTTCATTTCTCACCACACAACCTATCCATCTTTAATTTGGTCTCACTCTCCTTCTCCTCTTCCATCACACTTATATTTAATATCTTTTTTTTACATGTTTTAAAATTTAGACTAATCTAACTGAATTACACCATTTATTTTTATCTTTTCTGTGTCTTTCTTGTTCGCTACGACGCTACGATACGTTATGATGCTACGGAGTTACTACGAAGTTTTTCTGATCCCTACGCCACCGGCGCGAAAATACGATTAGAAACCAATAATCATTTTGTATTTGTCATGATTAATACCCGGATAGTATTCAGAATTGTTATATAAATAATAATTGACATAACTATTTAAAAAAAATATATTTTGATGTGTAAATTGCCGTACCTTAATAGTTTATCAAGCTTGAAATATTTACGTGTCCGAAACTCATACATCTGCTTATACTGAACTCACACAAAAAAGGGGAGGTAAAGGTATCGAGAGAAGTATTTAAAATTGCTCTCTCGTTGATAGACGCAAGCAGGCATTATGCTAGCTAACTCAACCGAATCCCACATCGCACTTAGCACCCAATAGTTCGATTGCAGAGGAATTATAATTAAACCGCCTACCGCCGCACACCGAACACCTTTAACCGCCTTTGTGGTGCAGTGGTTCACCCGGGTTCGATTCCCAGCGGAGGATGTTTGTACCCGGTTTGGTTGGTGATAGGGCTTGTTATGAGTCCGCCTGGCTAGCTACTACACTACCTTGTTACCATATTAGCTAAATAAAATGTCGCCATCACACCAATGCTACTAGTATTATGGCAGCTTCTCAGTGTTGTATGTACTATCGCAGACTCCGTCGCTTCACCAGTTTAAAAGTCAAAATCCCTTGCATACCGCGTCGTCTAGGTATTTGGTACCGGCACGTACCCACGGCGGGCGGTGCGCTTCATACGAAAATTTCTGCAAACTGGTAAAGCGACGGTGACCCCGATAGTACTTACATAGATACGTAGATTCAAGAATATTGTCCCAAAGGGTTAGAGACTAGGCAATGAGGACCACAGAAGCAGTCAACTTCCATAGTCCACGTCCACCAAATTACAACTGCATATGTGCTCAGCGTGATAGGTGGTGAGCCCATCGCCGCTCTATGCTGCTGGATGCATGTGTCGAGTCTCCTTTTACGACACCCAAGGGGAGAGAGATAGGACAGTAGATGTCATCAAAATAATATGTCGCCATATCAATGTTACTAGGATTGCAGAAGCTCCGTAGTTGTATGTACATGTATGTATGTCTATACTAATATTATAAAAAGGAAAGATTTGTTTGTTTGTTTGTTTAAATTAAATAGGCTCCGAAACTACTTGACCGATTTAGAAAATTCTATGACCATTAGAAAGCTACATTCTTCCCAAGTAACATAAGCTATATTTTATCCCGATATTCCCACGGGAACGGGTTTCACGCGGGTAAAACCGTGAGGATCCGCTAGTAGTTAATAATTATAATGGTACCCGCTCGCTTTTTTGCTAAGTGCCACCACCCCTAAGCTCCGACATAAATATCGCACGTTCTGAGGAAGCCTAACGCCAGCGCGCCACCGCGCACGTTACTCACTGGATATTTACCCGTGTGATTACACTCGCACACAGATTTATTATCTCACCTAATACAGGATCTGCGAATGTACAGTCGGCGGGCGATTAGACTTTTTTTAAAAGTCACTTAAGTATTTAGTTATTTATTATATTTACTTACAGTATTTTCTTAACATAGTGCAGTAAGGTCAATTAGTAGTTCATACAAACCACAAGTAGGTAGCAATCAGTGGATGTTACAAATTATTATATTCTACATTTAGAAAGATAAACTAATGATATTAATTTGTTTACGATATTTGAGAAGCCTTCACTTGGAAATATTAAGTACAAAATATCTATTTATTCTCTGATTAATTGAAAGAAAAACTAACAACAGTATTTCCATGTTGACAATGTGTTCATATCTAAAGAACTCATCAATCATGCTACTTTGATTTAAAAATATATAGAAATCTAGATCTATACTGTTTTTCTCATGGTCCATTTTAGCTAATATCTCTGTTCCTGTGGTGCAGATTTTTACCTCCCCGTAAAAATAAATGTTGTTATTTACACAAGTTTTTAAATGAACTATGGGGTAAGCCTGGGTTCACATTCTAATTTTTGGACCATTTCGGTCATTCTCCTGTAAGATTTCATCTTTAAAATGTACCTATGTACGCAATAAGCAATTTGAGAATTATCACGACTCCAAAGAACATTGATTTATAAAACAATTTCGTGACCGCATCTCCTGGAAAGTATCCGATGATAATTTATTTCTGCAGCTGACTCTACATCCACGTAATCATCTAGTCAAGCAGCGTAAACAGATTTCAGCTAAATCGTTACGATTGGTTAAACATCGAATGGGTGTTATGTTTATCACTTCACTAATCCACTGCAACGTCGTATTATAATACTAACGGTCGCTCGCGGTTTCACCCGCGTGGTTCCCGTTCCTGTGGGAATATCGGGATAAAAGTATCCTATGTGTTAATCCAGGTTATAAAATATCTGTATGCCGAATTTCATCCATATCCATTCTGTATTTTTTACGTGAAAGAGTAACAAACATCCATCCATACTTACAAACTTTCGCATTTATAATATTAGTACGACTATACTAGCAACGGTCTGCCACTTCGTCCTCGTAAACACCGTATCGTTTATTACATCTCACAGAGCATAGAAATCGCGAGATTTTTTGGATAGAAAAAGTGCCTTCTATTACTGTTATGGATGGATACATCCTAACTTAAGGTGAATATCTATTTTACCGCCTCTGTGATCTAGTGCTGGCTAAGCCACCAGTTTCAGACCCAGAGGTCCCTGTTTCGATTTCCAGCAGGGGTACATCTTTGTGTGCTCGGTTTGATTGGTGGTAGGGCTGTTAAGTCCGCCTGGCTAGCTACCACTATCTTATCTAAGTCTGTCGCCATAACAACGATGTTTATAGCATTGTTGTGTTCCGACAGTTTGAGATATGTTAGCCAGTTCGTCAGTGGTTGAGGATTCCGGGTGAAGCGCGCTTCCACCTTCGGCCTTATCGTCACTTACCATCAGGTGAGATGCAGGCCAAGCGCTTACACGTTGTCCAATAAAATAATAAAAATGCATCCGAATATTCGATCTCTATAGCAACCCGCAATAGGCCGGCGTGGTGGGTGATGTACTGTTCTTTATTATTGGAATTTTGCATTCACAATGCTTTATAGATATAGTATAAAATGTTTACTAGAAAAAAATCAACCAGTCTCAGGAAGCTCGAATGGGATTCGAACCCATGACCTTTGGATTGAGCAGTGATGCACTGTTGTCCATGTGGGGAAGCCTGTACCCAGCAGTGGGGCGTTTATAGACTGAACATGATGACATACAAGTACATAGGTATATACATACGAGAATATAGAAATTTTGGCGGAGTATACACTATGTGGGTTGTATTAAAACCACTTTAAAGAGTGATTAACACCTCTTACGGGTACTAACGGAAATAAATTATGTAAGGGGAAGTTACAAAATGGCGCCGGCGACAGAAAAGGCTGAAAGGGAACCATTTGTCTTGGTACGGACATGTAGTGGGGAGGGATGGGAGGCATTCAACCCGAAGAGTGATGGACATGAAGCGAGTTATGCTACTTTCGCGATGTCCGGATGGGTGACCAAATTGACATACATAGGTACACTAATGCCTATTATCCCCTAAGGATTAGGCAGTTGTCCCACCGCCGACGATGAACGAGAAGCGAGTCGAGCTAGAATTAGAAACGAGTGTGTAGTTTCGATAGTTTTGTCGTTGGACTATAGCGCCACTGCCGCTGATTGGTTTCCGACATGAGTTCGAGCAAGTATCGCTAAGCGAGAATTATCTTTGATATAGTCTAAGATCCGAGTATAGAACGTCCTTCATCGAGAAGGTTAATGGATGAAAAATATTTTATATCAAATTTAATATGTTAAATAATATATCGCGAGTGGGTTGGCTGAAAAATTTCAGTCCAGTACCATTAATGATTATTTTCATATTAAAAAAAAATATTTTTTTTTATATTGCACTGGTTTGGTGTGTGTGTGTGTTTGTAATGAGCTTATCTTTATATAAACATAAATTTTATTTATTTAACCAGACGGTTGCAAATTACTAATATTGACTTGCCTGTTTACACCTGCCCACCCAATGTTATGACAGGAAAAAAATAGTCAACCTAACGTTTGCATATTATAGAGGCTTCATACTTTCGATTGGTACCTATGTAATTTATCTATTATCGAAACAAGTGCAATATTTAAAAAAATATATTTTTAAATATTTAATTAATCATATACTGGACTGAAATTTTTCAGCCAACCCACTCGCAATATATTTTTTAACAAATTAAATTTGATATAAAATACTTTTCATCCATTAACCGCTCGGTGAAGGTCGTTCTATACTCGGATCCTCTACTAATAGCTCTTGTCGCACAGCGACGAATAAATGGAGCGAGTCCTCGCCGGCAGTATGAACAGTCAGCGATCAACTACTTATATAACGTATCAATGGCGTATATTTAAAGTTTAGTTTAGTTTACGCCGAAATAAAAATATTTTCCCCTATAAACATTAGTATTTTGTCAATGGTTTAGATTTTAATTATTCCAACAAAATAATTTATTATTTAATTAGCAAAAACTGCACTTTTGAAAAATTAAAATCTAAACCAATGACAAAATTGAAATGAAACACTTTTTTTCGGATTAACTCGCGTTTAATTTACTATTTACATAGTTTTTTACATTATCCTGACGTTTCGAACCCTTTACAGGGTCCGTGGTCACAGGGAGACTCCCTGAGTTTTTTCCACTCACTCTTGGATTTTTTATGACACTTTTTTGACAGTAACTGTCAACGTCAAATTAGACAGAATGGAGCATAGACTATGCGATATTGTGCGATAACAATACATAAGATGAACCACAGAACCGAAATAATCAAACTTGTTCATACTAAAGTAGTCTGTAAGTCTATAAAAACACGGTACAAAGTCAAGTGTGTTTTTGTAGGTGCGGTCTCATGCGACCGCTTGGGGTTTGAGGGGTTAATTTGTAAAAAAGTGTTTAATTTCAATGTGTAGTGCTCGCTTAAACCTCAGAAAACAATACAATGACAAAATACTACTGTTTATAGGGGAACATATTTTTATTTTAGCGTTAACTACCTGTACTTTAAATATACGCCATTGATTTAATAGCACCTTATACAGGGTGTCTAGATATCGACGTCACGCCGAAACCGGGTGATAGGCCAAGTTTAATAGGTATCAGAAAAATATAAAAAAAATCTAATTAAGATTCTAGTTTGAGTAAGATGGGGACATTCATTTTACGAAGTGTGAGTGAGACATAGTGAAGTTATTAAATTAAATAAACACATTTGTTTAACATCAATTATTTAGATGCTAAGATTTACAACAGATGTTCAAACTTACTTCCTTCAGCCGCAAGGCAAGCTCGACATCTTCTTAAAACTGATGGGTTTATCAGACGGGCGAATCTTCCGTTGTTAACAAATTCAGCTGCTTCCGTTATCTTTTGCCGTAGCTCAGCTACAGTTTCAATTGATTTCAAATAAACTTTTTCTTTTACCGCTCCCTAGTAAAAGAAATCTTATGGATTTAAGTCAGATGAGCGGGCTGGCCACGAAATAGTACCAGATCGCCCTATCCATCTGCCCGAGTATTCCAGTTTAAACATCTGTTGTAAATCTTAGCATCTAAATAAATGATGTTAAACAATTGTGTGTATTTAATATAATAGCTTCCCTATGTCTCACCCACACTTCGTAAAATAAATGTCCCCGTCTCACTAAAACTAGAACCTTAAAGATACGACCTTGAAGAGAGCCAGGGGGTACCATAGAACCATTTTTAAATAAATAAGTAATACTTTTTTAAAACTAGGTGTCTCTGCAAAAAATAAAATTGTCCACAGTTTAAGAAATAATCTAGCATGTATCGTACCATTTTGAAATCCTTATTAAATGCGCCAACTTTTGAAGTTACTTGCCAAACTCCCATTGTACATTTTTTTTCAGTACAGTATGTTAAAGCTAGGCGAAATATAATTTTGAATATTTGGCTGGGTAAAAGTGACATTTCCTTCCAAGCTTGAGCAGCTGGCTATAAAGTTTAGGATAGTGTATACAGAAGCATTATTCAGAATTACAAAATAAAAGAAAACATTTAAAAAAAAGATTTGTAGCAACAGGAGGTAAAAAACCGTCACGGAATGTAGATTTTTGGATTTTTGAAAAAATGTCTATTATTTTGAAAATACGTTACTTAGCTTTTTTTTATATTTTTCTGATAACTATTATAACTTGGCCTATCACCCGGTTTCGGCTTGACGTCGATATCTGGGACACACCCTGTATATGCATCTTTTTGTTTACACAAATTGTTGATAGATATTCGTTTCCTCGCCGTTGGTGACACAACTGCCTTAGTCAGAGACAGGCATTGAGGCCCCCAAAATCAGTCTTTCGCCATAGTCCGTTTCGTAGTACGTGCCCCGTGCATAACCCGGGTTTGTGATCAATCACCAATTTGGTAAACGTGGTGATTTAGCTAATTACTATCAATCGTAGCGATGACTAGATTACAATAATGACATTAAGACAGTATAGCATACATACATATAATCACGACTATTATCCCCGAAGGGTTAGTCAGAGACTTGGCAATGAGGACCGCAAAAGCAGTCCTCTACAAAAGTCCACTTTTCACCAAACAGCGACTGCACATGTACTCAGCGTGACAGGTGGTAAACCCATCGCCGCTCTATGCTGTTGGATGTATGTGCAGTTTTTAGTCCGTTAGTCGCTTTTTACGCGACCCATGGGAAGAGAGAGGGTGGTAGTATTCTTTCATCGCTACGCAATACGGTTTAAGAAAGTAGGCTGTGTAACTTTACTTTCTTTTTGTAAGCTAGTCTGGCAGGGATGAAACCACGAAGTCACAACTTCAAATCCAGCACTCCCTCACTCAGATAATGAAACTTTCAAATCGGCTTACCCCAAATGTTTGTCCTCAGGTCCTCAACACAAACTACAGGATGTTTTCTTTATGTCGCCGGTACAAAGATGAACACGGTACGTATCTAACGCTAATGTAGAAACTAATGCTACTGTATGTGTTAGTTATGTCGGGTTTACATAATCACGGCTATCATCCCCGAAGGGTTAGTCAGAGACTAGGCAATGAGGACAGCAAAAGCAATCATACCATAGTCCACTTTTCACCAAATAACGACTGCACATGTGCTGTTGGATGTATGTGAAATCTTTAGACCGTTAGTCGCCTTTTACGACACCCAAGGGAAGAGAGGGGGTGGTAGTAGTCGGTTAAAAAATGCAATAAAGGTAGGCGTAGGACGCCTTTTCTTACAACTGAAAATAATAACACTACATGGTCAAAGACACTTTCTTTTTCCTCGGTTTTTTTTTACTATCATTGAGTATTTCTAGGACACTGATAGAAAGAAAAACCTACTGGATGATTTCTAACAGCTTTACTTTACTAAATTTACAGATCAACTACATATTTAAGTAAAATTTATATTCAACACTACATGATTCTTTATTTATGATTTCCTTGAATGAAGGACTTCAGGTTGGTCTTGTTGCAAGGTCCAACAGATGTCAGCTACATATGGGAGTTCCATGGACCGCATCTCTTAAAGAAATCTTTCACCCTACCTACTCTTCACTGAAATTGCCAATTTTTTCTGGGAATTGCTTTAATTAAATGTAATTGTAAGAAATAGATTTTTATGCTCATGCTGCACCGCAGCTCATGCAAATTCGATAGCATACACTACACAAGCTCGATATAGTTGTCAGACTTCTTGATTCCAAGAAAATGAGACATAACTAAAACAAATAATTTCCAAGCTTTTAATTCGACTTCTTTCATTGATTTCACAAAATTGGGATCTTTCACAAGTTTGTAGTCCATCAACCATACGATTTCCAGTATAAATTCCGTTTACTTTTAAAGTGCTGAAGATAGGTACACAGTTTTTACGGAGTATGATATAGTTTTTCATAGATATAATTGCCATACATATAGCGGAATCATCTGGATTATGTAAACAACATCTTCTTGACGAAGCCATTTCGAAAACAATAACAAAATAGATTTTAGTTTCCTGAAAACGTAAAAAATTGACTTAAAATTGGTAAATTCAGAAAACGAAAGCTGTTATTTAGAAAATTACTGTTACCATATTTAAAAAATTGCACACCCAACAGAGCTAGACACAAAAAAAATAGAGAAATAACTTAAAAAATTTTTTTTTTACTAGTTTATTAATCTGTCGTTATCACTACTACGGTTAGAAAACGGTGATATAATTATTTGTCTTACGTAAATTACGAACTCAAAAACACAAACCAGTGCTCAAAAATTCTGCTTGGTGTGTGAATGGCTGCCGCGCATTGCGTTATAAGCTTAGATTAAAACATTTAATTTTGTTTTAATCTAAGGTGATAAGTACTAAAATATTTTTCGATTTTTTAGTAAAACAACTAATATAATACCATGTCACGCGTCAAAATCTGTAATACACCGTATTTAGTAAAAACCTAATAGTTTTGGTATTAATGTTAACTAAAATCTCCGTGAAAGTCCTTTTTGAAATACACGTTTCGAATCCTTCCTGCAAACAAGATTTCACGTTCCCTTCGGGAGCTATACGTCTAGGCTGGTTAACAATGAATTATATATACGAGTACATAAGAAAAACCCTTGTCAGGGCGCGGGCGGGCCGGGCTTTGTCTCTGCACTTTTAACTATTTCGTAGACGACTATTTGATAGGACGTTATAGGAATTGTCACTGGAGGAAAGAGGATCGCTTGCTGAGTTGGACAGTTTGATAAGAGTTTTAATTCAACATCTGACTGCGGTTACAAAAAACTCTGGTGTTGGTTGTTGAATGAAAAGAAAGGAAATTAAACAAGAATAAATCAATACAAATCACCAAGTTATTAATATCATCATTATCATCATCATCATCAGCCTATAAACGTCCCACTGCTGGGCACAGGCCTCCCACGTGAACAATAGCACGTGGGGATATTGGGCCATAACCCACCACGCTGGCCCGATGCGGGTTGGTGGGTTTTAACGACTGCCATCTTACGACAACAACCGGGACCAACGGCTTAACGTGCCTTCCGAAGCACGGAGGAACTCGAGATGTTTTTAATGGTCACCCATCAGGCGACCCGGCATTGCCAAAGTTGCTTAACGGGCAAGATCGCAAGCCGAACGCGCTACCCGCTGCGCCATCGAGCTGTTATCAATATACACCGAGACAATTTAGTGGTTGTTTTCTCGCGGCAGAACGATTTACTTTTTAGTAGTACTTACCATCGAATCATACGAGTTATTTTTTGAAAATAAAAATATTTTTGTTCTCAAGTAATCAAAAAAATAATCATCAACTCGAAAGCGTGAGAATATGACTTAGTGCGGGAGCTTCCTTTCCTTTAAACATTGATTTCGTGCGGCAGGCAGTACCAAAATACGTCACATTTCGAGTTGATAATAATTTTTTTGATTACTTAGTTGAGAACGAAAATATCTTTATTTTCAATAAATAACTTGCATGTTTCGATAGTACTACTAAAGGTAAATCGTTCTGCCGCGGGAAAACAACCGCTAAAATGTCTCGGTATATAATAACACCGTAATTCACACTAACATCATAATGAAATACATAATACATATAATCACGACTTTATCCCCGCAGGGTTAGCCAGAGACTAGGCAATGAGGACCGCAAAAGCAGTCCTCTGCCATAGTCCATTTTTTACCAAATAGCGACTCTATAGGTGCTTAGCGTGACAGGTGGTGAGCCCATCGCCATGCAGTCGGATGTATGTGCAGTGTTTAGTCCGTTAGTCGCCTTTTACGACACCGAAGGGAAGAGAGGGGGTGGTAGTATTCTTTCACCGCTACGCGATAACGCGATACGATACGGTTACACCCAAGGGAAGAGAGGGGTATAAAGAAATACCTATTGTGTTTCTAATTTTGTAACACATGAGTTATATTGACTTATACATCCAAACACACAGCAAAGAATAACAAAGAATAATTCTTTAGAAGAAAGTAATAAATTACTATACTAGGGGTGGTACTTCTAACCTGTTAAGGCTAAGTACTACATCTAAATTTATCGACAAAAAAAAATAATATGGTCTTTAAAAAAGTAATTTTAAATCTCAAAATAATTAAGTAATGATTTTATTTCTCACCAAAATAATCTCAAACATACGAAACAAAGTAATTTATTAGTTAGCCAGTGTCATTAGCTACCGTTTGCCATTTTTTTCATGTTTCTCCGGCGCATGAAATCGATATAGTAAAATATCGCATAACGTAAAAATGGTCATAAATTATAGGGGGAGGGGGTTGGACCCCCATATTATTTTTTTTGTCGATGAATTTAGATGTAGTACTTAGCCTTAACGGGTTAGGAGTACCACCCCTATCACATTGTATACCTATTAAAGTATCCTATCGTTCTGAAAATCTACTAAACGATTGTTAAAAACCTGTTAATGATTATAAAAACACATATCTACATAAATTCACGGCTGTTCCCATAGGGGTAGACAGAGACTATTCGCCATCTGCTACAGTCCTTACACGCTTCATTCAAATTCATCAATCTTTACATGCAGTTCGCCTATGTACAAACCTGCATAAAGTTTTTGGGGGTTAAAGTTACTCGCGTCCGTAGGTTTACCTTTGAGACCCTACACGTGACCCCTGGGTGGTGCTAAATGAGTGACACTGACTGAGTGTTAGAGCCACGCTGCTTTGCAGCACGCATTGGGCCGGCTCGCCCGGCGTAATACCACCCTCTCACGAATATCCGGCGTGAAGTAATGGCACTTGGTGCTGTTGTGTTTCGTCCGGCCAGTGAGGGTTCCGGAGGCCCATTACCTCTCTCCCCTCTCACAATTCCTATTCCTTTCTTAACCCTATTCCATCCTTAAAGGACGGCAACGCGCCTGAGATTCCTCTGGTTCTGCGGGTGTCCATGGGCGGCGGTGATTACTCTCCATCGGGTGACCCGCCTGCTCGTTTGCCTCCTTCTATTATAAAAAAAAAGTGTAATAACTTAAGAGGCCAATACATCTCGAAAGTGATTTTTGCGTAAAATGCCCGTTTTTGCATTTTGTATTAATTCTGCAGGTGTATTTATCGTTTTTATCGAAATAGGATAAAAAATTCATTATAAAATCTTTATTTCTCATGAAGTATCAATTAGTCTGGTATAAATTTTGCACAATAATATTATCGTAGATAGGAGATATTCACAGTGAACTTATAGCGATTTTCGAAGTTTTTTGGTTTAGAATAAGATTTTTTTCCTATATAAAATCAATGATATTTAAAAATTCTGAGGCCGCTGCGCACTATTCGACTATTTAAGATATAACATAATTTTTTTTTTATTTCACTTGTTTTGATTAGTAGTTCAATCGATGAGCTCAAAAAAGTGCCTTTGCGCACTTTATGAAAATCTTTCTCTGCAATTTTGGGTTTAATTAAAAAGTTAAAAATTTACAAAAAGCAAGGGCGCTACGCACTTTTTCAATAGCTATTCTACACTATTCAATAAGTCATAATTGTTAATGTATTTTTGTTTCTGAGATCCATAACGCAAAAATTAGCCATTTTACGCAAAAATCACAGTCGAGATGTAATAGGCTTCTTAATAAGATTTTTTAATAAAATAATATATTTTTTAGAATAAGAATTAGAAAACAAACAAACTGTACCCTACACTCATACATTAAATACATGTTACCGACTCTTTACACCGAGAGCTTCTAAAACATTAAACTGATTCTAAAGCGAGGAAGTTAAGCCACTTTACACATTTTGTAATGCGACTTCTCACTTAAAATGTCTAGAACTACCGACTAAGCCCGCGGCAACTCCGCCCTAAACTAGTTATGAACCTTCCGCGCCGCTTGTAATGTCAAAGTTTCATTTCTTTAGGTAGTTCACAAGTTTTTGAGATTAGTTGGTAATACTTACAGTTACAATATACTTATTTATATTCGTGAGGTTGTTCGAGAAGCGTGTAAACTGGGCTTTTAAAGTCGGCAACGAATACAAAACTCCCCCAGGATAGGAGAGAGAGCTTCTGTTTTGTGGAGACTCCTATAATGCTGCAAAGCAATTGCTTTTATTTTCTATTTAAAAATAAATGCCACGAATGTTTTTTTTATATAAGAAGGAGGCAAACGAGCAGGCGGGTCACCTGATGGAGAGCAATCACCGCCGCCCATGGACACCCGCAAAACCAGAGGAATCGCAGGCGCGTTGCCGGCCTTTAAGGGAGGAATAGGGTTATGGAAGGAATAGGAATTGTGAGGGGAGGGGCGGGGGGCTCCGGAACTCTCACTGGCTGGACGAAACACTGGCACCAAGTGCCATTATTTCAAGCCGGATATTCGTGAGAGTACGTGCATCACTTCAGAACGGCTGCCTATTAGGCCAATTCTTTTTTTTGTGTTTATAAAAACCGCAAAAGCAGTCCTGCCATAGTCCACTTTTCACCAAATAGCGACTACACATATGCCAAGCGTGACAGGTGGTGAGCCGATCACCGCTCTAAGCTGTTGGATGTATGTGCAGTCTTTAGTCCATTAGTCTCCTTTTACGACACCCAAGGGAATAGAGGGGGTGGTAGTATTCTTTCACCGCCACGCGACACGGTTAATACGCAAAACGGAAAAATGTTACATTGTTGTAAAAATGTTACATTGTTGTAAAAATGTTACATTGTTGTAAAAATGTTACATTGTTGTAAAAAGCATAATCATTAGATACTACCACTTTCAGCACTTTGTCATCAAAACTTTGCCTAATAACCTTTAAAAAAAATCATCCTGTTTCACCTATCTCTACCAGGCTATCTCCACTGGTAGGGATAGGTGGATTTTTTCCACCTGTCCCCACTGGTTGGTAGGTGGAACCTATTTAGACGCTTTTATTTTAGTGGGGATACGTGGAAATATTATGGATTTTTATCTCCACTGGTAAGGACAGTTACACAAAATAATTGCACCTAAATCTACTAACCACGAAGTGTTTTCTTTAATGTCTAGATATCATAAATATATTACTTGTTTATCCTTACACAATTTTATACGTATGTTTTTATCCATATATTATATATGCATCTAATCATTTTCTGTTATTTGACGTCACCTCCCTATAAAGGCCCTGTCAGAATATCAGCGCTGCTTTGTCACTCTGCCCAACTTTGAGGGACATGGCAGCATATTGCTGAGACAGGGTCCTTGTTGACCTCGCACACTAACTAGCCACCTGTTTTTTTTATTGTTTGATTTTCATTTTGTGATCCTGTGTTATTTTTTAATATTTTTTTTTGGTCATTTATTTAATTAGATTACTGTTAATGTGCTGTATTGTGTGAATATGTGTGTGAGTGTCAATATTTTTTTTTTATTCTTATTCTTATATATAGTAAAAACTCTTTATCTGTGCCAAAGAAGGTTGTACTCGTGTACGTGCCGCCGTTATCGCCTTAGTCCAAATTAAAATTTAATATTTAAAGTCTTGCTCGCCCAACGCGGTCCGTAACTTCATACCGACGCGGGGTAAGCGTCAAATGTTTATAATATAGGGTGTTTGATAATTGGGATATAATCTTGCAACAGTATTTGAGTGGTAGCAAATTAGAAATAGCGATTTTAAAAAGCTTTGCGTTCGCTAATGTCATTGCGTTGTCGGTAATAACTTGGTGGGCAAACTCGGTCTGTTCGTTGGTTACCACAAATATGTTGCAAATAATTTATAAAAACATATTTATTATAAAAATAATAAGTTTCTACGCTCACACCAATTGACTAGCTGAATTTAAGTTTCTTTTGAAACTCGTTTAAAATGGTTAAACTATATAACTGATAAATATTGTATCAAGATAGGTACACTCAAGAGCAATGAATCCGGGTCACTTAAAGAAACCTATAAATCTCGGAAACTAAGAATGCTAGCTTAATGAAATAAGTTAAAAGTAATAAAATTTATGAGTCACACTCACTACATTTCATTTACAAAAAAATACATAAAGAAAAAACTTCTGATCTTGCCCTAAAACAAAAATAGGAAACATGACATTTTTGAACAAAATTACGATTTTCTTTAATTTTAATAATTCGTATTGATTGCGTCCTCGTGCTTCCATTCCTGCTTTTACGCGGTTTGGCATGCTGTACACCAAGTTCCCTAAAGTCTCCCTTTTTCAAATTAGATTTTTTTATGACACAATTTTACAATAGCTAAGAAGTTTTAATACCTAATAAATAAAAATTAAAGGAGTATTTAATTATGTATTAAACACCATTTATTTCACTAAGCTTGTTAGTTTCCGAGATTTATAGGTTTCTATAATAGGTTGGTTTATGGGACCCGGATTCATTGCTCTCAAGTTTATAAATATACATAAATATAGAAAAACACCCAAACCCGAAATAAATTTAAAAGAACAGTATTTTTTTAGTTGACCCAACCGGGAATTGAACCCGACACCTCAGAGATGGCGCGACGCTGGAACCGGCGAGCTAATCACTCGACCACGGAGGTCGTTAACGCAAAAGACCGACGTTAATTAATTAACGCTTTAAAGTTAAAATTACCAATTAATGTATAGTTAACTAAACGAATCGTTGCCTCGTCAATCCTACAGTCATCATTCTATTCTACAAGCGTTTACAAGCCACTTGTCTAAGACCGCATTTGTGTTGTTAGGTAACGCTCATTCAGTCCGTTTTCGTGAATCGGCCGAGGCCCGCCATTTCTTATACAACAGCTAAGGGCCAAGGTCGGAGTTAATCAACCTAAATTCACCTCACTCGTTATTTTCAATTAGGTACATAATTGTATTACATTTATGTATTACATTTATATATTACGTATAACCGTGCCGCGTAGCGGTGAAAGAACACTACCATTTCCCTCTTTTCCCTTGGATGTCGTAAAAGGCGACTAACGGACTAAATACTGCACATACATCCAACAGCATAGAGCGGTGAAGGGCTCACCACCTGTCACGCTAAGCAAATGTGGAGTCGCTATTTGGTAAAAAGTGGACTATGGTAGAGGAATACTTTTGCTGTCCTCATTGCCTAGTCTCTGACTAACCTTTCGGGGATAATAGTCATGATTATTTGTATGTAACTATGTAGTTATTACGTAATTTACTTAAGATTTGTAAGGAAGTTAGCAGCGTGAGAGAATCAAATAAGTGTTATTTTCCAACATTAGGAATGCTTGTAAGCAGATAATAATAGGCCTGCACTTATGTGTAATTTCTGGAAAGGCTTAAGTGATTTGATTGTAACTATGTGTTTGACTGTATGCTTACTATATTAATAAATGAATAATAAATAAATAAACATTATGGTACAAAGTGCTAAGTACATAGGTTCATAGGAGACGTACATACTTACTCGTACATCACGCCTGTTAGCCCAAGACCGATCTGCCCCCTTATTCTTGAAACCGATCGCTTTTGGATCGGTTTGGTATTGTGAATTTTCGTACTCACCAGAGCTAATATGGATTCATATTGCGTGGATATTGAGTAAAAAAAATACAAAACTCAATGCCATTAGTTCACCCAATATGAATCCAATTTTAATGAACGGAACTCTCAAAAGGTGCTGTGGTCTAACTATTTTTTAAGTTGGACAACTGCCCCTAGGAAAGAACCATGGTCCAACTTACTAGTTGTTACTGTGCAGGACAGAGCAGTTGGACCACTGCCCCACACTGGTTTTTCAGAGGGAGTATACTACAACAACATATCTCTTCCCTTGGGTGTCGTAAAAAGCGGCTAACGGACTAAATACTGTAATACATCCAACAGCATAGAGCGGCGATAAGCTCGCCACTTATCAAGTTGAGCATATGTGAAGTTGTTAGGCATAGGCACTGCTTTCCATTTGCTTGATCTAAAAACACATAATTAGCTTCACTTACTCTCATACCGTTCTTCATACATGCTAAGTGCTAAATGATATTTCTAAATGTACTGGTAACTTATCACGGGTTACGGGGTGTTACGTACGAAGTAGCGGGTTGCCCGCTCGTTGACCATATAAAAACTTGATATAAGTCCCGTCAGACTCATTATTATTTGAGGATTTTTTCGAGGAATAACTTATTAGAATTTCTATCGTTTTTCAATAGAACAAAATTTTTAATTATAATAATATTATGTATAAGTTTAAAAACACTTTTAAAATAACGTTCGTGACTCGGCGTAACGTACGTAACGTACGTGATCGGCAAACTAAAAAATAATAAGTACTTACCTAAATTTTTAAAACTTGTCAAAACGGTAAGAATTTTATGAAATAATTATGAAGTCGGCATAAAGGAACCAAACTCAAAGAAACTTGAAAATTCGGCATAAAGTAATCGTTGTATAATATTTCAGTAAAGTCGACAAACAGGGAAAGTCGGCACAAGGGTCCTAACTCCTTACATCATGCTCTAACTGACTCCCCAAGTAACACAGACGTGCTGAATAAAGATTGATTAAGAGCACTCATCAAGAGCATAAGCTGAATACTAAGCTGAATAACGCCTGAGTACCGTCTATTCAGCTGTTATTCAAGCAAAAAGGGCCCCAATTTTGAATGCTTAACGCTGAATAACATCTGAGTAACAATTGAGTAGGAGCTTAATAATTTTTCAATTAGCTTAATAACTTTTGAATAACTGCACACATTGCTTTTATAAAGCTTTTACAACTCAGTTATTCAGCTAGGTCGAGTTGGTTAGAGTATTCAGAATTTATTAAGCATTTAATTTATTGTTGACATTTATGCAAGCAATATTCATAGAAATTGGGAAAAGAAGAAATAAATTGGGTTCAATAATAATGTCGATACCTTTATTTGACATGACGTGAACTTTAAGTAATTCGGTAAGTAAATTTTAATTTACAAGTTAGCGGTCTGCTACATGTTAATTATTAGTGCGCAAGTAATTTTGTCGTGAATAGTACGTGTTTTGTTTTCATTTTTATGACGCGCCTCGCTAATAATCAAGATAATTAGTTGTAAATAGTATTTTCATACATACATACTAGGTCTGACAAAAGTACTTGTGATGGATTATCTAATTCTAGCCATTTTATCCAAAAAAATAACCTGACTTGAGTTGGAAATGTTGTAGTTGTAAGATTAATAAGCATTTTGGTGATCTCGTAAATTCCTTGTAAGAATTAATTACAAAAATTTCAATGGCGATCGATGTTTTGTTTTATAATGCTGAATAAAAGTGCACACATGTTTTGTTACTAAACTATAACTTGAAAAAGAGTAGTCTCTTTACACTTACTTATGAATAACATTTATATAGTTGACCACATTTCTATATTAGTTACTCACATTTTTAGGGTTCTCTAATCGAACGAACAAAAACCTTTTATAATGTGTAACTTTCCCATCAGGCTTTCACTAAATTGATTAGTTACTTACATTTAAAATCACAGCATCTTTGTTATTTTTTTTTCGTGAAAAAGACTATTATATTAATAGTATCTATTATGTTTAAAAAAAATTGCAGCTTTCGTGTGTGTGGTGTGCACTGGGCCCTAGTTTATTTAATCTTTATTGCACAACAATAGGATGTACAAATGGCGGACTTATTATTATATTATTAATTATAATTCATATTTCGTTTCAGAAAAATAACGTTTAAAATAGTTTCAACACGTTGTAAGGGTCATTCAGATTTGTGTACTGTGCCGACCCAATGGAAGAACAAAGAACAACTTCGATGGGCAAGATATAATGCGGATTTATTAATTAAGTAAAGACAGCAGTGTCCAACCTCGCGCAGATTGGCTTACGATGAAACAAACAAACAACGCAAATAAAACATTTTATCGCAACGTTAATTTTATTTTCTTGTATTGCGATACCTTCTGCTAATAAAATAACTATTTCAGAAGTGAAATTTTTTGTATACTTAGATTTTTAGATCTTTCGATTTTCCAATCCCAAAATCTGTTATATTTTTTTTGAGGACGGAACCCTTATCATTAAAGGGAAAACACGCTTGCTGATTGGGACCGGGTTCAGTTTTGTTTAAACTATTTTCACAAATCCTGTCATGATCATTACTGCTGATGACACTTGGACAATTACTACTGCTGATATTTAAATATTCTTTTAACAATTTTCTTTCGATATGACCGGTTCTTTACGCTTTTGCCACGACTTTTGATCCATGATTTAAACAACGCATAAAATAAATACGTACAATAATATTCTAATTGCTGGTATTAAGCTATGGGCGCTATATCAATACAAATGTGGTCTTTAATTTGAATAAGTTAGTTGAAACTCTTTATTGTACTGAAATAAGCTTATTAAAAACACAAATAATATTGTTTATTCAGCAGCTGAATAATTAGTAAAACATAGAATCTTATACAGTTTAAAGATAAAGTAAAAACAATTATTCAGTATCAAGCTGAATACCAGAATTATGTAAACAATATTATTCAGAAGGTGATACTTTATTCAGCAATTAGCTGTTTCAAACGCTACAAGCTTAGTACTGCTTTAATAATAGCAGTATAGATTATTGTTAATCAGATAAATGCTGCCGAAGGCACTGTTTTTCAGATTTAAGCCACCTGGAATGCGTAATGCTTAATAACGTCTGTCTAATAATCTTACGGAGATTGGTTATTAAGCGTAAAGAAGGAAAGGACAGAAATACAGAATTTATTAAGCGTTAAATATTTTAAGGGTCCGTACTCAACCTTATTCAGTATATGGCTATTCCCAAAGCCCTTACACAAACCATATTCATCTTTGAACTGTTAAAAGTTCTAAGTGTGTACTGTTATCTTGCTTATGTGTTACTTGGGTCGACACTAAAATCATGCAATTTTGGTGTTGACTCTACCAAAATTATTTTTTAGTCAAGTGGAATTAAAGTACGTACATATTTCTACATGTAAATTAAATGCCTAAAATCGTTTTGGAGTCGAAGTGGAAACAATGTATGGACAGTGAAGTTTTAAGAACAATAGCTTTGGAGTCGTTGAAATAACCCGTCAAGCAGTGCAGTGCTAATTCGTTTCAAATTAACCTCAAAGAGAATATGCACTTATTACCGTATTTGTATCAGTAAGTATATCTTTTCAATATCGGCAATCATGGTAATTGCTAATCATGAAATTGCTCTCCTATATCATAGCTGTATCGCTTTCTTTATGCAGTACAACGTGAAATGAATAAATGCTTCTTGAAATATTCAATACTATGGGTGAGTAAACCAAATGATTCAGTATTAACTCCAAAACGAATAGAGTAAAGTAATTAGCTTTATACTGTCTTTCTTAGAAAAAGCATCCATAATTTTTTTTTAATATAAGAAGGAGGCAAACGAGCAGGCGGGTCACCTGATGGAGAGCAATCACCGCCGCCCATGGACACCCGCAAAACCAGAAGAGTCGCAGATACGTTGCCGACCTTTAAGAAAGGAATAGGAATTGTGAGGGGGGAAGGCCTCCGGAACTCTCACTGGCCGGACGAAACACAACAGCACCAAGTGCCATTATTTCACTCCGGATATTCGTGAGAGGGTGGTATACTCCGGGCGAGCCGGCCCAATGCGTGCTGCAACGCAGCGTGGCTCTACCACTCAGTCAGCGTCACTCATTTAGCACCACCTAAGGGTCACGTGTAGGGTCTCAAGGGTAAACCTACGGACGCGAGTAACTTTAACCCCCAAAATCAAGTCATCGCCATAATAGTCAAATCTTAGGCTATGGCTATGGTTAATACCTGGGGATGGACACAGGACTTCTGGAATCTGAATGGTACGCCGAGCTCTTTAAAACTCGGCCACCGAGCCAAAACTAATAGATAGGGAACCATGTTTTGTAAGAAGAGCTCGCGATTTAAGAGTTCAATGAAACATTTCTAACATTGTCAAAAGCTCCATGCGTACGTTTTTAAACTATTTATGTCGATTTAACGTCTAGGTATCTTCGTGCATAATTATTAATTATCTTTGATTAAGGCGTTCGCGTAGTTTCACAAATATGTTAAATTTTTAATTATGCGCCTAACACATGGCTCTCCCTTCAGTTAATCGGTTGCCTAATGATCACGTCAGTCACAAATCAGCTGAGAAAATTGCTCCCCCTCAGGTGTTAGGCGGGGCGGGCGGGGCGGGGCGAGGGAGCCAGCCATTCATAAAACTAAGCTCGATCGATATAAAACGTCTCACCTACCACGAGGGCTGATAATTATTACGACATCGAGTTGTACGCCGTCCACCGCTCGCTGGTAACCTGCTGGCCGTAAAAAAGTGGCTCTCTAGGCGTATTGTATTGTACCCATTGAGGTATTTCTCTTGAATGGTTGAGGGGTGGTTGTTTTTGGCTGGTCGCAGTTATTTTCTCTAGTAAAGGGATTGGATTTCACAATTCTTGGGTCAAGAAAGTATAATAGGCGCTCTGTTGAAAATGAAATCATTTAAATCGAGGTATGTATACCTCCTAAATTATAATAGGTGTAGACCTGTATATTTGGACTAGTGTGGTGGGTTATGGATGGCCCGATCTCCTTATGTGCGTGTGGGAAGGTTTGAGCCCAGCACTGGGTCGTTTGTATGCTGATGGTCAGTAGAGTCTGTGCTAAAACATATTTTTTAATTAAAAGCTTTACATTATAATGTTAATAAGGGGAAATCGCAAAAACATATTATAAAATAAACTGCCTGCCGGTATCCGTGCCAGCTCATCGGTGGAATCCTTTAGACACAAGCTAAAAGAGAACTACGTCCAACGCTATTATTAATCAGTATCTTAATTTGTTAAATTAATGTTGTTTATTATTATAATGTATATTATTATATGTATATTATATATATGTATTTATAGATAAAATTATTTATCAATGTCTAAGTGTGTATTAAAATTGACATTTTATTAGTCCCGCACACTTGCTTTTAGAACCACAGCTAGGGTTGGCTGGAAGAGATCTCTTTTAGAGATAAGCTCACCCTTGTATATGTCTTGTGTAACGTTTGTGTAAATGTTGTTTATTTGTACAATCAGGATTATTATTAGATTGTTGAAATTATGAAGCTATTGCTGCAATGGCCAGCGCATGCGGGCTGAGATACTGAAAAACTGAGCTTCCTTCACAATGCCGTGTTTACACAATGTTTTGCACGCAACTGCTTGAATACTACCACCCCCTTTCTATCCCTGGGTGTCGTAAAAGGCGACTAACGGACTAAAGACTGCACATAGATCCAACAGCATAGAGCGGCGATGGACTCACCATCTGCAACGCTGAGCACATTTGCAGTCGCTATTTGGTGAAAAGTGGCCATAGTCCATAGAGGACTGCTTTTGCGGTCCTCAACGCCTAGTCTCTGACTAATCCTTTTGGGATAGTCGTGATTATATGCAACTGCTTTGGAAGGGACATTACGCCAAATCTTTCCGGTTGCTATTGTAATATGACGCTTATTAACACTTACCTACGCTAAATGTGGTTTCTTGTAACAAAACTGAGGTACCTAGTTTTTTTCATCGTTTTGTTATCTTCGCCTTCATTTGAGCGTTATTAACACAAAAAAAGAAAGCAACCATGTCGCGTACCGGAGAAAGAAAACCACCCCTCTCTTCCCTAGGTGCCGTAAACCGTCGTGTCACCACCTGTCACGCTTAGCACATGTGCAGACTGCTATTGCTGTCCTCATTGCCTAGTGTCTGACTAACCCTTTGGGGATAATAGTCGTGATTATATGACGTATTAACGCAAAAAAATAAATATTACGTGTGGCTTCTTGTTCTAACAGCGTGGGTTAGAACAACTATTACTTACTTCAGCCGTAGGCGCCATCAATTTAGCAACCGAGAGACGTGTTGTAAAAAACGCGGTGCTAACTTAGCTAAAGTGCGGCTGCCGCCCGTTTTTCAATTGTTAGTATACAAAGCAGCATGTCGATTCTCTAAAGCTCGATCGTAAACTCGCCTTTCACTACGACCCTCACGTTCCGATCAAAAGTGACCCTTGCGATGTTAGCGTAGAGTCGAATTTAGAGAATGCGGATTTAATAACTCGAGTCTACGCCAACGCGCTGCGACCACATGAGTCTGCGACCGCGCGATACTTATTAGCGACTAATTTGAATGTGCCGACTAAAATGCGGAATCGAACTGAGTTGTCAAATTTGAAGCTCCATCGTCAACTCAATATATCCATCCAGCCAGCCCATTAGTTGTTAAGCGAGTTGCTAAGCGACAACAAAATGGACCGTCTCCATAATTGTTCCGTGAGGTGTTATATGGTCTCCCATTGTCATACCTTCTATTCATGTGGGAAGGTTTCTTCCGTCGAATATTTTTAAGGCGACCAGCGTTTGCCCGCGGCTTCGCTCGCGTTAATTTTTCTCGGGAAAAAGAAGCCTTAACCCTGAAGACGGTCCCAACCATCTCTACATTAAATATCAAAGGAGATTGACCATTTTTGTTTGGACCAAGAGTGCTGCCCAACATTGAATCATAGTGCATAATGTGGGTGCCCTTCGGTTCGCCTAAAATTGTTTGTCCTAATATGGTTTGGCCAAACTGTTTTGGCCTAAACTTAAAACGTAAAATTATTGCTTCGCCTAAAAATTGTTTTGCCACCATTATAGTTTGGCCTAAGAATTGAAAGGTCTAATTTTAGAATGTCTTATGTAAAATAGCCTAAACTATATTGGCATAACTTTATATTGGCATAACTTTATTTTGGCATAACGATTATTTCACAAAATGTATAAAAGCTCTAATTTTAGCATATCTAAAATTAAATGTGCCAATAATGTATTGGAATAAAAGCATAGAATTTTATTGAGAAAATAAATTGTCAGAAGCGAATCGCTGCAAACCCGACTCCACGTAGTCTTGTCTGCCCTACCCTAGAGTGCAATATAAGCCCGCCAGCAAGCAAGCCGAAGCCTCGGTGGTGAGCGAAAACCATCTGCGACGAAAAGCTCGCGTGGGACCGCCGGAGCCCCGCAACGCCGAAGCCGTGACGGAAACTATGCATGCTGCATGCCTACATGCATGCTGCATGCCTGCTTGCACGCTTACATGCTGCATTTTTAATTTTGTGCGAATTAATATTTAGGAATTGTAAACTTAGGGATTACGAATTATTCTGCCAAATGACGCATTTGGTAAAAGACAATGTGGCGATAAAAAGTTAGGCGAAGTGAAATTAGGGCAAACACGATTCTAAAGAGTGAAATTAGGCAAAAAAATTTTAGGCTTTTCGTTTGGGTGCCATTGCAAATTAGGCGTACAAAAAATTAGGCGATCCGATAGAGACCCGCATAATGTTCCTTAGACTAATACTAGTATGTAACCCAAAGCGCTTCAAAATCTTTCCAAGGAGTATTGAGAAAAAAAATCTGTTGTATAGGTTTTACATTAAAGTCTGGCCAACGAAAGCTGAATCTCGTAGTTATTTGATTGGCAACACTTTGTCTCTATGTGTATCTATCTGAAGTGTCATGTCGTATGTCAAATTGTTTTTTTTTTTAATAATTGCAGCTTTGTGAGTGACCCTGTGTTACGCAGTCATGATTTTTATGAATTTGCCGCGTTTTTCCTGGTTCAGCTTTCGTTGGCCAGAATCTAACAAAAAATAATAACAAACGTCTTATTACGCCGTGTGCGAAGGCACTAAGTAAAATAATAATATTATATAACGTAAACGACAACGTTAAAAAAATATATCAAAAGTTAAGCACCAAAAAGCCATAAGATAAGTTTTTAGGTACTATAACCCCGTGGATGATTTTTTTAAATATATCTTCATGTAAGGAAATACATAAAGGTAGTAGTAGTAGTGGTCAATCTCCTTTCGCAGTTAAAACACTTATTAGTTAGGACGGTGAGAAAGAAGTGTCGACAAATGTGTCAACAGAACACTAAAAAGGAGTTTTGTAGTAAAGACCGTTTCGTTGAATGGGTTCTCAAGGAAAACTCCACGGCAAAACACACATATACCTACTTACAAAAGCCACCGCAATTAAACCTCTCCAACGGCCTCTCACACGAACCGCGGCTTTCCTTGAGCGAAGCGAGTCCTGCCATTCCTCCACTCCACACGCTCTCAGTGCCATCTAAGACGGTAAAATACTTCAACGTCCACCAATTAATATCGGGGCTCGCTTAACAAAAGCTGGGTCTTAATGAACCCGTGCTCCATCGACGATATATAAGCTTATATTTTATGCTGAGGGCCTTTTAGGTTGTACTTTGTGAGGCCACTGATTTTTACGACTTGTAAAAGTGAGATTTTTTTTAAATCATGATGTTTTAATGGGGGTTAGGCGGTCAGCGAAAATTCCGCCGTTATTCCGGGCCCTCGCGTTGCGGGTGTTGCGCGGTGCCGGGTCCGCAATTCGTAAGCGTCATTCAAATTTTCATTAAAAGGTTAATAAAAATGTTTAGTTTTTTGGAAATCCAAATCAGTCAAGAAATCGAAAAGATAAATACCTATGTGCTTATAATTTTATAGGAATTATTATTGTAAAACACGATCGTAATGTACATTTATATTGAAATTTTAGAGGTACGTAACTTCAGGATTTTTTTCTATCGAGCAAAATGTTTCCAATCATGTTTTGGTAACAGTAATCCCCTCACACATACGTGCTGTAATACATATCAAAAATTACAGTGCGAAATATAAAAAAATATTTTGAATAACAGATAATAGAAAACAGTCAATTTTTCCGTTTTTATCGCCTAACCCCTTAGAGCTGGTTGAATGCTCTAAGCCTACCCCCCGAGGTTTAAGAGGTTTAATCCAAACTCCTCATTATTATCAATTTTCAAACTATCATGAGGACGCTTCGATGCCTATAGTTCGGGTTTGTGATTACCAACTTGCATTTACGCAAAAAACGTGATCATCAATTTTATAGCGATAATTTGATTTAAATTAAGGGGCATTTGCCCGCTGTGGGACAGTAGGTATATTTAAAGATAGTGAAACGTTGAAAAACGACTAGCTATCTCAGGTGGGAATAGAACCCACGTTTTCCGAGGGTTCCGCTCGGCCAATAATTCAGTTCGTACCATGTTATTGTTGCCAACCGCCATTACGAATACACCCTGTACTTGAGGTCCTAAATAATAATGACTAGGCAGTATGGTCTCTGACCTTGGCCTGTTCCTTCACGGAACACATATTTAAAAAAAAATGTCTGTGGTGAGGTCCTACTTTTTTTTCTCTTAAATAATGGCTTCGTGCGATCAGCACATTTAGCCAGTGTCAAGTTTTAATAGTAATTATTATTTTATTTACATTAAGTGGATGATAATGAACGTTTAATGGTAAATGATTTTCGCCCAAACCCCTCGAGACTCAATAAAGCTGTGGGACTTCATTGAGGTCTCACACGGACGGACTTCTTGAGAGAATTTGAAAAGTGATGTTGCACTGTTTTGTTTTATTTGCTAGCACTCATGCACGTTCACGTACACTTAACAGTAAATAATCTACCATTATTTCACATAAATATTCGACAAAACACAAATTTTAGACAATAATACAAAACTGCAGACATAACGCTTCACCTTCCCGCCAAGATGTCGAGGTCCTACTTTTCGAGTGACTTTTAATTTTTTTATTTTAGAGATTTTTTCTTTTGGAGTTTACTAATCATGGTAAACACCAAATCAATATGAAAGTCATAAGTAAATTCGACAACATAGAGGATAAATTAAAACGTGGGTACATATCTTAGAGCATTAAACCAACTGAATGCTCTAAGGTACATATCGAAAAAGACTTTACGTGTTAAAATAAAATCATCGCACGCCGCCATGCTACACTTCTCCGAACTCATTGAGGTATTATAACTAGAGCAGACATTCCAAACAAAATGTGCTCAGCTAGATAGCAGCGAACAATGGTAGGGTGATCTTATGCAAGATCAGGGGGACCTTCCCCCCAGCACTCCAGGGCATGCAGCAAGCATGCATATAAGCTTACAGCATGCATACAAGCATACAGCATGCATACCAGCATGCAGTTTTACTAAAAAACATGCAGCATGCATTCAACATGCATGCAAGCACACTAAATTAACTGCTTGACAGTTTTCGAAAAAGTATTTTAAAAATTACAAACGCTTATTTTATACCCCGTACAATATTTTGTTTCTCGAAAAAGCTTTATTTATAATAGAAAAAAAACATGTTTTTCTTTATTAATTTCAAATTTCGTGCGAAAACGGTTGGTCACGGGATTTTTTGCTCTGTGACGTCACACTTTAATAAATATAGAAAATCATGAAACCTGACAGACAGACAGTTTTAATGTGACGTCACATGTAGCTCAATCATGGCCGCCCGTGATTCGGGTCTTGTAATCCACAGATAAAAAAAATCGCATATTTATTTTATAAAAATATTTACAAAATATCTTAATAAAAAATAACTATTCGATAATATCGTTAAATCATAAACTACCATTTCCGACATATTTTATTGTTAAAACTGTCAAATAGCCAATTGTTTCGGGAAAATAATATTACGTCTTCGTTAAATTTGATTTTATTTTATTTTATATTTTGATTTGACTAACCGTGTCGCGCAGCGGTGAAAGAATACTACCACCTCCTCTCTTTCCTTAGGCTTCGTAAAAGGCGAGTAACGCACTAAATACTGCACATACATCCAACTGCATATAGCGGCGATAAGCTCATCACCTGTCACGCTAAGCACATATGGTGCAGTCACTATTTGGTAAAAAGTGGACTATGGCAGAGGACTGCTTTTGCGGTCCTCATTGACTAGTCTCTGAATAACCCTTCGGGGATAATAGTGGTGATTATATTATGTATGTATATTTGATTATTTGCGTTATAAAACGCTCAACTGTTCCTTTATAACATAAAGTTAATAGCGTTGAAAAATTTTGTCTGGTCTAACCAATACCTCGGTGGCGGAGTGGTCTTTGCATCCGCCCGGATTGCGGAGGTCGCGGGTTCGATTCTCGCCTGAGGTAGACATTTTTTTCAACTTTTCATTATCTTTAAATATTATGGCTTTTAAAATATCTTAACTCTCAAAATTATGGCATACTAGCGGCTGCTCGTGGTTTCCGTTCCCGTAGCAATATCGGGTTAAAAAGTATCCTATGTGTTAATCCAGGTTATAAAGTATCTGTATGCCGAATTTCATCCTAATCCATTCAGTAGTTTTTACGTGAAAGAGTAACAAACATCCATCCATACTTACAAACTTTCGCGTGTTAAGTATTAGTAGGAATAAATATATTCGTCAAATATTACGATATAAAATGAAAGGTGGTCAGGTAAATTTTGTTTTAATGTCACATGTTCGTGAAACACTACGTTGTAAAATGAAAGTAAGTCAGGTATTTTTTTTAAACTGAATCGTTTGATAAACTTTTAGTTGTGTAATGATAAAATCTTCGATCAACAATGTTGATCGAAGGATAAAATGATAAATAATGTTTTAGACAATCGTTGTTTGTAAAGTGAAAAGATGTAATGCAATTTTTGGTGAAATGGCAGGACCTCATTCGCAGCTCATGGGCCGCAACTCATTACGCATAAACTTGCTTCACGGTGTCGTCTCTAGTTATAATACCTCAATGGCAGAGCCCCTCTCGCCGTCCCTATAATAAACATATTTCGCTGAAACGCCCGTAACCCTATTATGTATGAATGGTGCTCTCAGGCAGCCTTTAAATCGATTAGCATGCCTTATAAACACGTACAATTAAGTTTTATTTGTTTCCTGCTTGGTAATTTATGAGGTGGTTCCTATGTTCATTGTTTTAGTGGAATTACTTATTATGTTACTTTGTTTTCTCTCGAGGAGATCGATGGTGCAGCGGCTAAGGCCCTACGGATATCAGACTGAGTGCTTTGCAACTTTGTCACCGAAGCGCATATACAATGTGATAGGGGTAGTACTTCTAACCTGTTAAGGCTAAGTACTACATCTAAATTTATCGACAAAAAATAATATGGACTTATAAAAAAGTGATTTTAAATCACAAAATAATTACTTAAGTAATAATTTTTTTTCTCACCAAAATAATCTCAAACATATGAAACAAAGTAATTATTAGTTAACTAGTGCCATTAGTTACCGTTTGCCATTTTTAAAATGTTTCTCCGATGTATGAAACCTTTGATATCGCATAAAGTAAAAATGGTCATAAATTATAGTGGGAGGGTTAGGACCCCCCCATATATTTTTTTTTGTCGATGAATTTAGATGTAGTACTTAGCCTTAACGGGTTAGAAGTACCACCCCCATCACATTGTATATGTCCATGATAAAGTTTAAATCAAAGTGTTATAAGATATTATCTATATTCTATACTGTATGAGCGGTTTCGCACTACGTCCAATCCGAATCCGATCCGAATCCGTGATAATATGGGTCTAGAAAACCGAATCGGACTGAATTCGGACATTGCTTACGCACTAGTCCGATTACTGATACAAATACAAAAATTCAAAGGCCACCTTCTGACATACGTAATTTTACGCGGATTCAGTTTAATACTATGGCGTAGACAGAGATAGTATGGCAATTTCGGTCTGTCAAAAACGTAGACAGAGAATGTCAAAAATCTTCTCCGGAATGGAAGTTCACGAATGACGGAAAGAAATCGGTTGACGGATATCTGATCAAGTGCGTTAACTATCATAGAAATAGTTCTACGACTACTCCGGACGGTATTTTCACGGATCCGGATCGGATTCGGATCGGACGTGCGAAAACGCTCTAAGAGTTGTCAATATATAACAGCTCTAGTGTGACCGCACTTGAATATTCTTTCCAAAGAATTGATCATATTTTTTCATTCAACGTAAATCCCGGTTGGGAAAGTAAACAAAAAGTTGGAGTCGGGACTCGCGAGGAGATAGCGGCCGGGCTGCGATTGGCTCTTTACAGGCTTTGTGATAGGAACCGATTTCCTGATTTTTTTAGGGACCATTGATATTTTTTGACTATTTTTTTTATTTCTACTTAAATACATACCTACTTATAGATACACTTATGCACGTCTATAATCCCCGAAAGGTTAGTCAGGGACTAGGCCATGAGGACAGCAAATGCAGTCCTTTACTACCATAGTCCACTTTTCACCAAATAGCGACTGCACATGTGCTCAGCGTGACAGGTGGTAAGCCCATCGCCGCTCTATACTGTTGGATGTATGTGCAGTTTTTAGTCCGTTAGTCGCCTTTTACGACAATCAAGGGAAGATGGTGCATTCTTTCACCGCTACGCGACGCGGTTTATTACTAGTGGTACTCAAGTACTTATGATGCTGCAAACGTCCTTGGATACGGTATCTATTACCTTAAGGTAGGGCGTATGCCTGATTGCCTTTGAGGTATTAAAGAAATACTCTTCTTTTTGAGATAAAAGTAAAGGCGTTTGACCTCGTCCGTGCTTTGGAAGGCACGTCGTTTCTAATTGTTGTCGTAAGATGGCAGTCGTTAAAACCAATTAACCTGCCTCGGCGAGTATAGTGGGTGTATGCGGCTTAGAATTTCGATGAATGTGTATGGTCGTAGGTAAGCGTATGTGGCCTGATCTCGCCAAATGCTATTGAGTCAACAGTTTAAGCTATTAGACTTGACGATTATACTAATTTCAAATTTCTAATTAAAGTATAGCAGTTTTCTCCTAGAATTGTTTCATCAACATCGCTTCTACGGAACGTATTTACCGAAATCTCAAAAAAAACAACCACTAAAGCTGCGCCAAATCTCTCCAGCCGTCCGCCGCCATAATCTGATTATAATGAAGATTTCCTTTAACTTTTCCGCCGTCGCCGCTCAGTTGCGCAAACAGGCTCGTATGGGCCATTGAGGTACCTACTTATTATAACTAGACTCGGCACCGTGAAACAATTTTTTTGCGCACTAAGTTGTGGTTGTGGCCTATGGGCTGGAAACGCCTGTGATGGTGAGTGATCAAGCGATTGTGGACCTTAGCCGTTAATCACTGCTCAAAAAATTGCTTAGCGGTGTTCTCTAGTTATAATAGCTCTGGTATGGGCACACAAATCATGTTTATCTACTAAAACGTCACAGACTTCCGTTGGACGCCGATGTTACCGTAGACTTAGCAAGATACTAGACAGTGTGCGCAAGCAAACTGCGAGTAGGTACTAATCTCAGTTGTTTTCAGATAATAAAGGGAAAACAATGCTGAGAGAATGCCTTTTGCCATATCCACCAGTGGTTTTAAAATAAACCGTAAATTATCCTACCTTATGTTTGTTGTAATAAATATTTGATTATTATGTAAGTATTATTAATACCATTAATTTAAAACGAAACAAGAAGTTGTGTAGCCTTGCTAAATGCGCAGTTGGCGATCGCAGACCTGGAAATTGAATCCAGGAAGCCAAAGTGGTTGGTTTACCATTCGGGTACCGAGGCGTTGTAACCTCCCCACAACATTAAATTGCTACACCTAAATCTAAACCTAAATCTAATGCCTTTCACACCTATATGCCTAGCTAGCTTATAATACATACACACATCCTCGCCGCTTTACCTTAACTTAAATTATTATCTAATTCTTAAAACTAATTAACCTAATTTATCTACAATCTAATGGTTGTGTCTGGAGTTTTGTAGAGTGTGTAGCGTTTGTATGAAGATGGAACCTTAGCATAGCTTAATTCTATTTGCAGTGAATTTCAGTCAAGCAATGTAATATTATAATAACTACTATTTTGGCCAGATCGTCTAGTGAACCCTCCGTTGTTAACCGCATTTAAGTAACTCAAGTTCTTTCGTGAAAGTTTAGTAATTGGCTTATCCCTGTGTTAAATTATTTACTCCTGACCTAATTACCTACCAGTCTATAAATCATAACATAAATATGTGTAGCCTAGCAATGACTCCGTCTGAACTGTGACCTAAATCCTTCACTGCAGCTGCGGGGAAGATTTGTAACCACTCAAAGGTAATCAGATGATAGCTTAGCTTGTAGGTATTATTATTTATTATCAGTAGCATGATACATAAGAAGCCTGGTGCAATTTATGAGCCCCACCACCGCTCCATAGCGTACTGTACATCTCATGGTTTAATTACAGTTCCGACACATTGGCTTTAACTTTAATTATTAGCTTGTGCCTTTAATTCTTTAACTGAGAATTTACATCTCTCCTCAAATTTAATTTCATTTTACATTATGCACTATGTGTTAGCAATTTAAATTCTTATTATTCCACATAAATCAATAGAGTTTATCTCAAGGCTTGCTATCATCCAAATATCCTTTTCACATTAAGAACTTAATTATTCAATGCAATAACTTATATTCAGTTCCGTAAAGGGTGGATAATTTAATAAAACGCCAACTCAGGCGGTGGCTAAAGTAGAATGCTATTAATACAGGTAAAACTACTTTTATTTATTCTTAGTATTTATTATACAAGTCCTGTAAAGCTCCAATATAACTACATTGGATTGGCTGCATTGGCAGATTATCACATCTTAAGTTTATTAAAGGATGTTTAATTCATTCAATATCCTTGACTTTAGGAAGTGAACTGAAATAGAATACTATCATTTGAAGTAAATTACTTTGGATTACTCTTAGTGTTCATTATACAGATCTTATAAAGTATAAATACATCTCAAGTTTATTGAAAGATGCCTAATTTATTCAACATCCCTGACTTTTAGGGAGTGAATGTAGTTAATTATTTTTCCATTAACTTACACCCTCTGTCTCCCAGACTGAGTGGTTAATTTGATAGACTACTAAATCATAGTTAGTATACCTTTAGTAGGTAGTTAATTATCACTGTTAATCATTAAATAAATTACATTTAGAAGTTATCTTTTACTCACTTTAATAAGTATAAATTAGACTGTACTAGGTATTAGTCTGATTGATTAGATTGTTACCATCAAATATTTCTATGTTTCATATTATTAGAAGTAAGTACTTACATATCTTAAGAGGTCTATTCAAATGGTATTAGTAGACCATTGTCAGGCTAATTAGCTGGTCGTTATCAATCAATTATTTCTATGTTTCAGATTATTAGAAGCTCATAGCTTGCAATGTCTTCTTTCAACGACTTATCCTAGGTTCTAAACTGGTTTTAGTTGTTCAGTTTGTATCAGCTTATTTTTGCTAAGGTATCGGATGTAAAATTTTCCATACTTTGAAGAGTATAGCCATGTGAGATCGTATTGCATCCCAGGGAAAGCTAACAAATGCCTGTTTGGTCATATCAGTGTTAGAAATCAAACATCACAGTACGACTAAGCTTATTTGCTATAACTTTTTAGTATTTTTCTTGTAATAGAAAACCAGTCTAGACTTTTAGGTACTCCAAAGTAATGATGGTACGATATTATCATACTTCTGTTAATTATTTAAAATGAATAATTAATTGGTAACAACTTTAGGAAAACAATTAGAATTTTACCGGCCTGCGGTAACAGATTACTTGCCTAGCTAGGACCCACATCACTTCATCATAATTTTATTTAGCGCCGTAACTTAATTATCCCTGCCTTATTAGTCTGAATTAATAACTAACCATATATATATCCGCCTACCTATAGATTCCTACAACTTTCCTCACTTGAAAATGCCTATATTTTGTCGAACTAACAGTCCCTCTTGTGTACCTTGCAAACTAGGCCAAGCCTCATTTAATTTAAATTCGTGGTGTGTGGTGAGAGTCGCATTGCCCCTGAAAGCAACTAACTCCTAAATGTTCTATCAGTCGAGCCAGTATACTCAGTGTGTTATTTTCCTATCACTACACTGTATGTATGGAGATAGACTCGAGATTGGACTGGGTCATACGGGTCTACCTCCAGCTAAATGGTGTCTGACCTATCTTCAACTTTCACTAGGGAGACAACTGTCTCTCCCCCATTACTCCGTCGAAGATAGTGTATTGTTTAGCGTAATAGTGTAAAACGCCGATCTTATTAAATACAATCAAAGATCATCCAGACCGAAGTCTGTTGAAAGGTACATAGGGTTTTGTTGTCACCGTGACTCGTTTCCGCCGATGTACCCCAGAATACTTCATTCTGTTAACGGATTCGAGTTGCGATCGCAATAGTTTACTTTATTAATAACTTTCAATTTCACAAATCTTAATTAATATCGCAGCTCGAATATCACTTAGCGCACTATCAAAGCTCGGACACTATTTTTCCCGTATGAGTAGTACCGCACTCTTAAGTTGGACCGCACCGCCGATGTCCCAAAATTGAATGTCCTTAATTTTCCGCTCTTTTCCCAAGTATCTTAACTTTCCCGCCACGCGCGCCTAACATACGCCCGCGCGAGTCCACTTTTCTTCCCTTCCACCAATCGCTAGCCGTTTCCCCGATGCCCCCCGCCTTCGCGTCGCGCCACGTGGAGCTATCATCCGACCTCTCTTTCTGTCTTTTTCTCAACCTCTCGCTCGCTCATTGCCGCTTTCGCCGCGCAATTCTAAAATTTTTCCATAATCTAACCAAATCTCGTCAGATAGCCAATATTACATCTTTGAATATCTAAAAGTAGCCTTCTATTAACAATTCCCTCTCAATAATCATCCACTTAAGCCAATAATCCTGTATTTTGTGAAATTATAAAAAGTTCCGTATTCCGACCATAGATGGCGTCCGCCCGTAGGTGAACCACTTTGCCGACCCCAGAGCAGTCCCCGCGAAACTCAAAATAAAATACGGTCCTAGTCAACCTAGCAACCTTACGCGAAGCCCAAATAAATGACTTCCGCTAGACGCCGCCTATGTCGCAAGGGACGCGCAGAGCAGTCCCCGCGAAATTCAAAATAAAGAAGTCAAACTAGCAACCTTATGCGAAGCTTACGTAAATAACTTCCGCTAGACGCCGCCTATGTCGCAAGGGACGCACAGAGCAGTCCCCGCGAAATTCAAACTAAAGATAAAGCGCTAGACCACTGACCATTATTCTGAACTAGTTTATTATTCCCTTTTCATGCTTATTATTAATGGTGCTACGCATTAATATTTATTTTAGTGCTACTCCCATGCATTCCTTACTAACGGACGGATATCATTCATTCTGTACCGTTACAGCCGCCCCCGATAGAATTTAAGCAGATAAAGTACCACTCTTATCTGCGGCGAATTATATCTAAACCCTGTACTTAATTAAGTACAAAATAGCACCTCCTTCCTTGCCAACCTCATTGTCATCCTAGCCCTCAAAGATATTCCTACTATTTATAGTTCCTCCCCAAATCCCTAATGACTCCTTCCTCCATAAGCTTTCTTATTGCAAAATAGCCCACCCCCTCATTCTATTCAACTGACACAAAATCATAATCGCATACCCAGTTCTCGTGTTCGAAACGAAATCCCAGTACACTTAGTCTCGGTAAATATTTCCCAATAACTTAGACATCTACCATTTCTTTAATCATACACAACCTCCGAATAATGATTTGCCTTTTGTTTACCATCATAACAACAAATCTTAATATAATTTAAATCAATATAACAGTCTCTTGCGCTGTCTAGTAACGCCCCCTAGCGAAAACTCTTCAACTCTATGACGATTCCGACGTAAGTTTATAACATCTTCCGAACCATTCAATTATTCTATTCTTTAAATTATTTTCCTAGAATAATTTCAAGTACATCTGTCATCATGGCCTTCTTTTAACTTACGTCTTTTCTTACAACTTGTTCCGCATCTAAATGTTGCAACCTAGGGATCGAACCTGGGATCTTTCGTGGGTGAAGCATCAACCACTTCGCCGTCATGGTCTTTTAGTTCCAACTAGGTTAATGAATAATAATTAATAATTTGAATTAAAACTTTCCTTCATACTTCAACGCTACCAATCTCATCTTAGCTTATATAATTACCTAAGATAACGAAACGTCGGAACAATTGTCTACCTCAGGCAGGGATCGAACCCGCGTCCTCCACAATCCCTAATTAGCTACTTCTTTCAACCGAAACCTATTTTCCTCTCCGCGGATAAGAAATCTTAACCAAACCCCCCCATAACAACCAAAACCAGTAGGCATACCATCATCGCCCAAGAGTTATAACCTTATTTTAGATGAGATACATCTAATGTCTAGTCCTGCAAATAACCGAGATAGAATACTAGACTCGCTTCTGTCCGGTACGCAGTGACACCCACTCACCGTGCATACAAATAGAGGTCTTAACGCCTTACAATAAGGTTGTCGATCGTAAATACTTAGGAAAAACTCATTCACTCTAAGGGGGTACGCATCTCGAAACACGTCCTTGAGTTTTGAACTAGCTACCCCGTAGTTCAGATCTATTAGAAGTTTGTGTGCTATGTATATCCGTCTAACTGTCAATGTATGCGTCATCGATAAATACTTGTTAATACCCCGGTACGTGTTGAACATCGTATACCAATTGACAAGTACTGAGCTTATGCGTATAAGCAAATATTTATGCCAAAACCTATCTAGTAACTATGTCTCATCCCTAGTTATTACTATGTATGAAAGACACAATTTAGTCTCATTTGCTAAAATATAATACGTCAATATCCCCTTACTTTCCTATACCTTTGAAAAATATAATTTTCTTATTAAATTAAACAGACCGGTAACTATCTTATCCGCCCCCACAACTCTACTTAACTTCCTACCTTTTATATTACTAATAATCGGTCAAATCGGTAAATAATAAGTCATTAAAGGTGACACTTCGTCTTAGTATTCATGGTAATTAATATCGTAAGTTCCTTCTCGTATTTACTGAATTCCAAACTGCGTGATTCAATAGTGCTAGTTTCTTTTTATTTTTTATTTTTTTATTAGATGATTTTAATTTTACACTCGCACAAGACACATTATTAAGATGGTAATCTCCCGAATGTTTGTAACTCTAATTGGTTACTCATTATGCATTCTACTTTACTTTTCAGCCTTCCGTCCAGATGGTAAAATTCCCCAGCAACACGAGATCCCCTGACCACGCCAAAATGAAATGCCATCAATGGCCTCTGTTTCTGCAGCCTAAGACATTATCTCTCTATAGGTTAGTCAAGTATAATTGTCCTGATTTAGACTTCACAAGACGCCCCCAAAGGAACCACCTTACAGCAGAATTTCCGCAACTTTAAGAAAGGCTAGTTTAGGAAATGAAGCTAAATGGAAACCACTTAATTTTATTGTGTGCTGAGTAATTCCCACTTCTACAGCACAGTTCCGAAACTTCGATTCAATTACTTCACCAGGTAAATTAAAATAAACCCTACACGCTTAACTAAGTTTTATTTGTGCCCAGTGCGACTAAAAATATTCGAACACCCTAAACAAGCTACTTTTACTAATTTAACAGTGCCAATTAAGAATGCTCCCTTGTGTCATCTATAATTTTATTGTGTGCATAGATGACCAAAGACCTCGCTTTCAGCATGCCTTCTTCGTTGGACCCGCTTAGTTAAATACTCTAATCAAAATTCTAAAGTTACAATTGAAAATGTCAAAAGTTCGAATATTATGCAATAGAGAATTTCTCTAACATAGTTACTCCATCTCTTCGCACTATTTAGTCAGGCATATTGCAATTCAAGTATTTATTTTAATTTATAATGACCTATCTTCTCCACCCCTGTTCACATACTTTAGCCATCCCTATCCACAGCTGCGGTGAAGATAATTAGTTAATGAACAAAACATCCTATAAACACTATGTTACTACCGCAATCACAAGAAATATTTACTAGAAGGATTATCTATCATACAGCTGACTATAACAAAATGAGTCCCCCTTATCTTTCTCCGTTCCTCTTCTAACGTAGAAGACAACAACAGACAATTAACAATTAATTACTTATAATTTAGAACAACCCTAGGTAAAACGCTACCACAAAACTAGTATAGAACAGAATAATACTAACCGAAGTAAACTTTTGTATTCACACTTGCAAATAAAATATCTCTATCTTTCCGTGATGAATGATTTTGATAACACTATTTCATCAACTCAATGTCCCGGCCTACATATGTGAAAACTGTCAATTAATTAGTTTGTATAAAACAATCTAGATGCAACATGCAGTTCACATTAACTAACAATTTTAAGGTTGTGCCATAACTTCGACAATAACCTACCTTAGCACTAATTTTAATCATCTACAATTACATCACGTACATATTAGATGCCAATAATCTAGATTATTTAAGAATTCTAGCAATTCATATTAATAATTAACCAAGCAAGATAATCCCGCTGTGACAGTCTCCGCTGACCTTCCCACAAGTCAAACGCGTTTCGTTCGTCCTATCATTTCTAAACCTGTAGACATTTACTTTGTACTAAACAAATTCTTGAGTTAATAATTATTTGCCAATTGTTAAGCAAACTTATTTAATTTCATAATAACAATTTTAATATAGCAGTATTAGAATATTATTATAAATCCCGAACATCTTTATTTATTATAATCAACATTACCGGTTAAAGTATTTGAATGGCCTAGTGCGAACTAGGTTTCAGGTCACACCTCGGGAAAATAAATTTACTATTGACTCTAAAATCTACTACTAATAAATTTATTATTTTCTTCTGACATACAAAGATAGGTTATGTATGACTCTAGGTCGGGTTTAATAAACTTTGAACTATGCCTACCTCCACGATAATCTCGGTTAAATATATATATCCGCAAAACGAAATATGTCCAATACGGCCGATTTTACTAAATTTAAATTATGCTACTAAACAGTACGTGTCCTAAGAACGTCACACATCCGAAACCCATTTCAGTTCTAATTTCTTTACCCATCTAAATTAAATTTTGTACCTGTCGACGCGAGACAACATCTAAATAATTACCTTGTATGATTCGAATTGTGATAGTTGATTTTGTTTTGTAATCTCGATAACGCAATACCAGGGATTTACTTGTTAAGCGGTAAGAGATTTATTCTCAGCTCGCAATATCAGTTGCTTTATTTCCGGCTTGAATGTTTCTGCGGACTATGAGTTTAAAATTATCCTACAACTTAAAATTATGGTATATAAAATCGATCACTGTTTTATAAGTAGCTGGTGTTAACTTTTAAAATGATAAAACGATTTAACTAATGATTATGACGTGACATCCGTCCGCAACTCCCCTTTATAATTGATGTGATAACATACGCTATTGTTATCCCTATAGCGTAACAGTGCTATAACTCGTTAATTTTGCAGTTAAATCTCGACTTCAAGCCAGTTAACTATTTTTTCTTTTTCTCTACCACTATTATTATATTTTTCTTTCGACACCTATTTTGCTCCCAAGCTCAATTAATATCCACCTTCCACAATTATCCATCATCCGTTCAGGTATCCTCGAGAAGCATTTCTTTTTTTTTTCTACTAATCCGCCTATCGTATTCCTACTAACATCTCTTCAGCATATATAATTTCTACCGTTCCTCAATTAAATATAATTAAAGCCGGCTCTAAGATAATTATAAATATAATATTTTAGTGTCGTGTGTGTGTAGAATCAAACTTCGACTAGTCAATGATCCCTAGTAAGTCGGCATGGTTGCCCTAGAAGAACCATCAACTAACCAAAGCTAGCGTCTGGGATACGCGTCAGAATATTCTCCTTCGGCACTACCCGATTAGTCAGTACCAGCCTCTTATACAAGTGCCTCTTTCGATTTACCCACAAGCAAAGCTGCTGGCTTATGTAGACGCGGTCAAGCATCCGATTCAATGTTTTTGTCTGTAAAATGGGTGATTATGTTTTGCTTTGTGTACTGTAATTGAGTATTGTAACAAGTACTGATTGGATATGATTTATAAAATATATATATAATATTTTGTAGTAGAATAAACTCACTACTCCCTATTCTGTGCTATGCTACCACTAGTATACTTCCTACACTTTCTCACCCACAAGAGTATCTCCGCCCAAATATATTTATATAAAACCAATAATTAAATATAACCAAGTGCAGGTTCTAATGTACTTATAAATATAATAGATTAGTGTCGTGTGTGTGTAGAATCAAACTTCGACTAGTCAATGATCCCTAGTAAGTCGGCAGGGTTGCCCTAGAAGAACCATCAACTAACCAAAGCTAGCGTCTGGGATACGCGTCAGAATATTCTCCTTCGGCACTACCCGATTAGTCAGTACCAGCCTCTTATACAAGTGCCTCTTTCGATTTACCCACAAGCAAAGCTGCTGGCTTATGTAGACGCGGTCAAGCATCCGATTCAATGTTTTTGTCTGTAAAATGGGTGATTATGTTTTGCTTTGTGTACTGTAATTGAGTATTGTAACAAGTACTGATTGGATGTGATTTATAAAATATATATAATATTTTGTAGTAGAATAAACTCACTACTCCCTATTCTGTGCTATGCTACCACTAGTATACTTCCTACACTTTCTCACACAACACTCAACTAGTAATATCATTTTTTTTTTTTCAACATCTTAATCGTTCAACGGAGATAGACAATTTTCAAGATACTCTTCTTAATAGGCTAATCCAACCCAGTGAATTTAATGATTTATCTATCTCTACCTATCCTAACTAATTAGTCATGTAGTAAGGTCTTTTCTTTTCACCGCTCTCCCGACTTAGATATTTCTAGGTAACTCACAACTGATAATATTAGTTAAGTAGGTATAGTAAGCTATGCCCAGCGAGCTTTACCTCTGCGTACGTTAACCTCATCTTAAGCTAATAATAATCCTTTATAAATCTTCATAATTAACTTTTTATCACGATTTCAACTATACGGTAAGAAGCAATGATTACCGGTAACGACTAATTACAACGCTGCAAGAGTATTTCAATTATACATATTATTATTAGACAGCACGCTTTTACCATCATCCAAAATAAAATCTTTTATTGGTAACCCAACGCCATCTAGCCTCGCTAATAAGTAACCTCCCCACAATAGAGTAGATATTAGATAGTGGTTTCCAGACGGTAACGACTTTTATCGCCTACTAGACGTATTTATCCGTTTACATTATGCATCCCAAACTACGTTGCTTTTAAACCAAAATTCCTACTAGCAATGAATAGTCATATGATTCTATCCCCTACATGACATCCCTGCTACTTGTTATTACTTATAATCGCGATTCCTCATCAACGCGTGTATTTTGAACCGTAATACTATTTTATGTTACTTTTCCTAGGATTTTAGCGAACTAACAAAATGAAGCGGCATTTCCCATGTCATTGCATTCTAATCTACTACGTGATAAGTATTAGGAAAATCTCTTTCAATGTAAAAATCGCAGGTATTAAAAATAACAGGTATGGAAAATAACAGGTGATTCCACTTGCTATAACAAAATCACATGATTACGCGATAAGGAAGTTTCCTCTCCGATTGGTTTTATGACGTCATGTTTTATAATCATTCCTAATTCTAGATTGTTTATGGTCTCGCTAAATCATTTGTCTCTATGGTCCAACCATAGACAAAGAACGTTATAGTCCTTGACTAGCCTAAACTACTCTATGGATTTCAGACGTGAGACTCAAGTACATTATTATATATTTTTTTTAACATAACCAACAAAATAAAATATAATACGTGGAATAGCACATCAACTAAAAACCGCAATCGCTCAACGATTATTAGTCAAAATATAATTATTATTAGTTTTATATTATGCTGTTAGCGTCATAACTTTATAATATTGTACAGCATATCGCCGTCCTATAATATAAATTGAATCCTGCAATAATTTAGTTGGTTAATTCTGTCCAATCTCGCCCCCTTGCCTTTCCATCCGACAGCAATAATAATTAAACCGCCCCCTATTCCACAAATCTTTCTAAATCAATAAATGTTGAACTATGTCACCCTATCGACTTTTTACGATCCTAAAAATAACTCAACACAAGGCTGTATGAACCAGTTGCCTATGCCTATATGAAATCTATCACCAGGAATAGAAACAAAACTACAGTTACCATAACTCTTAACGTCAACAATTAACTTAGCGTCTCAAAATCGAATACAAAGTCTTAGTACTACAATCTTCAATCACCATACATTCAACCGTAGTATTTTTCTTGTAACAATCTCAACCAAAACAAAAATTACACCCGAAGCAATTTCATTGTCCCCTAAAATCGAGTGCCAAATCGACAGATGTGTCATTATCTTACATTGCCTCTCGCAACAACGGACATCCCTGGAAGGTATTATATTTCAAATAATACTCATTACGCTATTGTTTTGTAGCTTTATCTCCTCCTTTGACCTTTAACCTAACCTGAGAATCTTTTTGTTACAGATTTCGTACAACAAAATTTTAGCTCCAGCTCTCATTGCGACTGTCTACAATATTGGTCTTAATCTATTATCAAGAACCCGTAATACAAAGTGTATGAATCAACTTTAGAAGATAACAACGTTTATTGTGAAAAGTGTCAAATTATAATTCACCCATTATCAAGAGCCCGTAATACAAAGTGTATGAATCAACTTTAGAAGATAACAACGTTTATTGTGAAAAGTGTCAAATTATAATTCACCCATTATCAAGAGCCCGTAATACAAAGTGTATGAATCAACTTTAGAAGATAACAACGTTTATTGTGAAAAGTGTCAAATTATAATTCTTCAATATCTCTGAATTAATTAATCTTCATTGAATTATTCCCTATTAAGCCAATTCTAAACTCACGCATCGCAACACGACAACAATTTGTGGGAAAAATCCCACTTCTAAATTAAAGTATTACCGCTTGACTGAAATCCAATACAACTATATTAATGATAATTTATAACTTAACTTTCTGATCCTGGTCACGGCACCAATTTGTAACCTCCCCACAACATTAAATTGCTACACCTAAATCTAAACCTAAATCTAATGCCTTTCACACCTATATGCCTAGCTAGCTTATAATACATACACACATCCTCGCCGCTTTACCTTAACTTAAATTATTATCTAATTCTTAAAACTAATTAACCTAATTTATCTACAATCTAATGGTTGTGTCTGGAGTTTTGTAGAGTGTGTAGCGTTTGTATGAAGATGGAACCTTAGCATAGCTTAATTCTATTTGCAGTGAATTTCAGTCAAGCAATGTAATATTATAATAACTACTATTTTGGCCAGATCGTCTAGTGAACCCTCCGTTGTTAACCGCATTTAAGTAACTCAAGTTCTTTCGTGAAAGTTTAGTAATTGGCTTATCCCTGTGTTAAATTATTTACTCCTGACCTAATTACCTACCAGTCTATAAATCATAACATAAATATGTGTAGCCTAGCAATGACTCCGTCTGAACTGTGACCTAAATCCTTCACTGCAGCTGCGGGGAAGATTTGTAACCACTCAAAGGTAATCAGATGATAGCTTAGCTTGTAGGTATTATTATTTATTATCAGTAGCATGATACATAAGAAGCCTGGTGCAATTTATGAGCCCCACCACCGCTCCATAGCGTACTGTACATCTCATGGTTTAATTACAGTTCCGACACATTGGCTTTAACTTTAATTATTAGCTTGTGCCTTTAATTCTTTAACTGAGAATTTACATCTCTCCTCAAATTTAATTTCATTTTACATTATGCACTATGTGTTAGCAATTTAAATTCTTATTATTCCACATAAATCAATAGAGTTTATCTCAAGGCTTGCTATCATCCAAATATCCTTTTCACATTAAGAACTTAATTATTCAATGCAATAACTTATATTCAGTTCCGTAAAGGGTGGATAATTTAATAAAACGCCAACTCAGGCGGTGGCTAAAGTAGAATGCTATTAATACAGGTAAAACTACTTTTATTTATTCTTAGTATTTATTATACAAGTCCTGTAAAGCTCCAATATAACTACATTGGATTGGCTGCATTGGCAGATTATCACATCTTAAGTTTATTAAAGGATGTTTAATTCATTCAATATCCTTGACTTTAGGAAGTGAACTGAAATAGAATACTATCATTTGAAGTAAATTACTTTGGATTACTCTTAGTGTTCATTATACAGATCTTATAAAGTATAAATACATCTCAAGTTTATTGAAAGATGCCTAATTTATTCAACATCCCTGACTTTTAGGGAGTGAATGTAGTTAATTATTTTTCCATTAACTTACACCCTCTGTCTCCCAGACTGAGTGGTTAATTTGATAGACTACTAAATCATAGTTAGTATACCTTTAGTAGGTAGTTAATTATCACTGTTAATCATTAAATAAATTACATTTAGAAGTTATCTTTTACTCACTTTAATAAGTATAAATTAGACTGTACTAGGTATTAGTCTGATTGATTAGATTGTTCCCATCAAATATTTCTATGTTTCATATTATTAGAAGTAAGTACTTACATATCTTAAGAGGTCTATTCAAATGGTATTAGTAGACCATTGTCAGGCTAATTAGCTGGTTGTTATCAATCAATTATTTCTATGTTTCAGATTATTAGAAGCTCATAGCTTGCAATGTCTTCTTTCAACGACTTATCCTAGGTTCTAAACTGGTTTTAGTTGTTCAGTTTGTATCAGCTTATTTTTGCTAAGGTATCGGATGTAAAATTTTCCATACTTTGAAGAGTATAGCCATGTGAGATCGTATTGCATCCCAGGGAAAGCTAACAAATGCCTGTTTGGTCATATCAGTGTTAGAAATCAAACATCACAGTACGACTAAGCTTATTTGCTATAACTTTTTAGTATTTTTCTTGTAATAGAAAACCAGTCTAGACTTTTAGGTACTCCAAAGTAATGATGGTACGATATTATCATACTTCTGTTAATTATTTAAAATGAATAATTAATTGGTAACAACTTTAGGAAAACAATTAGAATTTTACCGGCCTGCGGTAACAGATTACTTGCCTAGCTAGGACCCACATCACTTCATCATAATTTTATTTAGCGCCGTAACTTAATTATCCCTGCCTTATTAGTCTGAATTAATAACTAACCATATATATATCCGCCTACCTATAGATTCCTACAACTTTCCTCACTTGAAAATGCCTATATTTTGTCGAACTAACAGTCCCTCTTGTGTACCTTGCAAACTAGGCCAAGCCTCATTTAATTTAAATTCGTGGTGTGTGGTGAGAGTCGCATTGCCCCTGAAAGCAACTAACTCCTAAATGTTCTATCAGTCGAGCCAGTATACTCAGTGTGTTATTTTCCTATCACTACACTGTATGTATGGAGATAGACTCGAGATTGGACTGGGTCATACGGGTCTACCTCCAGCTAAATGGTGTCTGACCTATCTTCAACTTTCACTAGGGAGACAACTGTCTCTCCCCCATTACTCCGTCGAAGATAGTGTATTGTTTAGCGTAATAGTGTAAAACGCCGATCTTATTAAATACAATCAAAGATCATCCAGACCGAAGTCTGTTGAAAGGTACATAGGGTTTTGTTGTCACCGTGACTCGTTTCCGCCGATGTACCCCAGAATACTTCATTCTGTTAACGGATTCGAGTTGCGATCGCAATAGTTTACTTTATTAATAACTTTCAATTTCACAAATCTTAATTAATATCGCAGCTCGAATATCACTTAGCGCACTATCAAAGCTCGGACACTATTTTTCCCGTATGAGTAGTACCGCACTCTTAAGTTGGACCGCACCGCCGATGTCCCAAAATTGAATGTCCTTAATTTTCCGCTCTTTTCCCAAGTATCTTAACTTTCCCGCCACGCGCGCCTAACATACGCCCGCGCGAGTCCACTTTTCTTCCCTTCCACCAATCGCTAGCCGTTTCCCCGATGCCCCCCGCCTTCGCGTCGCGCCACGTGGAGCTATCATCCGACCTCTCTTTCTGTCTTTTTCTCAACCTCTCGCTCGCTCATTGCCGCTTTCGCCGCGCAATTCTAAAATTTTTCCATAATCTAACCAAATCTCGTCAGATAGCCAATATTACATCTTTGAATATCTAAAAGTAGCCTTCTATTAACAATTCCCTCTCAATAATCATCCACTTAAGCCAATAATCCTGTATTTTGTGAAATTATAAAAAGTTCCGTATTCCGACCATAGATGGCGTCCGCCCGTAGGTGAACCACTTTGCCGACCCCAGAGCAGTCCCCGCGAAACTCAAAATAAAATACGGTCCTAGTCAACCTAGCAACCTTACGCGAAGCCCAAATAAATGACTTCCGCTAGACGCCGCCTATGTCGCAAGGGACGCGCAGAGCAGTCCCCGCGAAATTCAAAATAAAGAAGTCAAACTAGCAACCTTATGCGAAGCTTACGTAAATAACTTCCGCTAGACGCCGCCTATGTCGCAAGGGACGCACAGAGCAGTCCCCGCGAAATTCAAACTAAAGATAAAGCGCTAGACCACTGACCATTATTCTGAACTAGTTTATTATTCCCTTTTCATGCTTATTATTAATGGTGCTACGCATTAATATTTATTTTAGTGCTACTCCCATGCATTCCTTACTAACGGACGGATATCATTCATTCTGTACCGTTACAGCGTCTCCAGGCTCGTCGAGGAGAAAATGTGGATTGCTTATTACAAATTTATCACTAATCCTAAACTTAAAAAAAATATGTCCATGCATTTAGTAATTTCTATCGTGTCTTTGTATTAAGTCTATGGTTCTAACGGACTGTAATCGTAATACGGTAAATAATGCTTTTCATTATTTTGCTGTAGGGCGACATTATAGCGAAGGCACGAAATTACTGATAATTTGAATAGCTGTTAGGTTTTAATCTAGACAGACTTAGAACAACCCCTATTATCCACCAAACCTGACAAAAATACCTCCACTGGGAATCGTACATGAACTAATAGGTCTGAGATCAGTGGGCTAATAACTAAGCTTTTCGTATTCGTGTATTTTTAGGCGTTAGGTCCTAAGTAAGTATACAGCGCGTTAGTTACACCGAGGGACATATTAAGGGAGGACATTAGGTAATTTATTTATTTATTTATTTTATTGAGTAAGAATAACAACAGCCAACTTAAATCTATTAATATACAAATAAGAGTATTATAGCTAAGTTGATTAGGCTAGAATCGTTATTCATAATATGACCAATTATCATGACAAACATAAAAATAAAATATACTACTAATAAAAGTACTTAGTTACTACTCCAAATTCCTTAAAATTATCTTTAAAATAATACATAATAATAACAATAAATAAATTAAACACCAAAATCTCTATAGGGGAAGTCAGCTCAATGCGGCCATAGGAGGCAAAGCGGCCACACCCATTTTCTCGGTAACTAAAAACGATAGCACGACGATGCCCTTCTGCCATATCCAGGGTAAGTTCAACCTGTTTTGATCAAACCTCTTTAGAATTCAATCTTCTTATTACACGTCTTTTGTTACATATCTAATTGGCTTTGAATGTGTAACATTTGTTCCGACATGAGATAAATAATGTGAGTTGTGTTTATTTTTAAAATAAAATTGTGGAAAAAGGCAAAGCGGTCTGGGCAGAGTGGCCATGTGACCACTTTGCCCGTATTCAAGAAGTGAACCGCGATGAGGCAAAGCGGGCAGTTAGCCGCTTATAAAAATATACGTTTTTGTATTATTAAGATTAGAATGTTTTATTTAACAATTATTTTTATAGATGGTCAACAACTACAAAAGAAAAACTAGGCAGGGGGAACTTTTGGTACATAGATTTAAGTAAGAAACATTAAGACTGAAATGATTGTTGCATTTGAAACTTTATTGGTTACTAGGTATTTAATTTTATCTTAAATCTTTAAAAAAAAATTTACTAAAGGTGTTTTTGTTTTTTAAAAATAAATTTCTTGTAATATTTAGGCATGACCACTTTGCCCTTACCCCCATGGCCGCTTTAGGCGCCAACAGGGGCAAAGCGGTTTTTTGACTAGTCTTCGTAATTTACAAATTAAAATAAACTGTTAAAGGTTTTGCAAAACGTGCCTCCACTTTATGAAAGCTTATTAAGTTCCCTTTCATTTGATATAATATTTTTTTATATATCGTTTCTATAGTGGCATTTTTTTAAAGTCAAAGTTAAGGTGGCCGCTCTGAGCTAACCTCGCCTACATACACTATTTAACCGTAAAGTACAGACGCAAGCGATACCCGATCCGATTCGTAAAAAATCTTAATTTTTTGCATAATTGTTCTATTAAATAATGTTAGCGTATACACTAAGCGCGGGAAAATATCAAATATGATCAAGTATGAAGGAAAAACGGCTCACACCAACCACGACAGCTACTGATTCAATACCATACGCGTAATTAAGCCGAAAGCACTAGGGTGCCCGAACATTACGGAACATTTTATGAAATTTTAACATCGATTTTCTGAATTATTTTATATGCTTCGAGTAGTATTTGTTTATGTTTACCCGGGCATAAACTACCATAGGATTAAATATGTCCCTCGTGTTAACTAACACGCTGTATCTGTTGTTCACTAAACATTCATGAACAATTTATGTACCTACCTCTACTTATCTAAATAAAACAATATATCCTATGATAGAAATCCTATCCTACCCTATCCTATCCTAATGATAGAGCCGTGTCGCGTAGCGGCTCATCAAAAAAAATACTACCATCACCCCTTCTCTTGACGACCTCCTTGGTCGGGTGGTTTGTACACCGGTTTTCATGGTGTCGCCATCTCTGAGGTCCCGGGTTCGATCCCCGGTCGGGTAAGTTTAGAAATTATTGTTTTTCTAAATTGTCTCGGGTCTGGGTGATGTATAATAAGTATGTATTTAAGTATTTTAAGTATGTTTATCCGTTTTCTAGTAACCATTTAACGAGTTTCTTCGAAGCTCCTCTTGGGCTAGATAATTGTTGTGAGTGTAGGAAAGTTTTATAAGTTTTTTTCTCTTCCCTTCGGTGTCGTAAAAGGCGACTAACGGACTTAAGACTGCACATACATCCAACAGCATAGAGCGGCGATGGGCTCACCACCTGTCACGCTGAGTACATGTGCAGTCGCTATTTGGTGACAAGTGGACTATGGTAGAGGTCTGCTTTTGCTGTCCTCATTGCCTAGTCTCTGACTAACCCTTCAGGGATAAATGTCGCGATTATATGTATAGAATCCTATGCGCTGAATGTATTCGTGTTATGAAACATGGGAGCTTTGAAAATAAATATCCGTTTATCGAAGGATAGAAATAAGGATAAACAATCAATTAATGACTTCACACAAGGATTCAAATTACTTACAAGTTATATTAAAACTTATTGAGTTAACTCGCTAAATATTAATATGAGCGGAAATTCATAATGCCATCACGCAGGAATTAGGAAGGACAAAAGTTTAACGGCAAAAGTCATGGCACGCACGTCTCTGAACAATCTCCGCATAAATTACCAGCCGCGCCGCTGCACATAAATTAAAGTCTACAACTAACTTACCGTTCGTCTTAAATGATTTATGTACAGCTAGGTAAAGAATGAAGACATACCATCGGAGAAGTTTCCGATCGACCACATTTCAGCGATATTCTTGACGACCTCCTTGGTCGAGTGGTTTGTGCACCGGTTTCCATGGTGTCGCCATCTCTGAGGTGCTGGGTTCGATCCCCGGTCGGGTCAATATAGAAATGATTGTTTTCTAAATTGTCTCGGGTCTAGGTGTTTTCTATGTATAATAAGTATGTATATATGTATTTGAAGTATGTTTATCTGTTGTCTAGTAACCATTTAAAGAGTTTCTTCGAAGCTTCTCTTGGGCTAGATAATTGGTGTGATTGTAGGAAAGAAAGATTTATTTATTATTTGCTTGCACATAGGGTTATCATCCGGATTTGTCCAGACATATCCGGACCTTGTCCGGCTCTTTAATTTGCCCTGATTTTGGAATATGAGTAACAAAACTACTAAGTAATATCAATTAAGTCTTTAATCTTTATTATCTTCTCATTCATCTAAAAACAAAATATAAAAAGTGAGTAATGTTTCCATTTAGTAACTAAAAAGTCCGGACTTTTATCGAAATGTCAGGTTTTTTTGTCAGGACTTTTCAAAATTCCTAATACGCGCACGCTGTACGTCAGGCACAATAGGCTATAATAGACATGCTCATTACTAGCACGAAAGCATGCCGCTGTTGAGCAATTGCTACTTAGTAGTATGTGTGTCAAAGCGTTGCTAGTAATTTGCATGCTTATTACGTATATACGCTTGTAATAAGCATGCTAATAAGCATACTTATTTAGTAGCATGTATATCAGTACTTTTAGGATCCAAGTATATTTTTTAATGTTCATAGTTAAGTAAGAACTAAAATAAATATATTATTTACTAGTGACTACGTGTGTGACTGTATTCTGTGACGAATTAAAAAAAAATATTTCATACAGTTATTTTCCTGACATTAAGCTACTTACATGCACAAACAAAAAATTTTTTTTTTTAATATTTCTAATTTTATACTTATAAATTGTTTACTGTGCGTCGAATGCGTTTTAGTAGCTACCCACAACATTGAATTTGGGCTGGGTCTCGGTACTCTGGGTCACCCTAGACCCGCGGCTTAGCATTTCATCTGTTATTAGAAGGGATGTACTCCCAGAATAATATGCTATAGTTATTATTCTATGGATGCACTCCATTCAACTGTCATTGTTGCTGTCAGCGTGCGGCCATTACGCGAATGCAGCGAGGTCACGTCTGGGCGCGATGTCTGTCCACGGCAGGCGACAAACGACCTAGTTCACGTGGCTGCAATAGTTTTCTTCCTCTTTGTATGTTAAACTATAAGTAAACGTTGTGCAAAATAATATATTTTTAGTATGGCAGAGACACGGCACCTGCCATGTGTTCCGACAGATAGAGATAGTATATTTCATGCAAACATTTCGCATTTAGCCCACGGGCGCGGGAGTGGATATTCGTGCATGAGTTATTGTCGGCAGGAAGGAATGACAAACGCATTTGATTAAGATAGTCAGTAGCTAAAGATTCCTCGTTAAGTGCGCTGCCACCATCAGCATTATCGGCACTTTCTCCTAGGTGAGGCGATAGGGAACGGCGTTTCCCGTCAGAGTATAAGAAAAATAAGGGCTTAAGACCTGCACTCCGTCAGGCGACCATAGTTTACCCTCTCTTGGTAAAAAAAGCCTGAGTAATATTATGCGCAAGCTTTACTCGTGTCTGATATTTTTTTCATCAATGCAATCACTTAATGGAGCAACTTAGCCGTTCTCTTCGCGCCATTTGTATTCGTTGGATAAAAAAGAGTTTAATAAAGAATGATAAAAAATACAAAATTTGAAGCACCACTCAGTGAGTTTCAAATTAAACTAAGAGCGCCTTCATAGTGTTTTATATAAGTTAAAGTAGATTTAGCAGACACTGAATGACGGGAGGGTCGACTACACTAGCTGCAATTGTTATTTTCAATAGTTTACTTTGATTTTATTGGGCGCACAGCAACTAATTGGCGTGTGAGAGGAATAATTCAAATTCAAAATGTATATACCTAGTAGCATAGAAAATAGATGTAGTAGTTAAGGGAGATGCCGCGCGATCGCAAAAACTGACATAAGTCTCTTAATAAACTTCAAAGGAAAATCAATCATATTGATATTCAAAATAAGAACAGTTCTGCTTTGAAGTTTCAAACCTAGTAATTTGATTAGAGCAATGTTTTTATTCTGCAAAATGTACAAAACCATCACGCGCTTGTGTTAAAAATTAAAATGTACTTTTTAAGATGGGGGGGACCTGTGAAATATCAATACAAATATTTTCATGTAAGAATTATTGTTTCATGCGTAAGATTAAGAAAGTTGTCGAATAAAAATGTTTTAAGGAGTCATTAGATTTATGTATTGTTTGTTATTGTTTAAACTAAAGAATTTGTTTCAAATTTCAACATGGCCACGACCTTGTGCAATGACCAGGCTAACTTACGTCAGCTCTTTTATGGGGAGGTATTTCGAGCGCTTCTCTCTCGCTCTCTCGACGGCACGACGGTAAGGGACGGGTATTATAACAGCGAAGAGCCGCGAATAATCGCGTTCTATATTTAAAAAAATTGATAGATGTAATAAATAAAAAACGATCGGTTATAATTCCTCAAGTTATCTATGAACTTCATTTTAGTAAATGACTCATAATATCAAATCACTTATTTTAAGAATAAAACCTGGAAAAGAAGATAAAATGACACAAAAATATGCAACTTTGTAAATTTATTCAATCGAGTCAACTTTATCAAATCGTGTTTCCATCGGGTGTATTTCACAGAAGAAAGCCTCAACAATATTTCATAATTTTCGCAGATTATAATTTTACTGTTTACTACTTCAAAAAGTAATTCTAAGAACGTGTTATTTTAATTTTTCACTAACACCTAGCCTTAATGTATTTAACTAATTCAGCGCATAGTACAAGTAACTTAAAAATACGTAAATTTTCCCAATTTCGTACAGGATCCCCTTAAAATCAAAATCAAAGAAAAGCTTTATAAAAAAGCTTATTATAAAGTGTCATATTACACAGAAGACAAAACAGCTTGGATCTGAAATGCTCCAAGCACTCCAACAGCTGTTTCTAATTGTCTTTATTTAATTGATACTATTTTGTATTGCGACATTTATTATTTTTTAAATTCATATTTTGTATTGACCTGGTAACGACACATTCTTTTTTTTTTGTTTGTAAATGTCGCTGCTTTTGTGCGCTGTGGTTTCTTGCGCCCATTCTTTGCCACAGTTAAAAAATTATGTCCTGAATGGGTGGTAGGTTAAAAAAGATTTGGACGATTCAAAGTACTTATTGAATGAGTTTATTGAATAAATATATTTTGACTTGACTTGACTTGAAGTTTAGTAAGTGTGTAGGGTGTGTCTAGATGTAACTGTAGTAGGTCGGCCTCAGAAGTAGCATAACACTTTATTACCTTGTCATACCAACCACTAACCGAGTCGCGAAGCGGTGAAAGAATACTACCACCCCCTCTCTTCCCTTGGGTGTCCTAAAGGCGACTAACGGACTAAAGACTGCACATACGACAGCGTAGAGCGGCGATGGGCCCACCACCTGTCACGCTAAACACATGTGCAGTCGCCTTTTGGTTAAAAGTAAACTATGGTAGAGAACTGCTTTTGCTGTCCTCATTGCCTAGTCTCTGACTAATCCTTCGGGGATAATAGTCATGATGTGTATGTATTTAAGTATGTCATACCAACTACTACGTTTTTATACATTACTAGCAGTCCGCCGCCCCGGCGACTTCGTTCGCGTGGACCCAAATGACTCCCCTCCCAAGGACACTTATTGTGACGTAACTAAAATAGTTAAACATATGTTATCGCGACACTTTTTGTAGATAATGGTGTGTTCTGCAAAGCCATAGTACATTATTTTATTCTATCATCAATAGTTTTCTTACCGCACGCGATTTAAGGAATTTATTTGAGTTTTAGTGAGGATCCTTAATTTTTTTGGAAATATAATATAGCCTATGTCACCCGGAAATGTGTAGCTTCCCATCGGTGAAAGAATTTTTTAAATCGGTCTAGTATAGTTTCGGAGCATATTCCATACAAACAAACAATCAAATGTTTCCTCTTTTATTATTAGTATAGATGGTTGCAAGAGCGCGATTGTAGCATAACATAGTGCAGTCAGCCTTAGAAGCAGGAATGACATGTTACTTAAATTGTTATGATACTTCTAAGCATGTGAAAGGTCAGGTTAAGAGGCCTATAACATTTCGACTGTGATTTTTGCGTAAAATGGCCAACTTGGCGTTATGGATCTCAGAAACGAAAATACATTAACACTTATGACTCATTGAATAGTAAAAAAAAAAGCAGCATCCAAGCTTGATAAATTAGTGAGTTAGCGGGATTAACACTAGATATTTTTATTCCATTTTTGTATATCATGGATTTCCGCAAAGTAACGCCTGATTCTATTAATTATCATTGAATAGTGTAGAATAACTATTGAAATAGTGCTTAGCGGCCTCGCTTTTTGTAAATTTTGCTTAACTTTTTAATTAAACCCAAAACGGCAGAGAAAGATTTTCATAAAGTGCGCGAAGGCACTTTTTTAAGCTCATCGATTGAACGACTGTTCTAAACAAGTGAAATAAAAAAAATATAATGTTATCTCTTATATAGTCGAATAATGCGTAGCGGCCTCGGAATGTTTAGATATTATTGATTTTATATAGGAAAAAAATCTTATTCTAAAACAAAAAACTTTGAAAATTACTTTAAATTAACTGTGAATATCTCCTATCTGCGATAATATTATTTAGCAAAATTTATACCTGAATAACTGTTACTTCATGAGGAATAAAGATTTTATAATTAATTTATTATCCTATTTCGATAAAAACGATAAATGCAACTGCAAAATTACTACAAAATGCGATGCGCCGGCCGTCCGAATTCAACTTATGCTCACAGAATGGATATTTGTAATATTATGCACAAATTTATTATCCTATTTCGATAAAAACGATAAATACAACTGCAAAATTACTACAAAATGCGAAAATAGGCATTTTACGCAAAAATCACATTCGAGATGTAATAGGCCTCTTAATACATAGCATCCCAAATCGACGTACATGTTTATTTATTTTACAATAAATTATTTATATTAAATTTGCATTTCGATGACAACCGAATGTACTATTCTAATTAATTTCAGTACATTTTTTTTGTGTTTACTTATTAGATAGAAGCAAGCTAATATTCTCCGAACATACTTGATACTTCTCAGAAATGATGTTAAGGTTTGATGAAATATAATATCAAGGTCCTTAAGTACATATAAGATTATATTATGTATAAAAGATCAAATGAAAAAATAAAATATAATGTTTTGGTAGGTGTTATTATTACTTTTAACGAGCAAGCTGGTGGAAATTAATCACTGCCGCTCATGGACATCCGCAACACCAGAGCAGCGTCGCAGTAGGCCTAAGCAGTAGGACCATTGAGGAAGAAGTAGGAGTAGCGGAAGGGGGGGCCCCCCCCACGGCGAGAGAAGGGCCTCCGGTGCTCTCACTCACCGGACGAAACACAACTACAACGGATGCCATTGTTTCATGCCGATATTTCGTAAGAGGGTGGTACCTATAGTATACAGAGTGGAAAAAGAAGACCGTGGTTGGAAGAAAAGTACTTACCCTTAATATTTATGATGGCAAATTTTACTGAACGGAAACATTAATTTATTTTCAAAACTTCAATACCTACAGATTTTTAAAAAATTTCCCGGCTCAAGCAGGTGTTTTTTGAAAAATCTTTAAATGCTGTTTTAATTATTTTTGAAAATATAGGAATGTTTTCTGTCAGTAAAATTTGCCATCATTAAGGGTACTTTCCCTCCAACGCACGGTCTTTTTTCCAACCTGTATATTACCCCGGGCGAGCCGGCCCGATGCGTGCTGCAGGGCGACATGGCTCTACCATTCAGACAGTATCACTCATTAGCACCACCCAGGGGTCACGTGGTCTCAGGGTCTCAAGGGTAAACCTACGGACGCGAGATACTTAACCCCCAAAACTTTAATAAAACAAAATTGGAAGTGTGTCAGAATTGTAACACTTGTAACAAATGAAAATCTGCCGTCTCCCTCTCAGGGATACAGGCGTATGCAATTACTAGTAGACTCGACAGACGTTGTCCTGTCCAAATCACAATGACAACTCAACTGACAGGAGAAAGATCAATGTCGCGAAAAAGAAGTAAGAAAACAGCAATAAGTTTAAGAAACCAATTAATACCTATATTGCACGACGTCTTTGTATTTTTTAAGTTTTTTTGAGTATTTTTTATTATTTTTTCTCACCGTTTAAATCTTTCCTGAACTTCCACAAATCTTTCAAGATCTAAATTGGCCAAATGGGTCCAGTCATTCTCGAGTTGACAAACGAACAGCAATTCATTTTTATATAGGTACATAGATTGTATGATTGTTGTACGGCTGCTATTCATGTTGACGACCTCCTTGGTCGAGTGGTTTGTACACCGGTTTTTATGGTGTCGCCATCTCTGAGGTCCCGGGTTCGATCCCCGGTCGGGTCAATTTAGAAATTATTGTTTTTCTATATTGTCTCGGGTCTGGGTGTTTTCTATGTATAATAAGTATGTATTTAAGTATTTTAAGTATGTTTATCCGTTGTCTAGTAACCATTTAACGAGTTTCTTCGAAGCTTCTCTTGGGCTAGATAATTGGTGTGATTGTAGGAAAGATTTTTTTTTTAATTTTTTATTTATGTTAGTATAATTAATTTAAGCACCTTATTCTGCTGCTCCTACTTTTATATTATAATTATATTGAGCTTTTGTGACACTGTACTTTACGTGCGGCAGTGACTGAAGCTACAACGATATTCCATTAAGAGGGTCTACGCATTTCGATTTCCCATACAAATTTCCAAGTTGAAATTTTTAAAAACCAGTAAGCTAATTTTGATGAAACTCGGCATGCTGAAGTAAAATATAGAGATCTAAACAGTTTGTTGAAAACATTTCTAAAAAACTTTTATTTAACTGAGTTATTGCGATTTTAAACTTTAGATTCCTGTATTTTAGCATGCAAAGTTTCATCAAAATTGGCTTATTGGTCTTTAAAAATGTTGACTTGGAAAATTGTATGGGAAACCGAAATGAGTAAACCCTCTTAACAAATTACGACAGTAAAAATTGCAGAAAATCTCATATTTCCATCCTTAAACAAAAAGCCCACTACAGTATTTCACGAAGCCAAAGGCAGGTGCGTTTAAAACCATTCGATCGGCAGGTTACGCGATCCCGGTTGATATTGACCGAGTCAATGCGCATTAGCATAAAACCAATATCGAGCTGCGGGTCGACACCTGGCCCCGTTTACCAGAGATATGGAGCCAATGGAATATAGATGTTCATGTTCAGGGCGCGGTCGTGATGCATCGCCACTATTCAATTGGGAACGTGCCTCACAGATGTTTGAGAGGCTTTTCACTTTTTTATTTTACACAGATATGGTTCAAACAGCGAATAAGTGAGCGCGCACACGACCGACTTTTTGTACACTTTTTGTATTTGTCTGTCTGTCTACTTTCTTTACGATTCAACTTTTACGCATACCCCGTCGAATGTGTCATTTGTGCACAACAATAGGATCAGATGTGAGACGGATTTCTTCTTTTTGTAGGATCGTCTTTTTGTCATACTAGCGGCCCGCCCGGCCCTCCCCTTCGTTCGGCGTCACCGTCGACAGCGTAGTACTTCAGCCGTTTTGTACAAAATATCTAAACATCCTACTAATATTATAAACGCGAAAGTTTGTAAGTATAGATGGATGTTTGTTACTCTTTCACGTAAAAACTACAGAATGGATTTGGATGAAATTCGGCATACAGATAGTTTATAACCTGGATTAACACATAGGATACTTTTTATCCCGATATTCCCACGAGAACGGGAACCACGCATGTGAAACCGCGAGCGGCCGCTAGTTATTTATAAAACCATCGTCCTTTATCGATCTTTCTATCAGTGAAACCCGTGTACGAGTTACGTACATGATTTTAGTTATTTAGGTTTTTGATTTGTTCATAGTTTTACTATCACGTAGGCGCGATTCAATATTGCACTTTGGTCGCGAGTTCGCAACCTATTACATTTTGTACAGTGACATTAGGCCAACCTCGCCGAATGCATACATAATTATAGTTAGTGTTCAATTAGAAGAAACCAATCGGTTAACTTGGGAGTTTTATTTTGACAACACCTTTTATCCATTGGACACTCAATCTGACTTGTGCACTTACATTGACGTTGACGTAGCAAATCGTTAATTGTTCCGATTAGCTACGTATATATACTAGCAACGATTAGCTAAACTACGCAATGGATTATTGAATCCATTGCGTAGTTTGGAAGGAGAAAGCGGAGCCACAGACACAGGATAACGGCGAGTTTGCTTTAGAATATGTGATGATGGTTCTCTTCGACAATAAAACCGACACCGATCGTCTATCGTGTGCTCACTTACCAAACATATTGACCAGCCGCTGAATATAATGTTTATAGGGATTCGCGTGTGATGGGGCGCGCTCGTGATGCATCGGGAGTATTGTATTGAGAACGTGACTGATCGATGTATGAGAGACTTTTAATTATATGGTGTCAAACCATATCAGTAAACCGAGTTAATAACTTGTACGCTCTGCCAAATATGTCGTCTACTTTAAAGATGTAGAATAAAAAAATAAGACTACAACTTTACAGTTGGGTCGGTTGCACGTCACGAACCATGATGTTAAATGAATAAACCTTTATCTAGATCGAAGACATATTTTCTAAACGTAATGTGTGCGTGGTTGGTTGTGGCCCAAACTTCCATGTCCATATGGGAATGTCTGTTCCCAGCTGTGGGACGTTTAAAGCTAGAAGCTCGCGTAGCTCATACAAAAAAATAAGAGTATTAAGATGATGAGTGACGGCTGATAACTGAATCGGATTGAACAGATGTTTGTGTTAGGAACGAAAGCATTTATTTTGGGCGCGCCTGTTACGTAGCTCGCTCGTCGACAACGATCAACAGCCAGCGAAATCATCAAAAACAAAAGTAGCCTTAATTGTCAAATAAACATTGCCCTGTCAGTTTGAGAACGACGCCCTTATTGAATTCGCAGGCGGGCAACGGCGTCTTTTAAATTGCGCCCGGCAACACGGAGATTTATTGTGTTTGGCAGTTGTGATGAATGGCCCCGACGCGTCAGTGCGAGCGGCGTCTAATCTAAGGCTGGAACAGATGACAAGCGGAGCCGTCTGTTCCACAATGAAAGCACGGCCGCAACTTTGTGCGCGACATGCGCTGGGCGGGCCCGGGCCGCGCCCGTCCGTTTATTATGCATTTTGTAGACACAAACTCTTCGGAACTTAAAAGCGTGTACGATTTAGAGTTACGTTACGTTATTATAAGGAATTTTCTCAACTCTTTTATTTTATAGTTTTCTACTGCCATAAAGAATTCAAAAAACACCTATCCAGATGAAAGTTGGGTAATAAATAGAAAACCTTAGAGTAATTAGCAACGGTATCCCGTGCTAGTTATTCTAAGACTACCATTATTTGTTTATTAAGTGTCCTATATTTAGGCACAGCAGGCTGCACCATGACAATTTACACTAATATTTATTTATTTAATATTCTTTACATATAAAACTGTAAAAGGAAGACTTAAAACCACAAGGCATTCTCCACTAGTCAACCGGTAAGGATGTGGGAGACTTGAAGTTAGGCAATATTCAACACACTTAAAATATGATGTTTAGTATACGTAATACCTTGACTATGACACATTACCTCAAAAAAAAAGCTATGAATGTAGTCGGAAGTGACCCCGATTATTGGAAAAGTTAAATTAAACCTATTATTAAAAGAATAGATCAATTTGTCCTCGAATTTGCGCTTTCTCGAATGGAATGGAAGCTATCCTATGTTTAGGGTCGCGCGAATCGTGTGCACCTGGCCTTACGCTTGTGGATTCGGCTCACGCGCGCCTGACCCCCCACTTGTGCGGGCTTCTTTCCCTGTTTACTGCTGAATAACTGCTGTTAACATTCCACCAGGCGTTTCGAGGCACTTTCAAATTCTGTATGGTGGCAAAGATTGTGTGTAAGAAGGTAATTGCTGTGTCGCTATTTTGGTATTTTATGTTTCTTACGTTTTGCAGACATTGTTTTCTTTTTTTTGTTTACGCTCAATTCGACCGATATAGTCAAACATCTTGATAGAATAGAAACATGTGTATTTAGGATGCAATTTGTTCTTTTTCTTCATTAACATTTGTTTAATTGGGAAACAAACAATTTTAAAAGATTTAAAAAAGTATTATAGGTAATTTAACGACACATAAATAAAGTTTACAAAATTGATTACACATTATCAGTATAGTTTCCAAAATTGATTTTATATAATTCAACGAGTATAAACAGAATATTTCAGGACACAAATAGTAGTCCTCTCTTAGTTCTCTAGTTAAAAAAGTTATACAGTTTACAAGTTGCCATTGTTAAATTAATTCACGCAGGTATTTGCTTGAAACGTTGAAAGCTTGATAAACCATTTCAATTCCTTTTTTCAGAACATGGTGGGACACAGATCAAAGGAGGGTACATGCTGCGCTACAAACGTAAGTATCCATAGAGTATAGATGAGACACCATATCAATTTATTTCATTCGCATTTTTTTTAACCGTGTCGCGTAGCGGTGAAAGAATAATACCACCCCCCTCTCTTCTCTTGGGTGTTGTAAAAGGGGACTAACGGACTAAATACTGCACTTACATTTAACAGCATAGAGCGGTGATGGGATCACTACCTGTCACGCTGAGCACTGTGCAGTTGCTATTTGGTGAAAAGTGGACTATGGTAGAGGACTGCTTTAGCGGTCCTCATTGCCTAGTCTCTGACTAACCCTTCGGGGATAGCAGTCGTGATTACATGTATGTACTTTTATTTTTTTTCGGTTTTCATAAGGTATGTATGGTTAAGGTGGTAGCACATGAGTACCTAAATAGTGTGGTTCTGTAACGGTACAGAATGAATGGTATCCGTCCGTTAGTAATGAATGTGTGGGAGTAGCACTAACATAAATATTAATGCGTAGCACCATTAATATAATAAGCATGAAAAAGGGAATAATAAACTAGTTCAGAATAATGGTCCGTAGTCTAACGCTTTATCTTTAGTTTGAGTTTCGCGGGGACTGCTCTGCGCGTCCCTTGTGACGTAGGCGACGTCTAGCGGAAGTCATAAAGTTGTGAGGTTGACTAGAACTTTATTTTTATTTTGAATTTCGCGGGGACTGCTCTGCGCGTCCCTTGTGACGTAGGCGGCGTCTAGCGGAAGTCATAAAGTTGTGAGTTTGACTAGGACTTTATTTTTATTTTGAATTTCGCGGGGGCTGCCCTGGGGGGGGGGGGTCGGCAAAGTGGTTCACCTACGGGCGGACGCCATCTATGGTCGGAATACGGAACTTTTTTATAATTTCCCAAAATATAGGATTATTGGCTTAAGTGGATGATTATTGAGAGGGAATTGTTAATAGAAGGCTACATTTAGATATTCAAAGATGTAATATTGGCTGTCGGACGAGATTTGGTAAGATTATGGAAAAATTTTAGAATTGCGCGGCGAAGGCGGCAATGTGCGAGCGAGAGGTTGAGAAAAAGATAGCAAGAGAGGTCGGATGATATCTCCACGTGGCGCAACGCGAAGTTCGCGTATAACAAATATTAAGCGACGCGAAGGCGAGGCGCATCGAAAAACAGCTAGGGATTGGTTGAAGGGAGGAAAAGCGGATTCGCGCGGGCGAATGCTGGGGGCGGATGGCGCGAAAGTTAAGATGCTAGGGGGATGGCGGAAAATTAGCGGGCATTCAATTTTGGGACGTCGGCGGCGCGGTCCAATTTAAGAGTGCGGTACTACTCATACGGGGAAAATAGTGTCCGAGCTTTGATAGTGCGCTAAGTGATATTCGAGCTGCGATATTAATTAAGATTTGTGAAATTGAAAGTGATTAATAAAGTAAAACTATAGCGATCGCAACTCGAATCCGTTAACGGAATGAAGTATTCCGGGGTACATCGGCGGAAACGCGTAACGGTGGCAACGAAAACCTATGTACCTTTCAACAGACTTCGGTCTGGATGGCATTTGACTGTATTTAATAATGCCGGCGTTTTATATCATTACGCTAAACAATACACTATCTTCGACGGAGTAATGGGGGAGAGACAGTTGTCTCCCTAGTGAAAGTTGAAGATAGGTCAGACACCATTTAGCTGGAGGTAGACCCGTATGACCCAGTCCAATTTCGAGTCTACTTCCGTAAATACAGTGTAGTGATAGGAAAATAACACACTGAGTATACTGGCTCGACTGATAGAACATTTAGGAGTTAGTTGCTTTCAGGGGCAATGCGACTCTCACAACACATCACGAATTTAAGTTAAATGTGGCTTGGGCCTAGATTGCAAGGTACACAAGTAGGGACTGTTAGTTCGACAAAATATAGGCATTTTCAAGTGAGGAAAGTTGTAGAAATCTATAGGTAGGCGGATATATATATTGTTAGTTAAGGGAGGTCAAGGTATTTGCACGCAGTGCGTACATAGGATGGGTGCTTGAGCCGCGAGGCCAGGCCGGATTAATTCAGACTAATAAGGTAGGGGTAATTAAGTTACAGTGCTAAATAAAATTATGATGAAGTGATGTGGGTCCTAGCTAGGCAAGTAATCTGTTACCGCAGGCCGATAAAATTCTAATTGTTTTCCTAAAGTTGTTACCAATTAATTATTCAATTTAAATAATTAACAGAAGTATGATAATATTGTACCATCATTACTTGGAATACCTAAAAGTCTAGACTGGTTTCCTATTACAAGAAAAATACTAAAAAGTTATAGCAAATAAGCATAACTGTACTGTGATGTTTGATTTCTAATACTGAAATGACCAAACAGGCATTTTTAGCTTTCCCTGGGATGCGATACGATCTCAAATTGCTACACTCTTCAAGGTATTAAAATTTTACATCCGATACCTATTAGTAAAAATAAGCTGATACAAACTGAACAACTAAAACCAGTTTAGAACCTAGGATAAGTCGTTGAAGGAAGACATTGCAAGCTATGAGCTTCTAATAATCTGAAACATAGAAATAATTGATTGATAACAACCTGCTAATTAGCCTGACAATGGTCTACTAATACCATTTGAATTCACCTTAATGGTCAAAGACTCTTAAGATATGTAAGTACTTACTTCTAATAATATGAAACATAGAAATATTTGATGGGAACAATCTAAATCAATCCTACTAATACCTAGTACAGTCTAATTTATATCTATTAAAGTGAGTAAAAGATAACTTCTAAATGTAATTGATTCAATGATTAACAGGGATAATTATCTACCTAATTTACTACCTACTAAAAGTATACTAACTATGATTTGGTAGGCTATCAAATTAACCACTCAATCTGAGAGACAGGGGTGGAAGTTAATGGAAAATAATTAACTTAAGTTCACTTCCTAAAAGTCAAGGATATGGAATGAATTAAACATCCTTCAATAAACTTGAGATGTACTTATACTTTATAATATCTGTATAATGAACACTAAGAGTAAACCAAAGTAATTTACTTCAAATGATAGTATTCTATTTAAATTCACTTCCTAAAAGTCAAGGATATTGAATAAATTAAACATCTTTTAATAAACTTGAGATGTACTTATACTTTATAAGATCTGTATAATAAACACTAAGAGTGAACCAAAGTAATTTTACTTCAAATGATAGTATTCTATTTAAGTTCACTTCCTAAATGAGTAGGATATTGAATAAATCAAACATCCTTTAATAAACTTAAGATGTGATAATCTGCCAATGTAGCCAATCCAATGTAGTTATATTGGAACTTTATGAGACCTGTATAATAAATACTAAGAGTAAATAAAAGTAATTTTACCTGTATTAATAGCATTATATTTTAGCCACCGCCTGAAGTGGCGTTTGATTAAATTATCCACCCTTTATAGAACTGAATATTAATTTTCTAATAAGACAGGGACAAGTGAAATCATAAGACATAAGTTATTGCATTGAATAATTAAGTTCTTAATGTGAAAAGGATATTTGGATGATAGCAAGCCTGGAGATAAACTCTATTGATTTATGTGGAATAATAAGAATTTAAATTGCTCATACATAGTTCATAATGTAAAATTAAATTAAATTTTGAGGAGAGATGTAAATTCTCAGTTTTAAAGAATTAAAGGCACAAGCTAATAATTAAAGTTAAATTCAATCTGGTCAGGGCTGATATAATACAATGAGCTGATCGGCATGCTAATAGCGGGGCGGGGCTATTAAATTACCAGAATCCTCTAATATGTCATGTAAATTGCACAAGACTTCTTATGTATCATGCTACTTTTAATAAATAATAATACCTGCAAGCTAAGCTATCATCTGATTATCTTTGAGTGGTTACAAATCTTCCCCAAAGCTGCGGTGAAGGATTTAGGTCACAGTTCAGACAGAGTCATTGCTAGGCTACACATATCTATGTTATGATCTATAGACTGGTAGGTAATTAGGTCAGGAGAAAATAATTTAACACAGGGATAAGCCAATTAATAAACTTTCACGAAAGAACTTGAGTTACTTAAATGCGGTTAACAACGGAGGGTTCACTAGACGATCTGGCCAAAATAGTAGTTATTATAATATTACATTGCTTGACTGAAATTCACTGCAAATAGAATTAAGCTATGCTAAGGTTTCATCATCATACAAACAATACGCACTAAACAAAAACTCCAAACACAACCATTAGATTGTAGATAAATTAGGTTAATTAGTTTTAAGAATTAGATAATAAGTTAAGTTAAGGTAAAAGTGGCGAGGATGTGTGTATGTATTATAAGGTAGACTAGGCATTAGGCATTAAAGGTTTAAATGTGGGTGGAGAGGTTACAGTTCTCATGGTCGGTAGGTCAAAAAGAGTTTTCGGACGTCGTGCGATCAAATGTGATTAACAATTCAGAGGGATTACGTATTTTAGTTCCCGTGTGGCTGAGTGATCAAGGGTCCGGCTCGATATCGGAAGTTCCGATTTCAATGATGGAAACTCTTGCCCGGGGGGCCGCAAATTAATCACGTGAGCCTCGAAAGGGGGGAGGGGGTTCGGCAAACATCACAAAATATCACAAGAGGGGGGGGGGGGGGGTGTAGTAAGATATCACGTGTCACGTGTTATTTATTTTTTCGTCAAAAGCGCGATTTCTAATCCGGAAGCGGCGAGTAGTGTGACCACAGAAATTAGTGTAACCTTGACTCTCCGTTGAAAAAAAAGTAACCTGTAACCTTTCTGTCTATAGACGTTTTTATCATGGTAATCTAGAATAAAATTAGATTATACCTTATACTTACCTGTATTTAAAGATAATTATGATAATATTGTAGAAATTTTAAGATTCTTTGTAGGTACTAAAAATACGTGATTTCTAAACCTTTCCACGTATCTCCAGGGGGGGGGGGGGGGGTTAAAAATGCTAAAATAAACATCATAATGGACGGCCCCCTGCATTGGGACAGTATACAGGGTTTACCTACTTTAATTTGCTGTATATTTAATTTTATTAAGCAATTATTCGTTTTCGTTATCGAATGGTGTATAAAACTCGCACTTGTCATCCAGTCCTTAATAAGTGACAAACGGAATGAAGCTGATGCCTGTCATAAAAGCCAGTCGGTGACGACCCAATAGACAAATTGAGCTCTATGTCTATCTTCGTAAGGCACATAATTGAGAGAGCCGAATATTGAAAGCTTAACGTTTATAGGATTCCGATATCGCGCGCGATATCTACTCTCAATAATGAATTATTCTATTGGACTATAGCAGAAGTAAATGTAGGTTATTCAGCTTGACACTAACAAAATTCGGAGAACATTTTGACCTGTGATTTCGACTAACGTTAACCGCCTCTGTGGTCTAGTGGCTAAGCTACCTGTTTCAGACCCAGAGGACCCGGGCTCGATTCCCAGCGGGGGGTACATCTTTGTGTGCTCGGTTTGGTTGGTGGTAGGGATGTTAAGTCCGCCTGGCTAGCTACCACCATCTTATCTAAGTCTGTCGCCATAACAGCGATGTTTAAAGCATTGTTGTGTTCCGACAGTTTGAGATAAGACAGCTAGTTCCTCAGTGGTTGTGGATTCCGGGTGAAGCGCGCTTCCGCCTTCGGCCTTATCGTCACTCACCATGAGGTGAGATGAATGCCAAGAAAAAAAACGCTGTTAAAATTTTTATTAGTTAACCAATATAAATAAAAATGAATCGCCAAATGTGTTGTTAAGCGCAAAACTCTAGAACGGCCCGACCGTTTTGACTGATTCTTTTGTTGTGTGCTAAGCACAAAACTCTACAACGGCTTGACCGTTTTGACTGATTCTGTTTTGTTGTGTGCTAAGCACAAAACTCTAGAACGGCCCAACCGATTTGACTGACTCTGTTTTTTATTGTATTCAAAGATCAAAATTTTACGCAGTCCTAAAAATAGTTACATGGTTTATATCCATGTAATACGTTTCAATAGGTGTCTTTTTTATGATAAAATATGAAACTCCTCTAAAGAGAGCTAAGAGCCGCTGCGCCATCTCTCTCCGCTCACTAACTGCAAATAAATAAAATTCTTGTTTCTTTCCATGGGTATTTTCCATCGCCAGCGACACATAGTGCGATTAAAAAAACGAACTTAAAATGAAAACCGCTAAAGTTTTTTGTTAAACGCGCTTTTTGTTTGCAGGGAAATATCTGTGGAACTCATGGTCCGAAGAGTGGGTGGTGCTGTACGATGACTCCACGATGGCCTGGTTCAAGGTAAGGTTTTGTAAAGTACCTATTACTTTAAATTTATTCTAGTAAGGACAAAGTAAGGAAAATAAAAATAAAGCTGACAAAGTTTTTATTCATGTAAGCTCACGCGAAAAGCGTTTTTCTCCAGTTATTTATGGTTTGTGAAGCCAAATCAGGTTTGTGTTGTTTATTTATCAAGCATGGTGATGATTAATACCTATGTATTGTAATGACTTGATTTCAAGGTGGTGTGGAACTACACTACACTTCACTTTAATGTATTATTATCACCTCACTGCGCCGTGCGGTAAAGCGGGACGCTAAAAGTGTAGTATTCAAGCCCTCTCTTCAATCGGGTGTCGTAAAAGGCGACAAACAGACTACACATACATCTAACAGCATAAAGGCTCGATAGGCTCACCACATATCACGCCGAGCACATGAGCAGTTATAATTTGGTGAAACGTGGACTATCATATTTCAGTGCAGTTTTCCAAGGCTTTTGATTGCGTTGAATACAACACCCTTTTAATAAAACTAAAACAATATGGAGTGCACTCTGATGCCTTGAAATTGATTCAATCATATCTCAGCTGCCGAATCCAAAAAGTTTCCGGAATGGATCCATATCATCTGGATCTTCTATGCTAATGGGGGTTCCACAAGGGTCGATACTGGGGTCCATTTTTGTTCTTAATTTATATTAATGATTTACCATTTTATGCGGAAAACTTCTGCAAAATAGTTTTGTTTGCTGACGATACATCTTTGATATTTAAGACAGATAGAAATAAAAATAGTTTTGATGACATCAATAATGCCTTAACAGATGTGCTAAATTGGTTCACTACTAATAATGTTCAAATGAACGCGAAGAAAATCAAAGGTATAAACTTTACTCTACCTAACGTAAAGACTATAACTAAATTAAATTAAACCGAACGGTGAACTGTTGGACCTTGGTGATTTAACAGTTTTCTTAGATTCAAAATTACAGTGGAACCCATATTAGCACCCTTGCGGGAAGACTTATTTCAGCTGCTTACGCTGTAAGAAAAATTAGACAATTTACAGACGAGGAAACCGCTCGATTAGTTTATTTTAGTTACTTTTACAGTGTTATGTCATATGGTATTTTACTTTGGGGTCTAGCAGCAGATTTAGAAACCATTTTTATTTTACAGAAAAGAGCAGTAAGGTCCATATATAACCTAGGATCACGTGACTCCCTTAAGGAGCTGTTTAAAGAAATAAATATATTCTTACAGTTGCATCACAATTTATTTATAACTGTATTGTATAGTTATTATAAAAAAAATGATGTATTTTTATATAGGTATCACAATTTCTTATAATAATTAAACAAACTAAATACTAGAAATAACTCTAAACTTGTAACTCCTAAATTCCGACTTCAGAAAGTTTATGGATCGTTCATGGGACAAGGTGTCACATATTACAATAAAATCCCGAATGATGTTATAATTTTGCCCTTTGACAAATTTAAGACACAATATGTTAAATACAGACTTTTAGCAAAGGGCTATTAAATAAAAAATAAACTAAATAAATAAACTTTCCTACACTCACACCAATGGCCTAGCCCAAGAGAAGCTTCAAAGAAACTCGTTAAATGGTTACTAGACAACGGATAAACATACTTAAAATACTTAAATACATACTTATCATACATATAAAACACCCAGACCCGAGACAATTTAGAAAAACAATAATTTCTAAATTGACTCGACCGGGGATCGAACCCGGGACCTCAGAAATGGCGACACCATGAAAACCGATGTACAAACCACTCGACCAAGGAGGTGGTCGTCGTATTACACTGTAAACGATTACATTAATGACAAAAATGCATGGAATTAACATTCCTCAAAATTCAGCACACATAATTGTTCTAATGCGTTCATATAGTGTCCAAGTAAAACTTTTTTGATTCACTTTTGTTTTTATATTTTTTTTCTATTATAAAAATAATTTCTTATTTTTTATTGTTGATAATATGTTATTGATATTGTTTGGTAACGACATAGTATTGTTTTGTAAATGTCATTACTTCTATATAAAGTTTATATCTATATAAAAAGAGTTTCTTGCGACCGTTCTTCTCCACAGCTAAAAGTCGTCCTGAATGAGTGGGGTGGGTGGGTAGGTGCCTACCCATCCTTATAGAAAAAAAATATTTTGTTAGACGATTCAAAAATGCTTAAATAATAAGTTTACTTGAATATAGAAATTATGATTTGAGTGGACTGCTTCTGCGGTCCCTTTAAGGTCTCGTTACGCAATCTCTATGGCATTCCGTTGCATCTGAAATAATAAGGATCAAGGGGAAGCCGGGCCAAATTGGACCCAAGCAATGGAGCTAAAGAATTTTATCTCAAGTAAAAAGTCTACTCCGTACCAACTTCCCCTAGTCACCGGCGAAGGGGGTGGCGTTTGGGCCGCTCATACCCTCGGCGAATTCGATTTCATGCTCTATGAAATTCATTAAATATTTTACTGACTCTCTCAATATTTATTGGCATTGCTAACTTTATCTACGCGCCATCGCGTTGTTATAAGAATTGTTTAAATTACGTGATAATAATATACGCGAGCATAGCCTTTTTCCTTAATTTATTTATTGTACATACGAGTAAGTATTCATGAAAAAAGATGGCGTCTTCCTTTCCTCCTTAGCTATTTATTATATTTTGTAAATAACTACGTATTTAAAAATTATTTAAGTATTTACAAATTAATATAGAAAACTTAACCGGGTCTGATCTGGTAGGGTTCTGGTTCGAATCCTGTTTGTAAGGAAATATTTTTTTCAGAGTGTCTGTTTCTTTTTCCTTTTTCAACACTTTTTGAAATTGCTTTTTTCAATCTGTTTCATGAAAGTATGAAAACCTTTGTTTATAAGGTCACTAAAACTAATTAAGTATGTGTGTTAGGATAAGAGCAAATGCAAGCAATAGAAACTCCTGTCTCTGCCCATGTACTCAATGGCGGACTCCGTCGCTTTAAACTGCGGTCCCACAGCCTGATTTTTGGCGCGCCCAACTGCGCCAACAGGCCGTGGGAATCAACGCATCCGATGAAGCCTGCCGCGGCGGGCGGCGTGCCATCGCCCGTGCGATCCATCGGCCCCACCACTCCGCGCCAAGCCGCTCCAAGCCGCGACAGGCATTGCCGGTCCCACGGCCCGTTTGCGGACGCGCCGCGCCGGGCAAGCGTTCCCACGGCGCGGCGCGGCGCGGCTTGTCTTCAGACAGGCCGTGGGACCCAGCCATTACCAGTCTAAAGGTCAAAATCCCTTGCACACCGCGTCGTCTATTTGGTACGGACACGTACCCGGGCGGGCGGTGCGCTTCATACGAAAATCGCTGCAAAGTGGTAAAGCGACGGTGACCCCGACCGTACCTAGGTTCATCTCTGCATACACCTCTGGTAAACCATCAGTGACCTGTCATTGTATACGTTACATAACTTGCTAAATCGCAACACAAACGGGCTAGCCTCTCTACGCAAACGTACTATATTATTTTTTTTATTAAAGAAGGAGGCAAACGAGCAGGCGGTTCACCTGATGGAGAGTAATCACCCCGCCCATAAAATTTTCATTGTAATTGATACTAATTATTACTTTACCATCATCATTAATTATTATCAGACTATATATACACGTCCCATAATTTTGGGCCCTAACCCACCACGCTGGACCCATGATGTATGTAAGAGTAAGATTATTATGGTGCTAGAATAACATACATATAATCACGACTATTATCCCCGAAGGGTTATGAGGACCGCAAAAGCAGTTCTTTTTTACCATAGTCCATTTTTCTTTAGAGACAGGTGTTGAGCCCATCGTCGCTTTAAGCTGTTGGATGTATGTGTAGTCTTTAGTCCGTTAGTCGCCTTTTACGACACCCAAAGGAAGAGAGGGGGTGGTAGCATTCTTTCACCGCTACTCGACACGGTTATGTTATGTGTTGGAATAAAATTAATATATCCCCTCAATTAGGGGTTGGGCGTGTTGCAACATGTCGGGTCACGTGCTAAGCCAATTAAGAGGCACAGCCACACAAGCGAACATAATTAATGGGATGCCATGACGCCAGCCGCTGCGGCGCGACACGTGCTCAGCTTGCAATCGCAATCGGTTACGTATGCATAGTATGCAAACCGAGGGAGACGTAGAGTAAGGTAGGTATATAAGGTGACTGCTAGAGACCGCAAGAAACTACAAGGGCTGGTCAGGTCAAGTGTTTTAAACATGACAAAAATGACAAATAAGGAATTCGTGTTTTTTTCATTTTTAATGAAATAATTCATTTAGTGAATTTTAATTGGATAGTCTTTGAGTATATAATTTATTTTAAAGCTTACGGCCGTCTGTTGACCGGCTGGGCGATAAGTACCTACGTTGATGGGTCAACAGACGGCTGGCCGGCCGGCCATTGCCCCCGTCAGCTGGGCGATAAGTACTTACCTACGAAAAAACACGAAGTCCATTTTTGTCATGTATAAAACACTTGACCGGACCAGCCCTTGTGTTTCTTGCGGTTTCTAGCAGTCATCTTATATAGTAAAGTAGCCTTGACCACATTAACACTGTGCCTTTGCTGTCTTACTGCTGGACCAAGATTTTATCAATGCACTTGTCTCTACAAATCGAACCTTGAAAAAAATATAGTTAAACTGTAATTTCAAGTTTAAATTACTGTTTAACTTTCTTTCCTTTAGTTACATACTGAACACAGGTAAATAAATAAGCAGTTAATTAAGGAATAATGCCACTTTTGTTTTCAAGGTGTGAAATGATGGGAATTGGACAATCCAAAAATATATAACAATTTTTATACATACATACATAGTATACGCCTCAGAGGCCTAGTGGTCTAACACTCGGCTCGATATCCGGAGGTTCCGGGTTCAATTCCCAGGTCAGCATGGTGAGTAACCAATATCCATCAATAGGCTAGTTGACTAAATTTCAAAATCATATTAAAACGATACCTTATTCATAAAAAATAAATTATTTTTCAAAAATCGATCATTTACTTGTCGTTTTTATATTCCGATTTAAATTTACCACAAAAATGTTGATAGACTAACGCCGCGCCGCTCGTGCTAAACATCCTGTTTCGTTATCGTTCGAGGCTATTATTCTATAAAAATGTCACAACAAAAAATGACATTTAGCACGGCATGACGTCACGGCTTTTGATTGGCGTTTTATTTAATGTCATATGACTGAATGATGTATGTGCAGTCAAGTCCGTTAGTCGCGTTTTACGACACCCAAGGGAAGAGAGGGGGTGGTAGTCAGTTACTTACTTCCAAAGATTACTACTACTTACGATACTGAACTATCACGTGGCAGGAATACAGAATACGTAGTAAGTACTACCGTAAGGTAGTACACAAAAGCATTGACACTGCCGATGCTGCGGAGTGAAACTAAATATTATTATTACGGTGAATTTCCGAGACGTGGAGGCGCGTGGAGGGCTGGGTACAGTCAGCCAAAGTAGTAGTGTGAGCACTTAAACATTTCCATTATGGGTCTTGTATGGATAGCGATTTGAACTTAATATTTAAGACTTTATTGAGTTAAAATTGAATTGAGTGCCACCTGTTTTCAAAGTGATACATCTCAAAATGACAACTTTTCAGTGTAGCAGTAATATAAAAGAGGAAAATCTATTATTATCAAAACGTTCATCTAGATAGAATGAGTGCTGTATTATTTTAGTTTATAAAAAAATCGCAGATCTTTCTTTTGTTATATTTTTTTAATTACTGCAAAGTTTACGCTGAAAAGTTTTCCTTTTGAGAGTATCACTTTTCACGGGAAGGCACAGTATTCATATCTGTTCCAAGCCAATTACCTTAACTTTTTGATGAGACCTATTCCAAATATCCTATCCTTGGTGTTCCTCTTCCTCTCTTCCCATCTCTTCCATTCAATGGCGTTGTTTATGAATTCGTAGTGCAACATGGCATGCCCCTTCATTGGCACTGCAAGCGTGTACGAGTAAGAATATTTACAATGCATCATCAGATGTGTGCAGATTTTATGCAACTCAACATGTTTGGACCATAAATCCGAAATGTTGATACAACGACATCAACGCCATCTAGTTTAGATTATATACAACTTAAAAGTTACACACATATATAGGTACTTGCATATAATCACGACTATTATCCCCGAAGGGTTAGTTAGAGACTATTAATCAATGAGGACAGCAAAAGCAGTCCTCTACCATGGTCCATTTTTCACCAAATATAGCGACTGCACATGTGCTCAACGTAAGAGGTGGTGAGCCCATCGAGGCTCAATGCTGTTGGATGTATATGCAGTCTTTAGTACGTTAGTCGCCTTTTACGACACCCAAAGGAAGAGGTGGTATTGGTAGTATTCTTTCACCGATGCACGACACGGTTACGTTAAAAGTTTTCTCCCATATTATCGAAACGTTTTTAAGTCGCTGACTGTACCGCCTCACCGCTAACCGATACGATACAGCAGCCGTTTTATCGCACTAACGATAACCGTAAACCGAAGGTTGCGGGCCGGGTGACGACACCGGAGACGTCGTTACGGGCGGCCATCGGCAAAAATATACGTGACGACGTATGCGTACGCACTCTCTTGACTTGGCGTGTTAATATGGAAATGTGAGCAGAAAATGACCAGAAAATGAGGCAATAAAGTACCACGGTAATAATTTAAAGAGTGGACTGTATACTTAGGTGTCGGAATCAAACTATTAAATCACACAATGCTTTCGGTATTGTAATCTGCCTTGGCAACTACCCATAATATGGCAAAAAAAACTTACCTCGACCAGCTTTCTGAGGAGACGCAATCTGAGGCTCGCTCTGCAGTTCTTGGTTCGGTTTTGTGTAAAAAAGTTTTCTATACTTTTGCGGTGAACGTCACACGCGTTATTTTAAAAGAATAATAGATAGTTTGCGATGAACGTCACACTATTAAATTCTTCGATCATAAAAACTATAGATGCACGGTTTCATACAAAATCAAACTCAAATAATGTCCCCACGTAAATACATGCATATCCATAGATCAACATCAGAAATTAAACGAGATATATAAGGTCTAACAATATCAATAAGCGAACGTTTATGGAGAGCATCTATACATCACACTGAGCATGCTCACCAAATTTGGGTTTCCGAGATAATCAACAAAACATTATCATAATTCACTAAAAAATACATCTTTTCCAAACCCGTACACGCACACAAAGATAGCCGAACATGCACACTAAACTCGGAGCGGAGCTATCTTTTTATTGACGCTTGCGTGCGTGTTAGTAAAGATACAGCATGTTTTAATGATGTGCATTATTTTAATTGATTAAGTATGTTAGAAAACATAACTTTGAAAAATCACTATAAAACTGGAGCCCATTATTTCATTGTATTTCAGAATGATGTATAAATACCGCCCTTATATTGCTTTTGTTAGAGCCTGTATAATAAATATTTATTGTAAAGTAAACCTTAAAACTTTAGGTAGGTACTAAACAACAAATTCTTAAAAATATGATTGGAGTCACATCACTTTGGAACTAGACTTGCTTTCAAAATTCGAAATTTTGACAGAAAAACAAAACACGTTTTTGATTCGTGCCTTGTTTCATGGTGCCGTTTTTCAAGCAGCAATAGTGTACCTTTTTTAAAAGTTTTTATGATCGGAGATTAATTACCGTAAATAATCAAATAAATCTTTTTATTTGATTATTTACGGTAATAACGCCCAAATATAAACACGAAGATAACGCAACGATAAAAAAATGTCTACCTCTAAAAAAATATCTTTTAAATTTTAAGTGTATCTTTTACAGTCAGTCTGGTGTGCGTCTCGGAGATCGTCTCGTTCAGCATATATAAATACTGAATTTCCTGTTGCGGTAAAAGAATACCTACTACCACCCAATCCCTTCCTTTGGGTGTCGTAAAAGCGACTAAAGGACTAAAGACTGCACAAGTGTACATACATCCAACAGCATAGTACGGCGATGGGCTCACCACCTGTCACGCTGAGCAAATGTGCAGTCGCTATTTGGTGAAAAGTGGACTATTGTAGAGGACTGCTTTTGCGGTCCTCATTACCTAGTCCCTGACTAACACCTCGGGGATAATAGTCGTGATTATATGTATTTATGTATGTAATGTAATGAAGAGTTAAAAAATATAATAAAAAGGGGTCCTAACCTGACCTAACTTACCTAAAGGTAAAAACCTTTTTAAGGTTATATTTATGAATGACTAGCGGCCGCTCGCGGTTTCACCCGCGCGGTTCCCGTTCCGTGAGAATATCGGGATAAAAAGTATCCTATGTGTTAATCCAGGTTATAAACTATCTGTATGCCGAATTTCATCCAAATCCATTCAGTAGTTTTTTTATGCTATGACTGAGTATACTTACTACTTACACTTAGTCTGAGTATGATAGTCTATACTAAACAACACAGTTATTTATAATAGGCGTAGCTATATATAGCTGTAGGTATAACAAATGTAGATTATGTAGGTAGGTACCTAATGTAGATAATAATAATTTAGATTGTTCGACCCTTGTCCCTTCTGCCATTGTAGTTAATCGCAGAATTGGGACATTAATAGGCCTAATGATGACAAATGCTCATTGATATATTGTTTTGTTAACGCCGGTGAAAGTTTATAAACAGTCCGAAAAGATAATCAATCAATTAATCTTACCGGTGCCCTTTGCTCGTGCTAAAGTCCTTTCCCAAGTTGCGCAAAGCAAATATAGATTTTAAAAAATACAAGAGTTGAATTTTCATTTACCTACATAAACGTCAACCTTTACATATTATGTCCCACAGCGGCACAGATTTATTCATAATGTAACCATATGGAAATAGACTAGGTATGAGGAGTTGTGCGATAGATAACCCACTACTCCGGCCCAACGCGAAATGGTTTTGGTCAACTGGGACGAACGGCTTGACGTACTTTCCAAAGCACGGAAGAAAAGATATTATGAAAATAACAACACATAAAAAAATATAATATATAAATTTGCTTACGCTCACACCAATTAGCCCAAGATAAGCTTTTTTTAAAACTTGTTAATATAGTAAGATAACGGATAAATATATATAAACATAGAAAAACACTCAGATGCGAAATTACGTCAAGGGTCACCCTGCGGCAAAGCAGGCCGATGTAGTGGAGTCGAGACGGAAGATTGTCATTGAGCTGGACGAGGAGTTAGACCGCATTTATAAATGGGGCTCTGATAACCTGGTCCAGTTCAATGCCAAAAAAACACAGGTCTGCGCTGTCACTGCTAAAAAATCCGCATTTCTCCCCCAACCATCCTTCCAGAGCAACCTATTACCCATCCAGACTGGTCTCAGTCTCTTAGGTATGGACATACACAGCGACCTCAACCCGAAGAGCTATATTGAGAGCATTATAACCACAGCCTCACGTAAACTCGGAATCCTGAACAAGGTGAAGCGGTTCTTCACGCCGGAGCAACGTTGTCTTTTGTATAAGACTCAGGTGCGCTCCTGCGTGGAGTATTGCTCTCATCTTTGTGACGGATCCGCCAAGTACTTGCTGGAAGCTCTTGACAGGTTGCAAAGACGTGCTGTCCGTATTATCGGTAACGATGACGTTACGACCAGTCTGGAGCCGTTAAAGCTACGTAGGGACATTGCTTCTCTTAGTGCTTTCTACCGCCTTTACCACGGTGAATGCTCTGAGGAGCTCTTTGACCTCATCCCTCCCTCTCCTTTCCTTTCTAGATCGACGCGTGCAGGTCTTAGAAGCCACCCTCATACCGTGCTGACCATCAAGACACGTACCAAAAAGTTTGGACAATCGTTCTTTTGCCGAACTGCCCGTATGTGGAATGCGCTTCCCGCACACGTGTTTCCTTCCTCTTTCTCTCGCGGGTTATTTAAGCGGGGCGTGAAAAAGCATTTATGCAGGCCGCCATAGTGAGAGCGTTCGGCATAGCGTGGTAGCGCTGTGATGAACGCTTTCACTTCTTGGGCTTCACTGGCTGCTTTTCATCAGGCAGAGTGAAGCCATTATGGCGTGCCACAATAAAAAAAATAAAAAAAAATTTAGAAAAACCGTTTTCTCTAAATTGGCCCGACCGTGAATTGAACCCTGAGTTACGCCAGACCCGGCGTGCTTAGCTTAGCTTACCTTAACTTATTCAGCTCGACTACGGAGGTCGTCAAACTGTTCCTTTTCCATTACTAATACCTACTTAAATAAATGCCGCCTGGCAGAACGGTTCTCGAGTGGCGACCGCGCACCGGGTGACGCAGTGTGGGCAGGCCTCCAACAAGGTGGTCCGACGATCTGGTGAAGGTCGCGGGTAGCCGCTGGATGCAAGCAGACCAAGACTGCGAGTGGTAGAGATCCTTGGGAGAGGCCTTTGTCCAACTGTGGACGTCTCTTGGCTGATGATGATGACTTAAATAAATAATTATTGCCGTTGGAGCAATAATAAGAATACTTCCACCCCCTCTCTTCCCTTGGGTGTCGTAAAAGGCGACTAACGGACTAAATACTTGTTAAAGCAGCGCACTTAATGTTTCCAGATTTAATTGGGATGGTTCTATTAATTAGTGTATTAAGCAAAATCGCGTATATTCGGTCCAACACCACACAAACAAAGAGGGGCGGAAACGGATATAATATAACACCCTTTTTTACATTGTGTTGCCATTCTTAAAAGTGTTGCAACAATAAAATGTTGGATCTTCCAACAATACTGCACATACATCCAAAAGCATAGAGCGGCGATGGGCTCACTACCTTTCAGGCTGAGCACGAGCAGTTATATTTTGTAAAACGTGGGTTAGGACAGTGAATTGCTTTTGCTGTCCTCGTTGCCTAGTCTCTGACCAACCCTTCGGGGATTACAGTTGTGATTATATGTATGTATGTATGTCCACTTTCAAAATGTTTTTTTTATTTTTATTCTTTATAGGCAAGTATTTGACCGCGATCTTTTGACTGATTTGACGACCTCCTTGGTCGAGTGGTTTGTACACCGGTTTTCATGGTGTCGCCATCTCCGAGGTCCTGGGTTCGATCCCCGGTCGGGTCAATCTAGAAACTAATGTTTTTCTAAATTGTCACGGGTCTGGGTGTTTGCTATGTATAATAAGTATGTATTTAAGTATTTTAAGTATGTTTATCCGTTGTCTAGTAACTATTTAACGAGTTTCATAAGGAAGCTTCTCTTGGGCTAGATAATTGGTGTGAGTGTAGGAAAGTTTATAGTTTGTCTCACCTGATGATAAGTGACGATACGGCCTAGGATGTAGCATATCTGCCTAGATAATGCCTGTTCACCCTTTCCTTGACAATGTCTAGGTTGTACGCGTCAATAAACAGATCCGCAGGAAGGGAATTCCACTCCTTAGCTGTCCGCATTAAAAATGATGACGTGAAGCGCTTTGTGCGTATAGGTGGTCTGTTGACAGTGTAAGGGTGAGATATGACTTATACATATTTTGTTTTCGTCGGCATTCGTTGCCCTGCATGCATTCGCATATTAGCTAATATAGACACATTAGTTAGCTGCAAACCGTATTTTAAACTATATAAAATTGTAACTGTAATTATATATATATATTAGAATCATGCATATTAGTGAGGAAAAATATTGACTTGTTTCACAGAGCTGAAAATAAAAGCGTAAGACTCAGACAAAAAAATGAGCTACTTCTACCTAAAACTATATAATCTATAGTGAGATCAGGACCTTATTCCATGGCAGTAAAATTATACAATTCATTACCAAACACAATAAGAGAAATAGAAGATAATAAAAAAAAATTAACATCCTTAAATAAATATTTAATAGATATATGCTTTTATAAACTTAATGAATAATGATCTTTACCTGTTTGTAACACCTCTTATGTACCACATGTGTAAGCAATGAAGAATTATATTATATTATTATATTATCTTACTGTATTACCTTATTTATCAAAACCAATTATGTTGCTGCTATGTTTGTCGCGAGTTCGCGCGTAAGTAAACGACACAATACGAGACCAATCGAAGGTCACTCCAGAAACATACTTGTATTCCGCTAATATTGGAGCCGTGATATCTCCTATTGTGCTAATATAACGACGAGACACAGAATATGCCGTAGTTTTTGTTTGCGCTGCGCAATAACCAGCGTAATAGCTTCCTCAAAACGCCCTGCCCGCTGTCTACTGAAACATTGCGAGCTGGCGAGTTGAAGCTACATTTTATTTTAGCGAATATACGCTATTGTCCGCTTCCATCGAAAGGGCCGCGGGCCTTATGCCAGCTCAGTATATAAAGACATATTACTGAGCTGAGAGTCGTTAGATAGGTGACCAAATTAAAAACATCTCGAGCTTCTCCGTGCTTCAGAAGGCACGTAAAACCGTCCTGGTTGTCGTTGAAAGATGGCAGTCGTTAAAACCCACCAACCCGCATTGGGCCAGCGTGGTGCGTTATGGCCCAACGTCTCCATGTGATGTTGTCCACGAGGTAAGGCCTGTGCCCAGCAGTGGGACGTTTATAGGCTGACGATTTAAATGGTTTACTTTTTTTAATATTAACCACTCCACTAGATTTTTTGATACTTATACCTCCGATATGATGACCAGAGCCATTCTGTACTTGTTACATTCTCTTTCACTCAGTTCTCGCTTTTATGCCTCTCATACTTCCATTTCTCATACTACACTTGCGCATACATCACGCTTTTTCTCTTTGTTGCGGTTGGGTTTACCGCCTAGACCTATGCTTGTCCAGGTCTAGCTTTCTGGAATAGAAAGCTAGTCTACCGGGTCCACGGCTAATTTTAATTACCCGTGGTCCCATGGCACTAGGGATTACATTTGGATGAATATTTTCTTTATTTATTTTTCGAACGTTACGGGAAAATGATTTTTCAGGACATTTGTTTCTGTTTTACAATTTTCTTTTCAATTATCTTCTGTATTTTCTTAATCTATTACATCTTTTTATTACGCTAATGCATTTGCTTATCCTATTTCTATGTTATTTGCTTATTCTATTTCTATTTCGTTCTCTACCAGATGTTAAGTGGAAGTCGAGTCCAGGCGGGCGGATTATTTAAGTCTCCGTCAGGAACAACATAACTGGCCGTGCCGTCTCAAGATGGTGGACGGCATTGAGGTTTGCATGGAGTCCGCGGATGTTATAGTTCTCTCGCCATGTCGGTCCCTCATGTCTGAGGATCGTGGTCAGCATTAGAGTTGCATTTTGGAGCGGATGATCTGCCTCCACCGGCTCCAGTCCAGCGCGTCAATTACGACCGTGCAAATTTTGGAGGATGACGAGTCTTTCACTTGATCGGTTCATCTTGTTGGTGAGCGACCACGCGATCTTTTTCCCTCGGTGTTCCCAACCACAATCAGTTTACTAACTCCAACAGTCCAACTAAAACGGTAAGGTTGTGGTGCGGGTGTGTTAATTTTTAAAGTTTTATTTGTTTTTAGGGTTCCGTAGCCAAATGACAAAAAACGGAACCCTTATGGATTCGTCATGTCTGTCTTGTCTTTTTTCCGAAACTATAAGAACTATACTGTTGAAACTTGGTAAGTATTCTGTGAACCGGATTAAGATTTACGCACAGAAATAGAAAAAAAACAATGAATTTTGGTGGTTCCCCATAGCCTTAGAATTGAAACTCAAATATTTTTTTTCATCAACCCATACGTCTATGGATAGGTCTTCAAAAATGATATTGAGGTTTCTAACATCATTTTTTTCTAAACTGAATAGTTTGCGCGAGAGACACTTCCAAAGTGGTAAAATGTGTGTAACTTCTAAGAGAATGACAAAACTAAAAAAAATATATGATATACAAATATATTTTTACATAATTATATATATATACATGTAAACTTCCACCGAAAATTAGTTTGAACGAGATCTAGTAAGTAGGTTTTTTTTAATACGTCATAAATTAATTAATTTAAAAAAAATACACTATTATTAAAACATCGATCAAAGTTACAACGATCTATATTCATGCGGGCGAGTCAGACTCGCACTTGGCCGGTTTTTTCTTATTTTGATGTTAACATTGTTTAATTAATATTTGAATGATGTACAAAATAATATACTCGTACCAACCTACCTAATGACATCCCTCCTACAATGTTCTCCTTTTATTTTTTTGTTCGGCATACTAGACCGACTTGGTGGCTGGTGCCTCGTCTCGCATTGACGTTTGACGGTGATTCTTTTGTTTTTTCTCATTCGTCGTGCGAAAGTTTGTTACAACACGATACTTACTTAGATTTATTGACCCATCGACAAAGTTGTCTCACTTACTTTTGTACCGATTTGTATTCAGAAAGTAATTTTTGGAACGGGGCGTCTCGCTAGGGTGAAAATATTCGATGTTGACGTATTCCTAAATGAATTTGGTGTCTTTGGCACCAATACTTTCTAAATGTGCTTCCCATGGTTTCTATGTGTCTTTTTGTTGTTTTCTTACTCTTGTGGTTGTTAACCACTTTCGACACCAGTGCAGATGAGACATTTATATAATGTCATTGCATTTAGTAAAGGTTAGCGTAAGGAGTTCGATAACGAAACTTATTTAAAAAGAATTCCTTTATTTATAAAGATAATAACCAGAGTGCAAGTCAAAGTACAAGATAATCTTTCAATACAGCTGAGTTGACGGAGCATCCCTCTCGATGTAGATAAGAAAGAAGGTACAACCATAAAGACGGGGATTCCTGAAAACGCGCGCTCTCGAAACTTCGCTCTCATCACATTATCCGACTTAGGGTGAGAGCGATAAAGTACATTTTACAACAACATAAAATGGTATTTAACGTTCAGTTACAAGTGCGCCGTTGTTTCTAAGTTCACTTTAGCCAAACTAAGTTAATTTGACAGGTACCTATACAGATGAGTGCTTTTAAAGTACAGCGGACGACAAAGTTGCGACACTTTTGGATGGTTAAGTTATAGTAATTGAATGCGTAGCCGTATTATCAGCAACTTTTAAGTATGTAACCGTGTCGCATAGCGGTAAAAGAATACTACCACCCCCTCTCTTCCCTTGGGGTGTCGTAAAAGGCGACTAACGGACTAAAGAATATATCCAACAGCATAGAGCGGCGATGGCCTCACCACCTGTCATGAGCACATGTGCAGTCGCTATTTGATGAAAAGTGAACTATGGCAGAGGATTGCTTTTGCTGTCCTCATTGCCTAGTCTCTGACTAACCCTTAGGGGATAATAGTCGTGATTATATGTATGTAAATATGTATGTTTTAAGTATGTCGCCATGGTATCAACGTTTATCATTGATGCGTTCCGACAGTTAAAAATAGGATAGCCAGTTCCTCCGCTACCAAGACATTTTCAGAGGCGGAGTGGTCAACGCAGTCGCCCAGATTGCGGAGGTTGTGGGTTCGATTCCCAACGGAGGTGGTAATTTTTTTAACGTTTCAATATCGTAGAGCAAGTAAATTATATCGAAATGTCGTAATGTCTCGATAAAGTTTATTGTAGGTTGCCATAAACTGCTCACAATAATAACTCTCTCCCACCTACCCCCTCTGTCGCACAAGATGTTTGTAAGTTCCCGTACTCCTTTGTCATTGTAATGTGAAATATTTCTGTTGGAACAACTCCCGGTATTACGTTCATGGAAATTGCAAAATAAAACGGTTACGGTTGTGTACTTTGTAGTCGTTTGTAACGTAACAAAAATGGTGACTTAAATCGATATGTTCTCTTAAAGACAACGTTTACACGTATTACGCCGGGCGAGCTGGCCTAATTGTACCATTTACGGTAGTTACTTTTTGTGGAACAACATTGTGTAACACGTGAAAACATTTAATTTTAAATGAAGGTTACTCAATTTTATTATGTTGTGAAATGTTCCTCCACAAAAAGTAACTGCGGTGTGAACGCCTCGTCAGACGGTGTCACTCATTTAGCACTACCCAGGGGTCACTAAGGTCTCAAGGGTAAACCTACGGACGCGAGTAGTAACCCCCAAATCTACAATATCATTGACCCCAAAACCGTGTAACACAATAAATCGCAGTTAGCACGACTTCTTTCACCAGACCTAGGCTATAGGTATCTATGCCTACACACAGTACATCCAGACACGCAGCTGAGCGCCGCAAACATATCTTATTTACTTCGCAATACACAACACCGCCGCCGGCGAGCCGCGGTGCTCCGATATTTCTATATTAACTCCGGTTCGTGCCATTTTATTACATAAGGGTTGACGTCAGTTATTTGTCTTCAACAAGAAAAAAAACAGATTATGGGCCGTTGTAACTTCCCGCGACTAACGAACTGTGCTTTAGATACTTTTTTATGCTTTTTTTGGGCTGGGAGCTGGGAGCAAGGCGCGCCCCTCACTTGTTTACAATTGAGTATTTTTTATTATTTACGGCTATCCATCATAGCTGTTTATATTGATCAGCTGCTTCAAAATACATACATACATATAATCACGACTATTATCCCCGAAGGGTTAGTCAGAGACTAGGCAATGCAGTCCTCTACCATAGTCCACTTTTTACCTAATAGCGACTGCACATGCGACATGGTGCTCAGCGTTACAGGTGGTAAGCCCAACGCCGCTCTATGCTGTTAAATGTATGTGCAGTCTCTAGTCTGTTAGTCGCCTTTTACGACACCCAAGGGAAGAGAGGGTGTGGTAGTATTCTTTCACCGCTCGCGACACGGATAAATCAAAAACAAGTTTTATAATAAGTATGACATTTAAAAAATCAGCCCTAAGTATAATTGTTAGAAATGATGTAGCCAGATAGTTGAGGATTCTGATTGAGGTGATCTACCACCTTCGTCGCCCTTCGTCGTCACATAGCAAAGAATGACACTGCTGCTTGGCAAAAAATAGTATGAGAGTGGTAATACCACTCTCATACCATTTTTTGGCTATAGCCAGTCATAGATATAGATTGCAGTGCGATATAAACCGCCGGCAAATCTGTGAGTAATACAAAAATACAGCAACTGTTTTGTTTCACGAAATTGCACTTGAGTGTACACGGAGAAGGTTTGACTCCGCTAGCAGCGTTGGCAGCCGCCATATTTACGGCACGGTGCCGGCGTCTCGGGTCGGGCGTTGATAAAAGAAGATCTTCACTCGTATCTTTGCAAGCCCCGCGTTCGTTAGGATCTAAGCACCCTTGTGAAACAATGCTCAGGGTTGCTGAAACAACGACATATTTTATTTATTTATTGCGACATACTTACCAACAGTGTACGTATTATTATGTATTAACAAGTTTTCATAAACAGAAGACAAGTAGGTACTGATATAGTTATGCACCTTTATCAGGTACGCACAACATTCACAATTGAACACTTCTAAAATAATAGGAAGTTCAAATTAAGTAATTTGTTATTGTACTACTACATAGTCAATAAGTACACTTTTTTATTATATTAACAACAATCAAATCATTTCCTACCTACCTGTGTAAAAATTGTTATGAGCTTTATTTTCCTACACAATATTATTATTATAACTATAATAAGGACAATATAAAGGAAAAAATCCACATGGAGGCTTAGTGAATTGAGAGCACATACCCATCTTACATTGCAGGTTACTCCAATCTACTGACTACCTAGACGACTGACTTTCTAGAATGGACTGCTTTACAAATTTTATTTGCAACTTTGGCGATTCTTGTGGAGGGTTCCTACACGAAATTGTGAAAATTTACGTATTTTTAAGTCACTTGTACTAGGCGCTGAATTAGTACATTAAAAGAACATATGTAAGTTAGCCTGATCATTGCACAAGGTCGTGGCCTTGTTTAAATTTGAAACAAATTCTTTAAACAATAAAAAACAATACATAAATCTAATGACTCCTAAAAACATATTTCTTCGACAACTTTCTTAATTTTACGCATGAATCAATAATTCTTACATGAAAATATTCGTATTGATATTCCGCGGGGCACCCCTTTCTTTAAAAAAGTAAATTTTATTTTTAACACAAGCGCGTAATGGTTTTGCACAGTTCGCAGAATAAAAACATTGCTCTAATTAAATTACTAAGTCTGAAACTTCAAAGGAGAATTGTTCTAATTATTAATATCAATATGATTGATTTTGCTTTGAAATTCATTAATAAGAGACATTATATTGTCATGCTCATGTAATTTTTTTTTTAATCTTATCGTAATTCAATTTGTATTAATTCTTAATAATTGCAATTGTATTAATTTATTTATTTCAATAACAATATTGTGACAGGCTTAATTTAATTCAATTATATTATGTATGTACTAACATAGCTCTTAGGTCCATTTGTTACTAACCCTATGAGTCCTTGTTGCTTGAATAAATAAATTATATATTATATTATTATTATTATAATATGTCAGTTTTTGCGATCGCGCGAAACCGATATTCGAGTATGACGACTTTCTTCTTTTAAGGTGTTTTCATTTCCAAATTACACAGGAACGCAGTTTTTTAGTTTTTTAAATTAAGGTTTTTTATTTTATTTGTTTTTACTTTTATTATTGAATGAGTTTGTATAGTAACCTTTTAAATACACATGACACACAAATACTTTGAAGCTAAAATCCATCGAGCCGTTCAGGCCGCAGAGCGTGCCAAACAATTATACAAACAAACAAACATACATACTCTCGAAAAACACATAACCCTCCTTCCGGCGCAGTCGGGTAAAAAAGGTTTAAGTAACTAAATAATGTTAATTAGTAAGGCCCATAAACAGTGGATGTGTATCTACTTGCGCTTATAACAAAATATTTTATTAAAAATTAAAACAAAAGATTTACTTAGGTCATCCGGTAGCCAGCCCTATCGTCCAGACTATAGAGTACAGCGAGACTCCCTCGCGTCCCGTAGCCCCCCCCCCCCCCCCCCTTCAGCCGCTGCACGGCTAACTGCACACGTACTTTATCTATATCTTTCTTCATAGCAGTATTTCTACATTCTGTCTCACTGTTTAGCAAAGGCATCCATCATTGAAATTGATAGGTATGGGCTTACTCATACATTCATAGATTTTTGTATGTGTAGTCTTTAGGCCGTTAGTCGTCTATTACGGGTGGTAGTCTTCTTTTAATGAGCCGCTACGCGACACTGCTCTAGAGGCTGCTAAAAGGTAACCATTTTTATTACTGCGCTTACCGTACGGTGCTTATGTGAGACTCGCCTTTTCGTCATGATATTAAGTTGCTGGAACATTTATTACTTAGACATTAGCGACTAAACCGTGTCACAGGTGGTTCATAGTAATAAATAAAAATAAAGTAAAAAATTATTTGAAGTATATAGAGAAAACTGTATATCTTGTATCGGCTTTCGGGTCCTGCAAATCAATCAGTCCGTTGTCTTTTGGAACCCTATTGAAACTGATACGATCAATTATCGCTAAAAGCTCCGACAAAGCGTCATAACATATTGCGCTAGACGGTACATTGAAAACAAAACTACAGCAGACGGGGGATGAATGGACGGGATTCCTTTGACTGTGGAAGCAAAGGAAATCAATCAAACAAAAATGGCGGGAGAATTTGGCGCGAAAGGGAGAATTTAGACGTAAATGAGGTTATGAAATGAAAAATGCTTACAAGCGCGCAGGCCGCCGAGAGTAATGCCGTGAACTATGCTAATTAGTCATAAGATTTATTTTAAATCAAAATTATAAGTAGTTAATTACTTTAGACCGACCATGTTTACAAAGTGGGTGGATTGTGACTATGACTGATGTATGTGTATTATGATCAATATTATTGAGTGATATAGTGAGCTAAAATTCATGTTGTGTACTTATTGATTATTATAGAATTTGAAACTCTGGGTCATCAGCTAATCATTATTAGACTCTAGGTTTCAGGTCTTTCCACATGAACGACATTACCTACATGGATGTTACGACTGTCATTTTAGAACTACGACGTGCCTTTTGAAACACAATTTGGTGACCCATCCAGTGGCCAGGCATTAAAAAATTAAATTTGCTTAATATTCTCGACCGCATACCAAACGCACAAGCCGCTGGGTCATCGAAGTATCTTGATTACTTAATTAAAAAAATACCTTTATCAAATTGTTATTTATCGCGACAAGATACCCTAGGGTATAAGGTCATTGAGGGTATCTAAACAAAATGGCCCCCATTGAAGTCAAAGACTAATATGACTAAGTTACACCAGTAGTTTTGGCACTACGTCTCTGTCTGCGCACAATGACGGTGCAAAGCGGTTGGGCCAAGTTTTCCAATTAGAGTATTTCACGCGGCGCGCCCTCTGCTGCCGCCGCTTTTGTACCTGCGCAAAACTATTCCGAATTGTTCCACCTCCAGACTCCAGGGCTGGCCACCCCGCCCGCGGGGACTGACTAAGGTAACAGTTACTGGTCGCGCAATCGTTGACAGCTTCATTGGCCGAAATTAGTACCATCATAACATTAATGAAGTAAAGTCGCCGTTTTCCTGTGTCTGGGGCCTTCTCTCATCTGCTATCTCTAAACCATTCAAATAATACGGGTAATAGGGGAAGGTAGCCCAAAGCGAGTAAGTTAAGGTTAGTGATTTAAAAAAATCAAAAGTATTAATCAACAAAGTTCTATTTTTTCACATATAATTCTTTGTACTTTAAATAGTTTATTACTAACATTGACTTTTAATAATTCGCTTTTAAAGTAATCAATACTAAAGAAAAACTAAACATCTAAAAATACCCGCTTTACCCTTAGGAGGGGCCTAAAACAGGTAAGGGGTTTGGGCAAAACGGGTAATGACTAAATTAATAAGATCCGTTTACATTATGGTGATAATTAGTAATCATTGTACTTCTAAATGTAATTTTTGATTTCCTAAGGCAATCACAACCATACATTTCAATAATTATAAAAGTAACATAGCAACATTGAAAAAGTTGCATAATATGACACATAAAATAACGTTTAATTCTTGGCACAGGGCGCAATAATATGGGCCTCTACCTAAATACGAGGTACATGACTCGTGTGCCCACATGTTACAATCATCGCACTTAATCCAGTCTTCAGGGCAAATCGGGTAATGGTAAACGGGTACCCGCTTTGCCACTACCCGATTTGCCCAGATGAACACTTTTTATTTAATCACATGTAACCCATAAAAACAAACACGAAACATGAAAAGTGCCACTTAGTTATTTGCAACATCTATTTCACAATATTAACATACAATCACAATGAGGACATATAAGAATGTTATCGAGTAATTTTGAACAAATCAACAGCCATAATTTTTAGTGAAAGTACCAAAAAACTTTAATTATGTCTTATCTTGAAATTGCGCGTGCCACGGGAACGCGATGACTGCCTCTGATTGGTCGGCTGTCGGGCGTTCTAGTTCATTCAAACGTTGCCGTATAACATTACAGGTGCACACATTAAAAGGCTTACCCGATTTAGGCGGTATACCCGTTTTAGGCGTACTTCCCCTACAGCAAAGCAAAACAATACTGCTTGTCAGATATAGACATCCATCCAGAAGTACTTTCCTAAGAAATTTTTACATCAATCATTGTGCATTGGTCTAGGATTCCATATTTATTAAATAGCTTCTCTCATAACGTAAGGTCTGAAAATATATACAACGATGTAAAAAGAGTGTAAGAAGCAATGACATTGTAAGAAAACATTTATTAGATAATATACGATAGTTGAATGTTTCGATCATCTTTTTTTTTTTTTTGTTGAACATACAACAGTATGCTTCCTTGGAGTAACGCTCTACTCCGAGGTCACATTCCAAGATTTGTAAATAATTTTAATAAATAAACCAATGTTTGTTAGGTCACGTTGGTTTATTTATTAAAATCTTTTAATTGTGTGACAATATAATTATGTAATTAATCATCTGTTAGATGATCGAAGGTTTCGAGACTCCGATCCTACAATCAAACTTTATTCATGTCATCAAACTATGCAAATAGTTTTTTATGACAAATGTTATTGCTATGTTATTGAATGTTTAATAAAAAAAAACACTACGCTTGGAAACGGAAAATCAAACATATATTTGTTCGGAAACTCCGCTCGAACAACCTATATATTACATATATATTGCCAATTTCTATATACATTGTCTGCAATTGATTCACATATATTACCGGTCGCTAGGTAACGTAGTTAGATTGCGGGCGACTATAAGGTACTGTGGCATTCAACTTTAATTAATTTTTTTTTGTCAAACTGTTCCATTTTTGGTTGAAGTTAGATAAAATTAACATTACGTGTGTGATGATGCCGTGTGCGTATCGGCACACTAAAAGAATACCATCAACCCCTAAAGGCGACTAACGGACTAAAGACTGCACATACATCCTACGGCATAGAGCAGCGATGGCCTCACCACTTTTAGTCTCTGACTAACCCTTTGGGGATAATCAAAGTCAAAGTCAAATGCTTTATTCAATACTAGCAGACCGCCGACGACTCTTCGTTCGCGTGGACCCCGTACCCCGTAACAAATTTTCAAAATGACTCCCCTCCCAATAACACTTATTGTGACGTAACTATAATAGTTAGGCATATACTATCACGACACTTTTTATAGATAATGATGTGTTGTACAAAGCCATAGTACATTATTCTACTTTATCATCAATAGCTTTCCTAGTGCACGCGATGTAAGGTATTTATTTGAGTTTTAGTAAGGATTCCTATTTTTTTAGAAATTATAATATAGCCTATGTCACCCAGAGATAGTGTAGCTTCCCAACGGTGAAAGAGTTTTTTAAATCGGTCTAGTAGTTTCGGAGCATATTCAATGCAAACCAACAATCAAATGTTTCCTCTTTATACGAGTTTAAACCTTTACAGGTACTTATTGACGTCAAAAAATATAATATTAAAAAAGTTAACTAACAGTAGTTAAATCATAACAAGTAACTTAAGTATCTATCTACTTAATCTACTTACCTAACTAATCTACCACCAGTTCGGATTTTGGGGGAGCCTTAAACTGAGAAGAAGCTGACAAAAAACTCAGGAGGCCTTACTTTTCTCTCTCTCTAAGTAACAAAAGTTATAAAAAGAAATATATTAATACAATTACTAACAAATTATGCTCGTACATGCACTATAGTAGTGAATCCATGCATGTATTATGTATGTGAGGAATTATTTTCCATATACGCACGCCTAAGCCCCGCTCTGTGGATTAAAAAACCATTTTTGCGACGCTACGGGCTACGGCTGCTACCCTCGTAGTCGTTCCGCAGCTACGTAGCTACGAAGCTATGTGTTACTTTAGTAGCGAAATGATAGAGGAAAATAAAACATTCTATTGTACTATTCTTTTTTAAATTCATATTTTTATTTTATGACCTGGTAACGACATTTTTTTTTTGTAAAATGTTGTTGCTTCTGTGCGCTGTGGTTTCTTGCCACAGTTAAAATTGATGTCTTGAATGGGTGGTAGGTTATAAAGGATTTGGACGATTCACAGTACTTATTAATTGAGTTTATTGAATAAATATATTTTGAGTTGAGTTTGAAAGAATGTAAACGTCTGTAGATCTCTAGTGGAGTGCCTCTGTTTTCCATGTCACACTTTTCATGAGTTTGAGAATACGTTAAGAGGCCTATTACATCTCGACTGTAATGTTTACGTAAAATGGCCAATTTTGGCGTTATGGATCTTAGAAACAAAAATACATTAACAATTATGACTTATTGAATAGTGTAGAATAGCTATTGGAATAGTGCGTAGCGGCCTCGTTTTTTTAAATTTTGCTTAACTTTTTATTTAAACCCAAAATTGCAGAGAAAGATTTTCATAAAGTGCGCGAAGGTACATTTTTGAGCTCATCGATTGAACTGTTACTGTTCTAAACAAGTGAAATAAAAAAAATATAATGTTATCTCTTATATAGTCGAATAGTGCGTAGCGGCCTCGGAATTTTTAGATATTATTAATTTTATACAGGAAAAAAATCTTATTCTAAACCAAAAAAACTTCGAAAATCGCTATAAGTTAACTGTGAATATCTCCTATCTACGATAATATTATTAAGCAAAATTTATACTAGAGTAATTGTTACTTCATGAGGAATTAAGATTTTATAATTAATTTATTATCCTATTTCGATAAAAACGATAAATACAACTGCAAAATTACTACAAAATGCTATGCGCCGGCCGTCCGAATTCAACTTATGCTCACAGAATGGAGATTTGTAATATTATGCACAAATTTATTATCCTATTTCGATAAAAACGATAAAGACAACTGCAAAATTACTACAAAGTGCGAAAATGGGCATTTTACGCTAAAATCTCATTTGAGATGTTATAGGCCTCTTAAACACTTATAAGGGCTTCAAGCGACAATGAACGAGTGCATCTTAAACAAAATATTGTTTAGTATTATTAAATACAACCAGTGGGTGATTGCGGGCTGATATGATGGTGAAATACAATCGTATGTAACATTATGTTGCTGATATTATTAATTTTATATTGTCATTTTAACATTCACAATGCTGTATTTTATATATTGAAAAAAGAATCCAACCCACGAGACGTTTGGCAATCCCTGCGATCTTCATGTTATTGAATGAAATTCGTGGAAAAATGCTATAAAATCATATTCTTCCACAGCCCGTAACTTAGTTTCAGCTATACAGAGAGCGACATGGCGGCGAGCGAAAGTTTTTGCAACTATAACTCTAGGGCTTCATTCGTCAGTGAACCGTTCAGGTTGTTTTTTGTTGACTATCCTTTTGTCTAGTCTGTCATAGTGCCTACAAAAGTTTTTTTATTTGTGACTAGTGGACCGCCTCCGCGTGAACACTCTTTTGATCCCGTGATGGTTTCGCTTTGAACGGCTGCTGAACGGCTTACCGTGCCTTCCGAAGGGTTTGTAATTTATAAAATATTTAAACTGTTTACCTCTTTGATTTGCTCGATGGTCTAACCATTAAAAAACATTCTTATACTTTCATGCCGTACATCACGCCCTCTTCCCGGAGTGCAACTAACAATAAAATTAATTGATAGATACCAGTACACGTGTCGCGTAACGGTGAAAGAATACTACCACCCCCTCTCTTTCCTTGGGTGTCGTAAAAGGCGACTAACGGACTAAAGACTGCACATACATCCAACAGCATAGAGCGGCGATCGGCTCACCGCCTGTCACGCCGAGTACATGTACAGTCGGTATTTGGTGAAAAGTGGACTATGGTAGAGAACTGCTTTTGTTGTCCTCATGATAATGATGATGATGTAAGTATTAAGTGATAGTCAACTAATAATAATAAATGTATAAATAAATGTTTATTTTCTTTAACTATTGTTTTCTTACAACTATAACATAGGTTGACTACTTCTTTTATGTACCTACATTAAGCACCTGTTTCAGAAGGAGCCGCTCTTCCATAAAACTATAAATGAAAACATGAAATATAATTAAATCGAATTTTAAGCAATTATAAATATTTAAATAAAAAAGTCTAAGTTTAACGCGCTTCAACATACCATTTTTATTGTGTGCGTGCATGCGTGCGTGTGTGCGTATGCATGCGTGTGTTTGAGTGTGTGTGGGTGAGTGTGTGTGTGTGGTTGTAACTGTTTCTGTGATCTAGTGTTAGACCACCAGTCTCAGACCCCTCTGGTCTTAGGATTGATTTCTAGCGGAGAGCACATATTGTATTTGGTTTCATTGGTCTAAGGGCTTATTCTAATAAGTCCGCTTAGCTGGCTTGGTAGCTACTATCTTACCTAGACTATGTTAATACTTGTCATGTGACATTATTGTGTTAGGAAAACTTGATATAAAGTTCCTCAATAGTAGTTTTTGAGTAATACAATGTTATGTGACATTGTTGTGTTAGGAAAACTTGATATAAAGTTCCTCAACAGTAGTTTTTGAGTAATACAATGTTAAGTGACATTGTTGTGTTAGGAAAACTTAATATAAAGTTCCTCAATAGTAGTTTTTGAATACATACCTATTGTGAATTATTTGTCAGTGGTATTGAATAAATTATTTTATTGTCACTTTTATAATATTCAACATACAGTAACGGGATAAATGGACTTCCAATTCAAGCCTTATCATCCCTTATCGTCAAAAAAGAAGGAATAGGCCACACGCTTCCTGTGGTGGTATATAATATACATACATCCTAGTAATATTATAAACGCGAAAGTTTGTAAGTATGTATGGATATTTGTTACTCTTTCACGTAAAAACTACTGAATGGATTTGGATGAAATTCGGCATACAGATAGTTTATAACCTGGATTAACACATAGGATACTTTTTATCCCGATATTCCCACGGGAACGGGAACCACGCGGGCGAAACCGCAAGCGGCCGCTAGTACATACATATGTACATATTATAATCACGACTATTATCCTCGAAGGGTTTGTCTTAGGCTAGGCAAGGAGGACAGCAAAAGTAGTCCTCTACCATAGTCCTCTTTTACCAAATAGCGGCTGCACATGTGCTCAGCGTGGCAGGTGGTGAGTCCATCGCTGTTCTATGCTGTTAGATGTATTGTATGTGCAGTTTTTAGTCCGTTAGCCGCCTTTTACGACACCCAAGGGAAGACAGGGGGTGTAGTATTCTTTCACCGCTTCGCAACACGGTTATCAGATAGAAAATCAATGAGATCGCTATAATACAACAGCTATAGTACCTACCTCCCCAGCGAATCAACTTTCTAACACTGTTCGATTTACAAAGTTATTTAATAACGACCCATTCGGCAAAAACTTTTTTAAATGAGGACTCAGTTCGATGGAAATTTCCCCACCTCATTCTGCATTGGAGCACAACTCACTTCGACCTTCATGTTACGAACAAGAGTGGCCTTTGTGACGATAGCGTAGAGTCGAATTTAGAGAATTCGGATTTGTGGATGACATACTTGATCCGCAGCGAGTTATCAAATGGGAAATTCTCTAAATTAGACTCTATGCTAACGACATAAAGGTCACTTTTGATCAGAACGTTTGGGTCGAAGTGCAGATTAGGGATATTCCACATGATTGATAGGGGCGATTCTGTTGTCTCCTCGTTATTATGATAATTTATCCGTTTAATATGTTTGTTATGCGAGTGTTTTTTGTAAAGCTGTACACATTTCTTGTGGAGAATACTTTGTAAAATATAGAGATGTGATGTATATTTTTAGCACTATTTATATAGATGCTAACGGTGGTGACTACCACCCCCTCTCTTCCCTTGGGTGTCGTAAAAGGCGAAAAACGGACTAAAAACTGCACATACTTCTAACAGCATAATACTAAGCACATGTGCAGTCGCTAATTGGTGAAAAGTGGACTAAGTATAGTAGAGGAGTGATTTTGCTGTCCTCATTGCCACTAGGCAATAGTCAGGTAGTAGTAGTAGTAGTAGTAGGTAGGGTAGTAAGGGACTACCCTGACTAACCCTTCGGGGATAATAGTCGTGATTATATGTATGTATGTATGTTTATATAGATGCATAGATAATAAACCTCTACACCTAAAGTACCTACTGCTGTTTTTCTCTGTTTAGTCGGGGGGCTAATTTTCTAACTGCAACATCTATCGCAATCGCTTTCAAGTATTAGTTATCTATACTAATATTATAAAGAGGAAACATTTGATTGTATGTTTGTATTGAATAGGCTCCGAAACTACTAGACCGATTTAAAAATTCTTTTACCGGTGGGATTGGGAAGTTACACTATCTCCGGGTGACATAGGCTATATTATATTTTCAAAAAAAAAAAGGTCCTTACTAAGACTCAAATAAATTCCTTAAATCGCGTGTGCTAAGAAAATTATTGATAATAGAATAAAATAATGTACTATGGCTTTGCAGAACATACCATTATCTACAAAAAGTGTCGCGATAGCATATGTCTAACTATTTTAGTTACGTCACAATAAGTGGTCTTGGGAGGGGAGTCAAGTTGAAAATTCGTTAAAGGGTACGGGGTCCACGTGAACAAAGTCGCCGGCGGCGGTCTGCTAGTTAGTTATAAAATAAGTTTGATTAGGTCATCACAAAAAGCGACCCATCCTGTTTTTGCACTATTACTCTATAATTTCAAAGATCAGCGTTTAGAAGTAAGTTTTGTTGATATCTAGGGTCAGTAAGATGTTTGAAATTTGATTCCCATAAATCTTACTAATAAACTTTTTTAAAGTAAACGCTGCTCTGCGCCGCGCGCCGGTTTGATAAGTGCGTCAGTATTCACTTTGGCCCTGTTTAATTCACAACCAGGTGTTTGCAACAGTGTAATTGCTGTTGACGATTCTTACTTTATTGATTATCACTGTCATTCGGATTGAATTGGAATATTGAATACTACTGAAGCTGAATCGGCCCAAGTTGTGGCTTTGCTGCGAGAGGGTTTTAGTCAACGTGTTGTCGCTCGAAGATTACATCTCAGTCGAACTGCGGTTCGGATAGTTTACCAGAGGTTTCAACAGACTGGGTAGTACAGTAGAAGAACAGGATCTATAAGACAAAAGGTCACCACTCAAAGAGATGACCGCTTTATTGTGACATCGTCTTTTAGAAATCGGTATCTTTCTGGTGTAAATCTCCAGCGACGGCTGCGTGAAGTGCGGGGTGTGGCTATAAGTGACAGTACTGTGAGAAGAAGACTTTATGAACATAACTTATGACCTCAAAAGCCAGCAGCAGGACCACAACTGACCGTAGCTCATCGCCAAGCCAGACCAATTCGCGAGGGAACATCTTGGACGGACTATAGACCAATAGGCTTCAGATATATTCTGTGTTGGGGGTCGAATGACTTTATACGGCTCTGATGGGCGCCGTAATGTCATACGAATATAATACAATTTGTTTCTTTCAAAATATTAAAACATGAGTTTTCGTGTAAATTGTAGGTTACTTCTACTTGAAAACGATTTCAACAAGTCTGACCATGTCGTCCACCCATGAAATCGATTCTACACTCGATTCTGAACAAACTAATTTCAGTTTTTGCGCAATTTCATTAGCACGTCGTCGTCACGTAGTTCCGAATGAGTTTGTGCACGTTTCCCGCTTTACTAACAAAAGAAAAACGTTTGCATAAAATAGTACACAACAATTGTTTGTGTAATTATTTCCAGCGGACAGCGACATACCATCCAAACCCTCTTCTTTCTAATAACAAAACGGGGCAACAGAAATCTTTCAAATAAGTCATTGCAGAGTTTACAAAGTAATTTTCCGGGCCGTTCGCTTATAACGGATGAGCGGCTCGCGCAGCCTTCTCTGCACTTGCCGGGAACTAATGAAACATTCTGGTAGACGATCACATTTAAGGTTTATTTTCATATTACTTATCGGTTTTACATCAGAGACTTCTTATAGTTTTGATATGAAAAGATTACGTAGGATTCACTACACTATCCCCAGACAGTCAGTCAGAGACTAGACAATGAGGATACCAGAATCAGTCCACTGCCATAGTCCACGTTCCCCAGATTACAACTGCACATGTGCTTAGCGTGATAGGTGGTGAGCCCATCGCCGCTCCAGCGATATATACGTTACACTCTAGTGTGCCCTTCCGAACACGCACTATGTTCCACTCATCTGCGGAGTCGACTCGGCACCTTGCTTTAGTGTGGCTTTGACATTCGCGCGTGCGGAGCGGCGATAATAATTCTTTATTTCTTTTCAAAGTGTACACCTCGACGCTACAATTCATTTGTCAAGTAAGTGAAATTAATTGTTATTCAAGTCATTTTTATGTAGTTATATCGTATTATTAGAATAGAAAAGATGTTTTTTTTCATTTATTGTTATTGACAATCTATTTAGGACGCCATCTTGATACACACTACGTTGTCTTTGACCGATCTGGCGCTGCGGTGCTGCGATGTCTGTCTGTTGATTAGACGACATTTAAATGTTTAAGCGCTGCAGCGGCTGCAGCGAACTTTAGGTCTCTCATTCCAGAATTTGAACAAATGGTTTGTATGAACGTTCTTGTCTATACTTCTAGGTCAATGGCAGGTACAGTCTCCATTCCGTTAGTCGCCTTTTACAGCTTACGATTGGTAGCATTATTTCAGTGAGTCCGCTCTTTTTACCGCACTGCTCAATACTCGATATTGTTTGAACATAAATGTATCTGGAATGATAAGAGAACAATTTTTTAATAGCAACGACTTTTTTTATTCATTCCGTATGCAAACGACAGGCGATGGCATCTCGTTACAACCCTCATCTGCGTGGGGTTAAACTGTCATCGCCGCCATTCCAATGACGTCGCATTAACGTTACATTTTTACCTGCGTATTTTCGCCATTGTTTTAACGTACAAAGTAGAATTTATCATCCTGCCATTCAAATAATGTATGGAGTGATTATACTTAGAAGTGATTTCGTTTAATAAGCAGTTAGCGACACGCACTAAGGCATTGGTTTACTTTAATAAAAGTTACTATCTTCTTTGTCTAATCCGTGAGTTTACTAATGCAACATGTAAATTGCAAACGCTGCGCCAAGCGCGTTGCTTTAGTATTTGCGCAAATAACTTAAGAATTAACGTAATTTCGTTATCCAATTCTGCCCAGAATCCTTCCACTGGAAGGTAACTGTCGGTTTAAAGGGTACTACATCCAACGAAATTACAGTTCACTGAGGCATAGAAACTTAGACTTTAGGCTTCAGAAATTAAAGGGTGTTCAGGATCGTCAAAGCGCGCATGATACCTTATCTCCCAAGAATTCATAAACCGCAGTGGTCGTTAGCCATCAAGCTGTCTGCATGTTCGTCCTGCATCTCAATAACAAAAAAATATTATTAAACAAAATATCATCTCCCACAGGACGCATCCGGAAAATACCTGGCGACACAGAAGTACCTCGTAAAAGAGAGTCCAGAGATGCTAGCCATCGCCAACTGGACGGGGCAGGTGCCGCGCCGGCCGCCGCTGCCGCCGGGCGCGCGGCTCTCGCAGCTGATGGCGCTGGGCTCACGGCGGGACCCTGGCCAAGTGGTCTGGATGCTGGCGAAGTCTGATGCGGAGATGAAGTAAGTCAACCACACAACTTACTGCTGCTGGCCTACTAGTATCAGCGTCGGTTGAAGGCTGGTAAGCCCTGTCCCCTCGCAGCTGATGGCGCTGGGCTCACAGCGAGACCCTGACCAAGTGGTGTAGATCCTGGCAAAGTCTGATGAGGAGATGAAGTAAGTCAACCTCGCAGCCTACTGCTGCTGGTCTATTTTGGTCTACTAGGATCAGTATCGATGAAGGCTGGTAAGCCCTGTGCTTGGCGGCCGCCACTGCCGCCGGGCGCGCGGTTCTCGCAGCTCCTCACGGCGGGTCCCTTGCCAAGTGGTCTGGATGCTGGCAAAGCCTGACGCGGAGATGAAGTGAGTCAACCGCACATCCTATTGCTGCTGGTCTACTTGGTCTACTAGGATCAGCATCCGTTGAAGGCTGGTAAGCCCGGTGCTTGGCGACTGATGGCGCTGGGCTCAAGGCGGGACCCTGGCCAAGTGGTGTGGATGCTGGCAAAGTCTGATGCGTAGATTAAGTAAGTCAACCATACTACCTACTGCTGCTGGTCTACTTGGTCTACTATGATCAGCATCGGTTAAAGGCTTGTAAGTGTTAGACGTGGCTGGGCCGACTATTGGGGGCGTAAAAAGCAGACGGGTCGATTGTCTCTCTCTTATAGAGGCGTCTACTATAGTGATGTAGACCGTGTGAGGGTTTTCTTCCCTACTGCTGCTGATCTACTTAGTCTATTGAATTGATTCCAGTAGAGAAGCCTGTGCTTGGACGGAGATGGGCTCTCTAAGCTCTCGGCCGACCTCCTTAATGTGAAGTGAACTACTAGTTCAAGGCTGGTAAACTCCTGCCACAAAACAACGGTCCCATTCTAACTCCTTAAACAGCATCCACCTTTGATGCTTTGCTGAATGTAATAAGATTGTAACTTAAAGCTACGTGGAATGGAAGATTCGTGTACATTATTTCATGTCAATATAGGTATAAGTTCACACTCCGCGTTTGCGTCTTCGACAATGTAGCAGCAGTTCCGTATAACTATACGCCCACGTACCAATCGCGCTCTTCATCAATCATACTCTATTGTAAGGGAAACACTCAGTTCAATAGTTCAAGCACGGCTGGTAATACTGTGGCTCAAGTTTGTTGTGGGTCGAATCAGAATATAGAAACGTTTCGGGACGAAAGTTTCGGATACTTGACGGGCACTTGGGAGTTTGGAGTTATCGTTTCGCCGTTTGAACTGCCTTTGTGGTGTGTTGAAATAGGTGTCGGCTTGATTCTCAGATTCTCTGGTTTTTAAAAGGTGTCGATTCCCTGAGGGGGCACATACTGTACTGGCTTAGATGGCTAGCTACCATCTCCATATTTATTCGATGTTAGTAGTTTTTTTTTAATAAATAGTTTTCGATTTCTTCATTTTTCCTTTCATTTCACTAACAAGTTTTGGTTTATTTTTAATCAGTAAAAAGCTTAGAGCATTAAAAAGGTTATGTTGATTCGAAATAAACAATCTTGCAATCTAATGTAAGCTGCAAATCAGTATTCATGAAATGAGATAATATTAATTAACTAATAAGGGAAAAAATGTACGAGTATATCGGCTGTTCGACATGACCAATGAGCATTACGAAATTAATTTCCGTCCACTCGGCTAATTGTTATTACGCCAGCCACGGTGCAGACAGATTCTGAACTCCATTGCTAAGCAGTTGTGGATCAGAGTCCCTTAGGGCGATCTCACTAATAAAACCGCAATTTTATGCATCGAGCTTAGGATTCGCGACCATTAAGATTTCATTCAAACCAATTATATTCCTGTTCAACTTGCGATATCATCATCATCAACCCACCCCTCAGGCTCCAAGCGGTCGCATGAGACCGCACCTACAAAAACACACTTGACTTTGTACCGTGTTTTCATAGACTTACAGACTACTTTAGTATGAACAAGTTTGGTTATTTCGGTTCTGTGGTACATCTTATTCATTGTTATCGCAAAATATCGCATAGTCTATGCTGGATTCTGTCAAACTTGACGTTGACAGTTGCGCCAAAAATTGTGTCAAAAAATTTCAAAGACGTCCCAATGTTGCGTATAGCCTTCTCATATGTACAACAGCACATCGGTAGATTGGGCCATAACCTCCCACACTGGCCCAAAGCGGGTTGGTTAGTTAGAATGCATACATACATACATTTTATTTTTTATTCTTGGCCTTCATCTCACGTGATGGAAAGTGACGATAAGACCGAAGCTGGAAGCGCGCTTCACCCGATATCTTCAACCACTGAGGAACTGGCTATTTTATCTCAAACTGTTGGAACACAACAATGCTATAAACATCGTTGTTATGGGGACAGACATAGATAAGATGGTGGTAGCTAGCCAGGCGGACTTAACAGCCCTACCACCAACCAAACCGAGCACACAATGATGTACCCCCCGCTGGGGTCTGAAACTCTGAAACCGGTGGTTTAGCCACTAGCCCACAGAGGCGGTTGAAACATTATATTACATATATATAAACACGACTATTATCCCCGAAGGCTAAGTCAAAGACCAGGCAATGAAGACCACAAAAGCAGTCCTCTGCCATAGTCCACTTTTCACCAAATAGCGACTGCATGTGCTAAGCGTGCCAGGTGGTGAGCCCATCGCCACTGTTGGATGTATGTGTAGTCTTTAGTCCGTTAGTCAACTATTTACGACACCCAAGGGAAGAGAAGGGGTGGGGTGGTAGTATTCTTTCACCGCTACGACCCGGTTAACAATAACGGTAAGCTATAACTTATTAAGAACCTATTTATTACCACCACTGGGTTCGATTCCCGGTCGGGTCAATTTAGAAGTAACTGCTTTCTAAATTCATTTCGGGTCGGGGTGTTTTTCTTGTCTAATAAGTAAGTTAATTCGTTATATCTATATTAATAAAAATCAATGGCTGACATGTTGGTACCTACGCGCATCACTTCAGAACGGCTGCACCTATTTGGCTAATTATTTTCTTGTTGTGTTCGTAATTATTGGAAATTCGTCACGGGACACAGGGGTTCACGCAGACGAAGTCGCGGGCGGGCCGCTAGTAACCAATAAAAACAGGCTTCTAAGTTTAACATGGGCTAGATAGGAGTGTGACAAAAAAAAATCTTTTTCACCCTTTCATGGGTGGAATTAATTTTTTATTGACGAATAAAAATTAAGGGTGTATTAAAACTGTTTTAAAATAAAACGGCAGATAATGAGCATCCCCTCTCTTTAAATTACTAAGTTTTATTTGTACTGGCACCTCGAGACCAACCGTTAGGTTATGCAAGAAGTGCCAGTCGTCCCTGCGCCAGCAAAATAGTCGCGCAGGAGACCAACTGCGTTAGGTCTTGAGTCCAAATCAGTGCCTGCCGAAGCGCGCTCTTCATTCGGTACTCATAAGACTGTGTGTCGTGAAAATTTCCCCGTGAACACATGTAGTTCACTGCCTATTGTGCAGTTATGTAACCGGAGCTGTCAAGCACGCTCATATCTCGTTGCACGAAGGACACAACTCGCAGTTACCACTGCTCGGGTCGTCGACTCTAAAGTCAACTTCCAAGTGTTCACCTTGGTCGCGGAGTAGTAAGCACACTCACTTCTCGGAACCCATCCGGGCGTCTAGCCAGTTCCCACGTCCTACGCGGCTGGCTGGACCGGAGGCTACGGCATGTAGGGGGCCGCCTCTACTAGTTCTCCAGACTAGTACCGGAGATGTCAACACCAATGTCCAATAATAACCACTGGACAAAGCTGCCAACTATAAGGGAAACTCACGTTCCCCGCAGGACTTTTCGCTGCTGGCCCCACAGAGACGGCCGCTACTAGGCCCCGCTCGCTGTGCGCAAGTTTGGAACTCCTGGCACACAATACCAGGACAAACGAATATTCCTAAGATCTACAGCTACAAGCCACTACGAGTCTAACCCACGTCTGGATCCCGCCGGAGGCGCTGGTCAAGGCACAACCAGCGGGGGGCATGCACCGGAACCCCGTAGTACCCCTGAGAAACACAGCCGGACCCGTAGTTCCAGTTGCGATACCCTATCTATAGGGGTCAGTAGATAGGGAATAAAAAATAAAAAGGGCAGATAATGAGCAATGTTCCACAATTTTAATACTACCGCTCCGATCTTATTGGAATCATGTGAACCAATGAATATCTAACGAGAGAAGCGCTTCACAGGCCGGTCGAATGAGCCATTTAAGCCGCCAATTAATTTAGACTCAACTAATAAATTAAAAAATACCACTCGCGTTTCCATTGTCGAGGCAGACACGTAAAAGTATTGCCGCGGAATTCCTTAATTTCTCAGCGTTAATTGAGGCTCCAAACAAGGCGGCTGTCACAGTAAACTCTTTGCGGTTTCATCGCGCGAGTCGCGTTTCAGCTATAGGGGCGCTGTGATGAGCGGAGCGACAGCGGGCGCGATAATTTCATTAATAATTATTCATTACCATTAGCATCATTAAACGTATCGCGTAGCGGTGAAAGAATACTACCACCCCCTCTCTTGCCTTAGGTGTCGTAAAAGGCAACTAATGGGCTGAAGACTACACATACATCTAACAGCATAGTGCGGCGATTGGCTCACCACCTGTCACGCTGAGCACATATGCAGTCGATATTTGGTGAAGAGTGGACTATGGTAGATTACTGTTTTTGCTGTCCTCATTGCCTAGTCTCTAACTAACACTTCGGGGATAATAGTCGGAAAGGAAATCGTTAGTAACGTCAAGCTATATACTTACCCGGAATATAAGCAAGTAGAGCACGCTGGCAGTCAAATTTGTATTTTTGTGTTTCCGTTTTTCATAGAAAACATCTTGTTTCATCGTATTTCCAACGACTTTGTTTTAAGTGCCAGACCTTAGAGCTAGTCCTTGGCGCGGAAAGGCGATCCTATCTCATTATTTATAATAATTGAACGAGAGCGGATAAAGAGCCGGAATACGAAACAAGCGGTACCCGAGAAGCGAATGCGAACACGACGCGACTGAAGCTCGATCGTGAACTCGCCTCTCACTTCGACCCTCGCGTCTCGATTAAAAGTTACAGTTGTTACGTTTGTGTAAAGTCGAATTAAGAGAATACGGATTTGATAACTCACTGCGGTGTTATGGATCGAATCAGCCTTTACAGCTGATGTCAAACTTAAAGTCATAATTATTTTTATTTATAAAAACTTAATTGACAAGCACTTTTGACTCGTCCAAAATATTGTTTTATTCTACCCTTTGAGGCTTCAATCACTCGTATATATGATCGAAGCATTTAAGACTTCTTTTTTAGCTGTGAATAAGTACATTTTTACATATAATTGAGACTGTTATCCCCGAAGGGTTAGTCAGAGACTAGGCAATGAGGACAGCAAAAGCAGTCCTCTACCACAGTCCACTTTTCACCAAATAGCGACTGCAGTTGTGCTTAGCGTGACAGGCGGTGAGCCCATCGCCGCCCTATGCTGTTGGATGTATGTGTAATCTTTAGTCCGTTAGTCGCCTTTGACGACACCCAAGGGAAAAAAAGGGGGGGAGGGTAGTATTCTTTTCACTGCTACGCAACCTAAACCTTCAATAAACTTTTTTATAATTAATTAACTTTTATTTAGCACCATCTACTATTTAATTAGAATACTTTTATAAACGATGTAACTATAGTAATATAACTCCAAATAATTACTTCTTAATTTGAACACCAAAACGTGTAAAATCCAGCTTTATGGGTAGGTAGCTGTAACATTCATAGCTTACCATCATCGTTACGGCAATTTATAACGAAGTTGCGCTTACGCGAAGGCTTTAGATCTCCCTAGTTCGATTGTATTCAACCTCCTCAGTGAATTAAAATCGTTCATTTCTCCAACAATAGAGATCTCGAACTTTGACTTTGAAAGTATTATGAATATAAAAAACGGAGAAAAAAGGGAAAGGTTGCTTAGAAACTCCACAGTTTTGAGTAAGTTTCTCCTTTAGTTACTGAGGTAGTTAAATAATATTGTGCTTGTTAAAGAAGTAGAGCAATCGATTTTGAATAGTAAATGAAGTAGATACGTACCTACCTACGTGCCTACTACAATATAGTACAATTCTGATATCCGTAAAATCAACGTACGATATTATTAGCTAATTACGTATTCTTTGCTTTTTCTACTTGAAGCAAGCGGGCGTGATGGATTCATGTAAACGTATGTCAAAAAGGTGTTATAAATAAATGACTTTATTGCTGTACCATTGCATAGTACCATCAATGGAACTAGTGACACACTTGTATATCGCTAGTTCCATCGATGGTAGGTACAAGAGATACATGTTGTTTTTAGTACCATTGTCCGATAATATTAACAGTACTATAGTGACACTCTGTTGTTTTCAAGTACAATTAGGAAAAATACAGTTAAAAATAAAAATAAGAGATTCATATTATTTTAAAAAAATAAATTAAAAATAATAATATATATTAAAAAATTTCGTTCAAAAATAATTTAAAAAAAATGTTTTTTTAATTTATTATTTTTAGATTAATGTTTTTATGTATTTTAGCGTTTTATTAACGCTTAAATATACTTAGGTAAAATTTTTAACACTGAAAAAAGACGACAACCTCATGCTAGAATCGAACCACGCACCTTCCGCATTCAAGCATCAAGCACTGACAAATTTCGACGAGTGAAAACCAGACCTCGGTAGCCAAGTGGTTAAGGCAGCCGCCCGGAATGCGGAAGGTGTGTGGTTCGATTCCCGCCTGAGGTTGTCGTCTTTTTTCAGTGTTAAACATTTTTATTATTTTAATTTAATTTAATTTTTTTTCTTTTTAATCTGTGTGCACCTGTACCATTTTCGGTTTTTTGACAATCTGTCCTTTAGAGAATCTGTCTTTGTGTTATGTCACTTGTTCTATTGATGGTACCATCCAATGGTACAACAGTAATAAGATGAACTTGATTTTGTTAATGTGTCAGTAGTACCACTAATTTGGAGAGCAAACCCTGGACATTTGAATATGTATAGTTTTTAAATGTACTAGCGATATACAAGTGTGTCACTAGTACCATTGGTGGTACTATCCAATGGTGCTACAGCAATAAAACGTTATAAATCTGTAATTTGGTGGGTTACCAAGTTTACTAACAATCAGATTGTGACATATCTAATTTCCTATGATTTGTTTATGTACTTAAATTTTATAATTTTTTTCTTGCTATCGAAGGGAGTGGATGTCAGCGATCTCAAAAACTGTAAGTACACCGTAGGTAGAACTACATTTCAACTTAAATGATAAATATGTATGTTTTATATCAATATGTAGGTAAGGTCGGCCTCAGAAATCTCTTAACACTTTAGTCTTACTGTCATACTATTACCATATCATATCATCATACTTAACTACTGCGTTCCTATGAACGCAATATAGTTAGCTTATGATGAACCTATGTTCATCATAAGCTAATTATAAGTCCGGCTGTATTTATTATAATAACGGAGCTACTACGCTACAAAATCAACAAGTAATATCATGGTTATGATGAATAAAAAAACATTTACGCCCTCTTTACAATATTGAAAAGCGATATTTGAGCCACGCCACTACTACAAGCGTCGACGGCTGTCCGCCGCCTTATGACGTTTGTCCGATGCCTCATGACAGCTGTTCGCCGTCCTCATGACGGCTGTCCGAAGCCTCATGACGGCTGTCCGCCGCCTCATGACGGCTGTCCGCCGCCTCATGACGACTGTCCGCCGCCGAAATGACTGCTGTCCGCCGCCGAAATTACGGCTTTCCGACACCTCATGAAGGCTGTTCGCTGCCTCATGACGGCTGTCCGCCGCCGAAATGGAGGCGGCTGCACTTATTTTCGTGTCGTCGACAAACTGCCGTTCGTGTGTAAGAGTAACTGAATGTCCTTAACTTAAACCAGCGTATTCCCCGCAGCTGCCGCCGCCGCCGCACATCGAGCTGGTGATGTCCATGCCGTACCTCCGCACCGCATTCAAGAAGCCCACTGTCAGGGTGCGACGTAAGTACTAAGTTTAGCCAAAGATCTTTACATCCTATACTTATAGGCTGGCAAATTCATACCTAACATTACCTGGTCTGCGGTACGGGGGACGAAAGATTGCGGAGGAGGGAAAGAGAGAGGGTCCGCAGAGTATAGTATACAGCGCGTTAGTTGAACCGAGGGACATATTAAGGGAGGACGAATAGGTAGTCGAATCCCGATCCGATTCATAAAAGAAAATCTTAATTTTTTTGCATAATTAGGATTCTATTACATAATAGAAAAAATCAAATATGAGGAAAAACGGGTCACACCAACCACGACAGCTACTTATTCAATACCACACGCGTAAATGAGTCGAAAGCATGAGGGCATGTAAGGGTGCCCAAACATTATGGAAAATTTTATGAAATTTTAACATTGTTTTTCTGAATTATTTTATACGCTTCGAGTAGTATTTTTTATTTGTTTAAAGTCAAAGTCTTTATTATTTATTCAATGTAAACCTTATTTACTGACTGACCTTACTTATTGACGTCAATACTAATAATAAAGAAAACAGTTAACTAACTTGTAGTTAAGACAACGAGCTATAGTCTGTGTCAGACAAACGCGCATCGCTACCCCCAGTACCACTGCACGCCGAAACAGAATCGCGTCGAACCGAAATATAAGCCGTGGTGATAGAATTCTGTGTAACCAAACGTATCCTGGTACGAGACAAAAATAGCGGGCAAGTGTCTCTCCCCTAGCGACACAAACGGCTAAAACTTATAGGTAATTTATCGTTTTTTGGGATGAAATGTGAAGAATGATAAATCGTAAAGAATTGTTAACTTTATTTTTGTTTATGTTTACCCAGGCATAAACTACCATAGGATTAAATATGTCCCTCGTGTTAATTAACACGTTGTATAGCAATGTCAGATTTGTGCAGATGTCACCCCTCCCCCGCCCGCAGACATAGAACTGTACTGTCGCGTACGAATTCGCCAGCCTATATGACGACCCATCAACGGCTTCCTTCGTGTTAGTGTAGTTTGTTATATCCTACTTCCTACTAATATTATAAACGCGAAAGTTTGTAAGTATGGATGGATATTTGTTACTCTTTCACGTAAAAAGTACTAAATGGATTTGGATGAAATTCGGCATAAAGATAGTTTATAACCTGGATTAACACATAGGATACTTTTGTCCCGATATTCCCACGAAAACGTATGGATGGAAGTTTGTTACTTTTTCACGTAAAAACTACTGAATGGATTTGGATGAAATTTGGCATACGGATAGTTTATAACCTGGATTAACACAAAAGATACTTTTTATCCCGATATTCCCACGGGAACGGGAACTACGCGGGTGAAACCGCGAGCGGCTTGTGTTTCCATAAATTTTCTTTCATACAAACCTTGTCGTGACAATAGGCTAGTTGACTAAATTTCAAAATCATATTAAAACGATACCTGTTTCCCTTTTTGATCCTAAAATGCATAATTTAAAAAAAAATCGATCATATACAATATTTATTATGCGTTTTTATATTCCGATCTTTACCGCAAAAACGCTTATGACAGCCATGTTGAGTAAATGACGTCACGCCGCCCGCCGTGCCAAACATCCGAGTCGTTCGAGGCTTGACAACAAAATGACATTTGGCAAGGCGTGACGTCTCTACTTCTGATTTCCGTTTAATATCATATGACTGAATGTGTATTATTGTCGATTTTTTTCTTTAAAAATATTAATAATCCCTATTTTTCATAATGAATATTTTAGATATTTTGTTATTATATATAATAAGTCATAATTGATCATTAGAAACGCCAATCCACCCGATTTATTCTTAGTGGACACAACCCTATTACAAACACAAATTGGAAAATGTTGAAACTTAATTTTAAACCATTTATTTCATACTCGTAACGTGGTCTTAGGATATGATTGCTACTGTTGACGTAAAGTACATTTTGATTAGTTGCAAGCTGTTCGTTGATTCTGTATTACATTTCCAATTATTAAATCTACGCTGTGGTCTAGTAGTTGAGGCCACAAGTCTCAGACCCAAAGGGCCCAGTTTCGATTGTAAGAAAAATACAGGTTAAGTTAAATACATCAAATAATATCTCGTGCTTAGATTAATGATTGGTCTCGCTGCGCTCGACTACCTCCGTCGTACTTGTCAAATGCGGCAACAAATACTACGCCGAAATCGGCGTACCCGAGTCAGTCACACTGACAGCTGTGGGTGAAGTGTACGTACCGAATGTTTTATTTGATTTTGGGCTTAATTCAAACTAAAATGCCAGTTTGCGTAGTAAAACTGTGTAAAAATAATACTTCTAAAAATAAGAAGGACACTGGGATCACATATACCATCAGTAAGTATCGTATAATTTCGAAATTTCATCATAAAATAATATGAACATAAACGCCATTCAGTGTTACCGCTTATACAAGAATAAAGTCCCCGTGGTTGAGATTTTTATTATGTGAATTTATTGTTATTGTCTTTTATTATATAGGTAACCTATTTCATTTGTCTTACAAAGTTACTATATACTTAACCTAGTTCTATGTTATTTCATGTTTACTTATATTTGTGATGTATTTAGGTGTAAAAATGTTAGCTGACACTATATCAAGGGGATTCTACCGATGAAACTGAACAACTTTCCGTAAGGAACATGGGTCGAAAATTTATTATTTTTCCCTATGCGAAATGCGCAATCAGCTGATTGACTCTAGTATGGAAAAGCTATTTTTTTCATTTTGATCTATGTTCCTGAAATGTAAACTTTTCGTGTCTGTACTTACATTGAAATTATTTGCGAAAAACATAATCTAGGGGATGAAGGATACGTGAACATTAGAATCATTTTTAGAATTTTTGTCTGTCTGTTTGTTTGACGCGCATCACACATGAACCGCTGGACGAATTTTAATGAAACTGAGAACAGGTGTATATCTTATGATTCGGGTAATATTATAGGTTAAAGGTTGCTTCACACATATCAGTGAAGCCACAGTTCCGACACAGTACCGGCACAGTGTTTTTCATACATTCTCTATGAACGCATCCCCACTTGTCAGTGATAATGCTCTGTGTCAGTGCCGCTACCGGCAAATCACGGACGTATTCGTTTTGACAAAATTCATAGACAATGTTCGAAATAATATTTTCACTCTTCTTGCCTCGGACCAAATATTACATTTGGTCCGAGCTTCTTGCTCAAAAAGACCGTCATTGTAGCGTTGTAAAGCGAGGCTAAAATAGCTTTTCTTGCCCTAGGGGAAAAAGTTTTTTTTTTGTCTGTCACATGACAATGAGCCTACAAAAACGAAAAAGTATTTAGTCTTAAGTAGAATAATCATGAATAAAGACTCAACTTATTACTGTTTACTTAGATCAACAACTTTTTTGTGATAGTTATTATTAAAGTTTATGGTAAAATTAGTAATCATTTGAATCTATGGACAACACAGACCACGCCCACACAGTCCACTCCACGCTTCAAAATGTATGAAAAAGCGTGTTAACTGCTTATCGCTGGTGGCGGTGGTCCGTGGCCCGTTTGCACCGAACCTAAGAATATTTTAGAGAAAGCTGTGGTTTTCGTCTACCCTTCCGGAAAACAGGTATCATCTATAGTCAAGGAAGTTCTCGGTGACCACTTTTCGGCGACTATTATCCCCGAAGGGTTAGTCAGAGACTAGGCAATGAGGACCGCAAAAGCAGTCCTCTGCCATAGTTCACTTTTCAACAAATAGCGACTGCGCATGGGCTCAGCGTGACAGGTGGTGAGCCCATCGCTGCTCTATGCTGTAGGATGCATGTGTAGTCTTTAGTCCGTTAGTCGCCTTTTACGACAAGGGAAGAGAGGGGGTGGTATTTCACTGCTACGCGAGATGGTCTATGTGAGATGGTCTATGTGATGTATGAATATTGCCATAAAAGCATAATGTAAAATGCGTTGAAATATTTCGACAGGTCTGACTAATATTTTGGTGACGAAAAGGTCCAATAGCGTATGTCTATCAGTATCAGTATAAATTTATTAACCTCTCAGTCTTGGAATCGAAATGTCTAAAAATTTTGACAGCAGATGCAATTTGGCGGGAATGGAAAAAAAAATAAATTTGCGGAAATGGAAAAAAAAATCGAACGCAGTTCATGTTAAACTTTGCGTTCACGATGCATAAAATGTACCACAGAACCGAAATAATCGACCTTGTTCATATTAAAGTAGTCTCAAAGTGTATCAAAACACGGTACAAAGTCAAGTGGAGAGCGCGGCCATATATGGCCGCTTGGGGTCTGACGGAATAGCGAGTTTTTTAGGTGCGACCATATTATTTGGCCTCTTGGGGCTTGAGGGGCTAACTACTCCCTACTTACCCCTCCGGGCGTTTTGTATGCTTGTATGTGTTGACTTCCAAAGTGATGCCGGCATAATCTCATAGTGGACAGTGCCTGCGCGCCAATCAGGGCGGATTGTATCCGTCCAAACTTATGCCTGCACTCAGTAACTATGCACAACTCTATTATGTCATAAACTATCGTATCGGTCAAACCGCAGAGAACTCTAACACAGCTTTAGGCCGCTACAGCTTAAACGCATTGACGTGCCATGTACGCCAAGAATTGAATAGGTTAACTTAACATTTATTGCCAATACTGTGTACAAATTATGCAGATGAAACATTCAAGTCAGAGATTTTACTTTAAAAAAAAAGCATTTCAAAAGTCACATCGATAACTATGACACAATAAGCCTACAAGTATTGTCGATCATTGACGTCATTAGCGTACAGGCCACGCAATCGGTTGTCGATTATAGCCGGCTGTTATAAATTTAAAACCTTGTCAGCCACTTAGACTCAAATTAAAGAATTTCTATTAAAGATTAAAATCAATCAATCAATCAAATCAAACTCGTCAGATGACATTCGTTTATATCCTCTAATCCGCATATATATTGGGTTATAAGCCCAATCTTCATATCCATATCCAATACGGGTATACTGTTGTTTTCAAAATGTTGTTTATGCACTGTTGTCCAAAGAAAAACGCCGGTCTAAAACCGCCCGAGCGAGCGCACACGTGGTCGCAGGGCGGGCGGGGCGACGACACGTGGCGCGCCGCGGCCATACAACGGTCACAACGGTCACAACGGGCGCAACGGCCGTTGGCATTGACAGGCTTTGTGAGGCTCTCTGTATTGTGGAATGAGTTTGATGCACATTTTACTGCAACAATTGTAACAATGGGTTGTTTGATGTTTCGCCGGCTTTTTCAGTACAAGGCCTCCCGCTCTACAGACTTACGTGCCGATCGACGGGGTAGCGACATTCGTAAGTGTTAAATTCTTTAATATTGAAATTTTGCATTCACAATGCTATATTAAATAAAAAAAACCAGTCTCAGGAAAGCTCGAACGGGATTCATTTTATCATAAATCTATATAGCAATGTGAATGCAAAATTTCAATAATAAAGATATTTATAAGCAATTACGACTTTATCGATTGTTAAATACTTGCAATAGTATTTCTTTCGAAAGTGAGGGTAGACTTCACAGTGGCGTAATACCGCTGGCTTGCAGCGTATCAACTATGTATGTAAAAATATCAACGAGTCTTCTGGCGTCTCGGTAGCTTAGCGGTTAGAGCAGTGGACCGGCAATCCAAAGGTCACGGGTTCGAATTCCGTTTGAGCTTTCCTGAGACTAGTTGTTTTTTTTCTAGTAAACATTTTATGTTAAATTATTGTAGCCTAAATTGATGAACTTTATGAAATATTGAATGTTAAAGTACGCTAGCTTTGTTGATAAGGCTAACATAATTCTTTACGTCTTACTTATATACAACGTGCTAATTAAATAGCTCAAAACTTTAGACACCACAATTTTTTTAAATTATAAACTAGCGGCCCGCCCGCGCCTTCGTTCTCGCTAATTTAGAAAGACCGTCATAGTTCAGCCATTAAAAAAAAACATATCTACAAAATATAAACAAAAACCATCCTCAGTTAACGCTTTATCTTTTAGTGAAAACCGCATAAAAATCCATTGCGTGGTTTAGAAGAATAGTGCGGTGCCACAGACAGCAGAAAACGGCGACTTTACTTTATAATATGTAATGAAGAATAATATGCCTACATACATACTAATCACGACTATTATGCACGAAGGGTTAGTCAGAGACTAGACAGTGAGGACCGCAAAAGCAGTCCTCTGCCATAGTCCACTTTTCACCAAATAGCGACTGCACATGTGCTCATTACTGACTGCACATTAGCTCCGGTTATTCCATATGATGTAATGATTGCAATAAAAAAACTAAAAAATAAGTGTAGTGTCGGATATGACGGGTTTTCCACTAAGGTCATAAAATATGTGTCCGAAGTTATATGCGGTCCTCTCAGCCATGTTTTCAATTTATGCATTACTCAAGGTTCATACCCAGAAGAAATGAAACCGGTTATAGTGAAACCACTATTTAAAAGAAACAATAAAAAAGATATGACTAATTATAGGCCAGTAGCGTTAATTTCAATTTTTTCAAAAATATTTGAATATATAATTTATAATTCTATGTATAATATGTACCTCAATAAATTCGAACTTTTATGCGACGAACAAATGGGATTTAAGAAAAATAGAAACATTAATATGGCAATTTTTAAGTTACTTAACATAATTATGACTAATGTAGATATAAAAAATCCAGTATGTGCTATATATACGGATATGACTAAAGCCTTTGACTATGTGGAACATAAGAAACTACTCCGAAAACTCAATGCTTATGGAATAAGAGGAAATATTTTAAAACTTTTAGAATCGTATCTTAGCAGTAGGAAACAATACACCGAAGTTACAAGAATATGCCAAAAAACAAAATTTAAACTTTCATATCGATCAGAGCCAAAGATCATAAAATTTGGAGTCCCACAGGGCAGCATCCTTGGCCCTTTATTATTCCTCATTTAGATAAATGACTTGCCTAAATCTATTAAAAATCACAACATGGTTTTATTCGCCGATGATAGCACCTCTATAATTGAATCAGATGGTAATAACACAAACTTACATACGAAAAACATTAATGATGCCCTTACCCAAATAATTAATTGGCTTGAAGAAAATCATTTAAAAATAAATTTAGAAAAAACAAAAATTATGCATTTTTATCAAAAACTCGTTGTTAATAATTTAAAAGTAGAACATCAAGGGCAAAAGGTGAAAGAGGTGCATGTGATTAAATTCTTGGGAGTGGTACTGGACAGTCAGCTTACTTGGAAACCCCAAGCAGAAGAAATTTGTAAGAAGCTTAATAGATGTGCTTATGCTCTCTATTCTTTGTCCAGAAAAGTAAAACTTGAGTCAGTGGTAGTGGCATACCATGGGCTGGTTGCATCAACTTTGAGGTTTGGAGTTATCTTTTGGGGTAACTGTTGTGAAAGAGAGAGCATTTTCAAGTCACAAAAAAGATGTATACGAGCTATTTGTGGTATAAATCCCAGAGAAAGTTGTGTGCCTGTGTTTAAATCTCTAAAGATATTAACATTGCCATCTATTTATATTTTAGAAGTTAGTATATTTGTAAAAACAAACCAACATCAATTTGTAAAAAGAACAGATGCAACAAAAAGACATTTGCGTGCTCAATATCAAAACTTACTAGTTACTGGTGGATATAGCACAGCACTGTTGAAAAAGAGCATATTTGGTATGGCACCAGTTATTTATAATAAGATACCAAATAATATTAGGGCATTGCCATTGTCACTCTTTAAGAAGAGATTAAAGTCCATCTTGTTGGATAGATGTATGTAACAGAATAATATTCTGTTAGTGACTTTTTAAATGATGATTTATAATATTTTAATTTAGCTATTTTTTCCTTTTTTCTTTTTTTATTATGTAAATTCAATGCAATATATCCAATGAAATTTTTTATATAATAATTAATTTATTTTATTATTTTAAACTTGCATGACAAATATATTTAAACTATTTAATTTTGTTATGATTCTATGTTTTACTTGTATTAACTTTTAATTTCTAAACATTTCTACGCTGTTTTACGGCAAAATATGTGATACCGAAATTTTTACTGATCCATCTTATTTATGTTACCATATTTTATTAGAAATAAATTATTAATGAATTAAAAATCAGTGTGACAGGTGATGAGCCCATCGCCGCTCCAAGCTATGGATGTATGTGCAGTCTTTAATCTGTTCGTCGCCTTTTACTACCAACCCAAGGGAATAGAGGAAGGGGGTGGTAGTATTCTTTCACCGCTACGCGACACGGTATTATATAAACTAATACTATACTAAATAGGCGGCCTGGCATACGGACAATCGGAAAAGTAGAGGGAAGGCCTCTGCCCAGAGAACTCTTCTCGACCCGTTTTCTCGTGTTTTATTCATTAATCTCTAATGTCTATCAAAGTCTAAGTCAAATTATTTATTCAATGTAAACCTTTACAGGCACTTATTGACGTCAATACAAATAATAATAAAAAAAACAGTTAACTGACTTATAGTTAAGACTTAACAACTAATCTAACGAGCTTATAGTCTGTGCCAGACAAATGCGCATCGCTACCCCCAGTACCACTGCACGCCGAAACAGAATCGCGTCGAACCGAAATATAAGCCGTGGTCATAGAATTGTGTAAACATACGTATCCTGGTACGAGAAAAAATAGCGGGCAAGTGTCTCTCCCCTAGGGACACAAACGGTTAAAATTTATAGGTAATTTATCGTTTTTTTGGGATGAAAGGTGAAAAATGATAAATCATAATGAATTGTTGACTTAAGTTATTACTTAATGGAATAAAATTAAATATGATTTCCAATTATCGTATTGATAATGTGGTAAGTAATAGAAATTGGAGTTTTTGAAGTAAAATAAAGTAACGGCTGAAATGAGTTTTGGAAAACATTAGTAAACATTATCGACACATAAGACACATGGATGCGCTTAGAACTCTACATAATATGTCAAAAATAGACTTAATAGTAGTTTTTGCATAAACTGTGGTATTATTGTCCACAACCTTAACATGACAACTTAAAATGATTTGTCGTCTCTCGTCCGCGACATATCTCGTGTTGCGCATGCTAGGCCTACAGCAGTGGGACACAATATATAGGCTACAAAAAATTGACGGTAACAGATTACAGTTAAAAGTTTGTTTCTTTTGCTAATGTTAGGTCTGATATACGTTTATGACCTTATGTCGTTTGACGATCCTAAGAAGTGGCACAGTATACTACATTATCCTTTTTTACTTGTATTTAGTTTACACTTTGTCAAGAAAGTACCGGGAAAAGATCAGTAATACACAAAATGTTAATAATTCATCCAAATTAATTTCATCGCCTTCAAAATATGCTCCTTCAAAAACGATACAGTTACGCCAACGAAAAATCCAATCATCAAAACATTTTTAAACGCTTTTTCCGGAATTGAGTTCAGTTCTCGCGAATTCTCCTTTATGTCTTCTACCGAATGAAAACGGGTGCCACGAAGTGGTAATTTGAATTTAGGAAAAAGAAAGAAGTCGGCTGAAGCCATATCTTGTGAATAAGGTGGTTGCTCTATGGTATTTGTTAAGTTTTTGGTCAAAAATTCGTTCACAATGATGGCCTTCTGCAAAGGCGCATTATCGTGGTGCAAAATCCTAGAAAATTCTTTCCACAAATTTGGCCTTTTTCGTCGAATTTGCGCTCTTAAACGCCGCATAATGCTCAAATAATATTCTTTATTTACCGTTTGACCTTCCGAAAAGAATTCCGAGTGCACAACACTGCGATAGTCAAAGAAAACAGTCAACATGACTTTGACTTTTGATCGACTTTGGCGTGGTTTTTTCGGTTTCGGTTCAGCCGGAAGGCGCCACTCCAAAGCTTGTTGACTAACTTGCATGTCGAACTCGTAAACCCACGTATAGTCACCAGTAACAGTGTGTTGCATGAATGTTGCGTCGAATTGACTCGTTCTAGCATGTCCTCAGCGACTCTTATGCGATTGAGTTTTTGGAGAAAATTCAGGTCTTTTGGGACTAGCCGAGCGGCAAAATGTTTCATAGCCAAGTGATTATTTAAAATGGTACGGATCGACTAGTGAGACACAGAAAGCTCAGCGGCTATCTCTCTCAATCTTGAATGAGGATTTTCAGTCACCATTTCCTTCACTTTTGCGATGTTAACTTCCGTTAAAAACGTTGATGGTCTACAGAGCGAAGCAAATCTTTCATAACATCTCGACCGCTTTTGAACGCTTTGTACTCATAAGCACGTGTGTTTGGTAAAGTCGATTCACCGTAAGCTTTCTGTTACATTTACAGTGACTCCGAACACGAAATTCCAGTGGCGACGCAAAATTTAAGACAAACTCTTTGTTCAATGTTTTTATCCATTATGAAATTCGCAATATACACTAAATATAAACTACCTAAAAACAGCACTGTTTTTATTCTAAAGAACAGATGCAACTCAAACTCCGCGCCAAAATGGATAACATAGTTGTGCCAGTCTAACAACAACAAAAAACAAAAAACATAATTTGGAATCATAAACAAATCATCCGTTCTGGAAACTTTCTTGACAGAATGTATATTTAGTAATCCGTGTCGCGTAGCGGTGAAAGAATACTACCACCACCTCTCGCTTCTCTTGGGTGTCGTAAAAGGGGACTAACTGACGAAAGACTGCACATACATCCAACAGCATAGGGCGGCGATGGGCTCACCACCTGTAACGGTGGACTATGGCAGAGGACTGCTTTTGCGGTCCTCATTGCCTATTTTCTGACTAACCCTTTTAACCGCCTCTGTGGTCTAGTGGCTAAGCTACCGGTTGCAGACCCAGAGGTCCCGGGTTCGATTCCCAGCGGGGGGTACATCTTTGTGTGCTCGGTTTGGTTGGCGGTAGGGCTGTTAAGTCCGCCAGGCTAGCTACCACCATCTTATCTAAGTCTGTAGTCATAACAACGATGTTTATAGCATTGTTGTATTCCGGCAGTTTGAGATAAGATAGCCAGTTCCTCAGTGATTGAGGATTCCGAGTGAAGCGCGCTTCCCCTTCGGCCTTATCGTCACTTACCATCAGGTGAGATAAAGGCCAAGCGCTTACCCGTTGCCGAAAAAAAAATTTAAAAAAACCCTACGGGGATAATAGTCTCGATTATATGTATGTAAGCATGTTTAGTTTGCGTTATATAACAAACTTGTGTGCAGTGCGGGCGGCGGAGTGCACGTGACCTGGTGGTCTACCAACGGGCGCTGGCCGCGACACCCATTGTCCAGCTCGTAATGAAACATCTAGGTCGTACTGAAACAAACAAACCATGCTATTCACTTAAATTATGTCAGCCTATTGTAAAGCACTAGGTATTCTACATTGACAGAGAGTTAATTGTACCAATTGTTTATATGGTAAGGGTGTTTGCTCGTTGGAAATAGAAATAGAAGTATATTTATTATCTTTCTACATTTTGACATAGAAGAAAAGAACATTCAATGAAGTACAAACATTGCAATTAATATTTTTATATCACCTCGCAACAAATACCATTTGACATGCAAAGAAATAAATAAATGCAATTAATATTTAATCCTATCAAAATAACAAAAACTGATTATAAAAAAAAGACAAAAAAGAAATACTTCAGTTTAAGATAGTCGAGGCCTGGACCTTAATCAACGCTGTTTTTAGCCACTCCCCTTAGGTACTCTGAGATGTCAGTAGAGCTGTTTGATACTTAATTCACACTAAATTAAACAGATTTAACAAAAATCTAATGAACAACAATAAATGACTGCTCGCGTGTGTCTTAGTGTAGTTTAACCAAATTAATACGATTAACCAATTTAACCAAACTACTTAATGGATTTGGATGAAATTCGGCATACGGATAGTTTATAACTTGGATTAATACATAGAATACTTTTTATCCAGATATTCCCACGGGAACGGGAACCACGCGGGTGAAACCGCGAGCGGCCGATACTACAATAAAAAGTTATCGCAAATATCTATAACAATCATAATATAACCAAATCTCTGGTGGTAGGTATCTGAGTAAAGTTCTTTAGACATACACGACCATCGATTTATATTATTTTAGAAAGGTACATTTTTTAAATCATCTTTTTGCCAGCTCTTGAGAAATCCCAACATTACTACCTAATAGTCGCAAAAACCACAACCCCATACAGCTCCAGTGAAATTCCTTTTTTCTCTCCGTCGACTCCAAACTGACTGAATACAGGTATAAAACTTAGTGAGCCGAGTGACGAGCGATCGGGTTGCTCTCGGCAATTCGTCCCCGGGGCTTCGGGGCCCGGGGCTCCGGGGCCCATGGACTCCAAGGCCTGCATTAATCAGCGCGGCGGGTGTGAAAACCCGTCGACTGTGTGTAGTGCCTTTATTAACCTTTTTAACGCGATCCGAGCTCGCGGCTCTCTTCGCGCCAACATAAGCGATGAAAAACTCACGAAGACAGGATTACACTATGAAATTAAAATGAGAAAAAAACCAATGATGGATACTCAAAAACGTGCGCTGACAGATGTCATTATAGGCAATGATATTATAGTCCTCTTTTTATTAGGTCCCGGGTTCGATCCCCGGTCGGGTCAATTTAGAAATTATTGTTTATCTAAATTGTCTCGGATCTGGGTGTTTTCTATGTATAATAAGTATGTATTTAAGTATTTTAAGTATGTTTATCCGTTGTCTAGTAACCATTTAACGAGTTTCGTAATGAAGCTTCTCTTGGGCTAGACAATTGGTGTGAGTGTAGGAAAGTTTATTTATTTATTTTATTTATTTATTGGTTATAGGTACTTTTTCGTGGGTCTTTATTTGCCGATGGCGGGGGTAACACAGCACCGTTCTTTTTTATATTCTTACCGAAAAGCCAATGAACGGCTTTTTGGCAAATTAACCCAAACAGAAATCGGGGGGTCAAAGTCACTCGCGTGCGGGTTTAGATCAAATATCAAATTTCAAATAATTTATTTGCTCAATTATTGTGTACAATCAAGATGTTACATTCGTTAATAGATCTACAATATTTGTTTATTTGACTTTATAATTTCTATTTCGCCATTGAGGTTGCCATAGATTGCAGCACGATAACCGTGGCGCGTAGCGGAGAAAGAATACTACCACATGAGCTGAGCACATGTGCAGTCGCTATTTGGTGAAAAGTGGACTATGGCAGAGGACTGCTTTTGCGGTGCTCATTGCCTAGTCTCTGACTTACCCCTCAGGGATAATAGTCGTGATTACGTATGTATAATTATTATTATATTATTATGATAATGATTATTTTATAAGTAAACTAAATAAACTTTCCTACACTCACACCAATTATCTAGCCCAAGAGAAGCTTCGTTATGAAACTCGTTAAATGGTTACTAGACAACGGATAAACATACTTAAAATACTTTAATACATACTTATTATACATAGTAACTATCCAGACCAGAGACAATTTAGAAAAACAATAATTTCTAAATTGACCCGACCGGGGATCGAAACACTGTACGTGTACAAACCACTCGACCAAGGAGGTATATGCATATGTCCTTAGCGTGACAGGTGGTGAGCCCATCGCCGATCTAAGCTGTTGGATGTATGTGCAGTCTTTGGTCCTTTAGTCTTTGGTCCTTTGGTCGCCTTTTAGGACACCCAAAGGAAGAGAAGGGGTAGTATTCTTTTACCGCTACGCAACACAGTTGCCATGCCGCCTGTACAAAAATACATTTTGAAAACGTTGAAACGGCACCGTCTTTCAGCGTAGTCCTTAGAAAATGGACGTCGCTGTCTGCGAGTAAAAGATGAATGAATGGGACATAATTTAATCCGATTCCGGGGGAGGCGTCCGCTTGCTGAAATATTAACAGTACTGTCGCGTCCGTCGGCGTTGTTAAGGCATCATCGCACGCGACGCGGTTTTGGCACGACATGAGCGGTTGCGGTTTTGTTGAGCGTTTTCGGACGGTAATCGGATTTTGGGCTTTGGCCAATCGTTTTGCGCAATACAATGAAAGATGTCAAATTGAACACGTCGGATCGTAAAATAACGGTGGTGTGAATATGTTAATTGGGTAGTGTCATATTTACTACAATATAAACAGTAAAAACATGCTCTTTATTAACTACCTGTATGATGTTTTGTAAGACCACAGGTAGTGTCCAGAGTGTAGAAACTAAACTAGATAAATTAAAAGGCGTTTAATATATTTCACATATTTTTCTTCAAAATTAATTTAATAATTTATTTTATTAGGTATAATCTATTTCAAAGTAATTTCCCATAAATGTTTTGATTTGAACACTTCATCACATCATTTCAATGACTTGTGGATAATTTATCGATTTGTACATAGACCAGTAAATTACATCTGTTCCGTGGTTTTATACATACTTTTATGGATTACCAAATACACTTTGTCCTGAACTCTTCTCTGTTATTTTAAACATTCCTGGTAACATACATACAATCTAACTATGCCTCGATCCGCTATTTTAAAAAAAAACCTTTTCTAAATAGCATCTCAACGACCTGGATTTAAATTTTTCCCCTAATATTCCCCATGTCAACCCAGATCATTGGGACACGCTTACATACGATATTATATGGCAAATCAATGCATTAATCATCATTATTACTACGATTGGTTAAAATATAGATGTCGTTGTATAAAAAAACAAATAGACTTTGCAGACGGTAACACGTCACCCGTCTAACATTAAAATCACGAGCGCGTCGCTTATAAATTGACACGGCGAAATGCTAATGCCATAATAAATACAATTTCCTGACTGAAAATTCAACTAGTTTAATATTCCGCTCACACTCTTGGCGAGATGATAATTTCGTAACAAATCCATTCATCCTGGGCAGATAACAAAACAAGGATTGTCTCGCTCACAGGCAGCGTTTTAAACGCAGGATAAGGGTTCCCGCCTATGTTAGACTTGTCGATTGTCGTGCCGAATTTTGCGGCGACTTTTGTCACCGACTTCGTGACCGACTAATTGTTTAAATTTATCTGAAGCTTTGTAACCTAGCCCGTTTTTAATGGCATCCACGGAAACTGCATTAGCGTATCGTACTAAGATTTTTGTAATTAATTAAGATCACTAAGGAACGAGAATTTGGCTTTCCAAACGAAGTGAGTTGCAATTTTGCCATACAAATTCTCGCTTTTATTAACGTGATCTATCATTTAATTAAATCGATTCATCATTGAATCTAACTCGCACTATGTGTGTCTTCCTTTTTAAAAGTGATTATTGCGTACTAATCTTTTTAAATAGTCTTATGAACCCTACCCGAAACCAAAGTTTGCGTAAGGCATAACGTCTAACGCAGCTATGACGATTTAACCATTACTTATTTTTCGCATTCAACCCGATTCGTGCTTCAGAAAGCCCGTAAGGCTGGTTGGTCCGGTTGTTGTCGTCAGATGGCAGTCGTTATAACTCACCAACCCGCAAATTGCAATTTTGGTGGATTATAGCCTAATCTGTCCATATGCTGTTTTCCATATGGGAAAGTCTGGCCCAGCAGTGGAACGTTTAAAGGCAGTCTAGGCAGATGATGATCTATCCGTTCAGCCGAAGGCGACGACTCGAAACAAACCGGTCACCGATTGTCTGTCGCAGGTGTGCGGGCCGCCTAATACGAGGGCCACACCGAAATGATCGGGAATAGAAAAAACTACAAAGATAACACAATAATATTTACTTTCATTGTTTTTCGAAGTATTCTCCGTGACAATCAATGCACTTTTGCATTCGTTCAAACCAATTATTGTAACAGTAATTCCAGTCTGAAGTAGACATAGTCGAAACGCCGATTTATAAGCTTGGACTGCCTCTTCTGGACCTGGAAACCGTTGACCACGTAGCAAATCTTTAGTTCTTGGGAATGTAAAGTAATCGTTGGGGCTCAGGTCAGGGCTGTATGGAGGATGGTCCATCAACTCCACGTTTTCCTGATTTAAAAACGCGATCGTTTGCCGAGCGGTGTGGGAACTCGCATTATCGTGGTGAAGGATTATGCGACGGTTCGGATTACTTTTACGAAGTTCTCTTATGACTTCCGGCAAACAAACTGTTGTGTACCATTTAGCAGTAACCGTTTTCCGTTCCTGTAAAGGAATTGTAGCCACATGTCCGGTTTTCGATACAAACGAAGCGACCATTTTTTTCGACACGCTACGAGAGCGCACAACTTTTGTTGGTTTGACCTCACCTTCGTAGACCCAAACAGCCGATTGGTGTTTTCTTTCGGGCTCATATGAATAAATCCACGATTCATCACCCGAGACGATATTGTAAACAGCATTTGAGCTCCCTCTATCGAACCGTTGCAGAGAAGACCGACACCAATTAACACGAGCCGACTTTTGTTCTTCGGTCAAGCGATGGGGCACCCAGCGGGAAACTAACTTCCTGACACCCAGTTCATCATGCAATATTATTTGAATGGCTGTCATACCAATGCTGAGGGAAGCCCGTATCTGCTCGTATGTCACATGTCTATCTTCTTGTATTAATTGGCGTACAGCATCGATGTTTTCTTGTGTTACCGCTGTTTTTGGCCAACCAGTAGAAGGAACTGTGGTAAGAGATAAACGTCCTCGACGGAACTCAGAATACCAGCGATATATAGTCGTTTTACTAGGTGCTTCAAGTTCATAAATAGAAACAAGCTCGGCAAGACATTGTTCTTGAGATAAACCTCGGCGAAAGTTGTGAAAAATTATCGCACGGAAATGTTCCCGCGTAAGCTCCATTTTCTCACTGACTTCTTAATTTGAAATAGCTACCACTCTTCTTTTATTGAAAATTTTTATTTTTCAAAAATGGAATTAAGTTCGTAAGAATACTAAATTTCAAATACCAAAAAGATTTTAAGTCTAATTTATTCAAAAGTATTCCATTCCCGATCTTTTCGGTGTGGCCCTCGTATTGTAACAAAACCCTTTGGAATATCAGAAATGCGTATGCAAATGTTGGCGCGGTATCAACGCCCGAAATTGGAGATGACGTTTAATTGTGGTAAACACAGACGAATACATATTCAACAGGGCACCGTGCCCGCCGGCCGATGTACGAATGGTACCATTTTGCGTTATGATAAGCGATTGACGTTCTTATCGCCTGGAGCTGATTAATTATCGTCATTATCGATGAGCAATGTCGTTGGAACATCGACAGAGCGGCTCTATGGGGTATTGCAAAATGAAAATTAAACAAGCGCGTTCTGATTGCGATCTAGCAAGTACAAGTAAGAGCCAACGCACACATGATAGGTACTTTTAGCATCGGCGATCGGCGATTTTGCGACTGGCATCGCGTTTTGGCGACTCTCTGCGTTCGATTGCAGTATCGGAATAGTGCGTTTTAGCGATTCAATCGCTGCATTCAGCTTCTAAAAAGCGTCTTAATTGCCGATCGCCGCTGCTAAAAGTAGCATGTCTGCTTAGGCCCTAAGTTTCACAATGTTCTGTCACTGGAAAGTGACCTACATCGTAAGAGAGCAGTCGCTCGCCGTCCATTAAGTGTCTTCTTTTTTGTTTTATTTTCTAGTGTTTTGTCGCATTTTAATTTGAAATTATGGTGCATTATTAAACGTTATGCCGCCACTACACAATCGGCGATGATCGTTGACCCTGTGATCGTCTTTAATCGGCATGATCATCGTGCAAGCGTCCACACACACATTCGCCTGCAGTAGTCGTTGAACGGCAAGCGTACAAGATGGACGTGGAGTGTGTTGCTGCTGCTACCATTTATTAAATTATATTTATAAATAAATAAAATTTGTTTACGCTCACACCAATTACCTAGACCAAGATAACCGTGTCTCGTAGCGGTGAAAGAATACTACCACCTTACGGACGTGTGCAACGCTTCACTGTCCAAAGGCGAATGAATGCGATCGGCGATTGTGTGAGCACCTGCGCAAACACTCGGCGCGATTCCCTTTGATGCGTGCCCGAAAAACCGACAAATCGCGGATCGCAGGCGATTGCAGGCGATCATAGACGATGATCGGCGTATACGGCCGAGTATATGCATACTCCACACAATCGTGCTCGCCCGTAATCGTCTATGATCGGCGATTGTGAAGAGGAGCCATTAAGTGTTCGTGAGCGTGCATGAGTGTTGGCAAATGAAACAAAACAATACAACATCACTTTATAAATTATCTCAAGACATCCGTTTATGATCTCTCAGCAACCGTGTCGCTTAGCGGTGAAAGAATACTACCACCCCCTCTCTTCCCTTGGGTGGCGACTAACGGACTAAAGACCACATACATCCATCAGCTTAGAGCGGCGATGGGCTCACCACCTGTCACGCTAAGCACATGTGCCGTCGCTGTTTGGTGAAAAGTGGACTATGGTAGAGGACTGATTTTGCGGTCTTCATTGCCTATAGTCTCTGACTAGCCCTTCGGGGATGATAGCCGTGATTACATGTATGTATCTCTCAGTATGGTCCACATATTTACTGAAACTCAAAGGGGTTTGGGGAAATATCATTTACCATTAATCATTCATATTTAGACTTTATACTATCGCGTTGCATTGCATTAAAACTGTTTTAACGGGACTAAACACGATTAATGTTTGGTTAATTAATTAAGGCTTGTGACCACGGCCGCAGCATCGCGGCCGAAACGTCAAGCAGTAAGTAGATATGTACTTACTTACAAAATTAATCGTATTTAGTCCCGTTAAAACAGTTTTAATCATTCATATTGTCACTCACTATCATCTGAGGAGTGTCTGTTCAAAAGGTCCTAAAAAATAAGTATCACACTTTTAAAATTGCAATAACTTTTTAAGTACACGAGATATATTTTTAAAACAAAAAGGACTCGAAAGAGAGTTACTTAGTTACTATAGTTTCAAAGAAAGCTGATAAAAATTGCTGTAAATCGTTTTTTATTTTAAATCTCTAACTTCTATAGTTTAGAAAAAAATGAAATTTTAAAAGTGTGGTATTTATTTTTGCAGGCCAGTGTATGTTTTTTTATACACAGAAATAAGCCCATTTTGGTCGGAATATCAAAGTTTAAGATTTATTTAACATTGGAAATACGTGGTGTTCAATCAGAATTTTATCAAATATGGATAGGATTTATGTAACCGTTTTTGTAAAAAAAAAAAAAATTCTTTCTACAGGGAAATAGGACCTTTTGAACAGACATCTCTTTTACTTGACACTGGCTGCATAAGCCAAAAGCCAAAAGAAAAGTCCAACGAAAACCATCGTAGACATGCACTCGTTAGATTAGCTCACAAAATACAATTTAAATAACACACGTCGCAGTAATATCTCTCAGTGCTCGGTGCTAAGTCGAACTCTATTCCCAAACGAGATTCAATTAGAAGGCTTCACTAGCGTTTATAATCCAGCCGTTGAGTAATGGCGCTGCGGTGGGGGCTCGCCATCTGGGCAGCAATTAACGCCTAACCGACCGAAATGCCTGACTCTGCCGGCCCAGAGTGACTAGTGCGCTTAATTCACTATCGAGTTAAACCTTCAGCCTCTGTGCACTAGTCTGGTCCCGGGTTCGATAACATGATTCACGACGATTACTCCCGAAGGGCTAACCCTTCGGGGACTTCTTCTTCGACGCTTCTTTTTGCAACTTGTTTTTATTGGATAAAATGTTAATTAAAAAAAAAACAGTCTCAGGAAAGTTCGAATGGGATTTATACCCATGACCTTTAAATTGCCAGTCCACTGCTCTAACAGCTAAACTACCGAGACCTCAGAAGACTCGTTGAATGTTGAATTGAAAAAAACCAAAGGTCAGGGATTCGAATACCATTCGAGCTTTCCTGAGACTGGTTGTTTATTTATCTAGTTCAGTTTATCCTCATTTTATTATATCTTTATAAAGATACTAGCGGGCCGCCCGCGCCTTCGTCCACGCTAACTTAGAAAGACCGTCATACTTCAGACATTTAATAAAAATATCTACAAAATATAAACAAAAACCATCCTCAGTTAACGCTCTATCTTTTAGTGAAAACCGCATAAAAATCCATTGCGTAGTTTAGGAGAATAGTGCGGTGCCACAAACAGAGGAAAACGGCGACTTACTTTATAATATGTATTATATGACTGTTTTTATTGGTTAGATTACGAATAAATTCTCAGCAGTTAGGTACACGAGAGACCGTTGAACTGGCTAACATTTTAAAGTTGCTTAGCTGTCAAGATCGAAAACGAAATGCGAAAGCCGCTGCGCCATTGAGCCCTTAATTAACATTAACGATAACTAATTAGTGCTTAATTACAGATAAGTTTTCGTTCCAAATAGCACTTATTCATTATTAAAGATTTTTACAATGAAATATCATGAGTGCTAAGTAATCGCTAATGTAAATTGATGTCTCTGAGTCTGAGTCTGTATGCTCTACGACATAGTAGAGTAGAGGAAGAATATTGGCACAATAGCTTTATGTTACTAATTGTAAGCTAATAACATTTCTAGGTCTTACAAAAATACCGGAAAGTAAAAAAAAAATAGTATGCATTAAGCTGAGAAGAAGTCGTTTTGACATATCAGTGATTTTTATTTTAAAACTAGCGACCCGCCCGCGCCTTCGTCCTCGCTAACTTAGAAAGACCGTCATACTTCAGCCATTTAAAAAAATATATCTACAAATCTTTTAGTGAAAACCGCATAAAAATCTTTTGCGTGGTTTAGAAGAATAGTGCGGTGCTACAGACAGAGGAAAACGGCGACTTTTCTTTATAATATGTAATGATGTGTAAAGGTTTTAAAGTGTCGAAACTCTGATGATCCTTTCTTGTAGTGGTGAGAATACCACAACATCATTTGTCCATACATACTTCATCCTATCTTTGATACAAGCTCGTCCGTTTCCTGGGGTGATAGGCCGATCGTGCAACGATCGAACTTTTATAGATCTCCCATTTTGCAAGGTGTAAGAAAAATTTTTTTTTTATATATATAAGAAGGAGGCAAACGAGCAGGCGGGTCACCTGATGGAGAGTAATCACCGCCGCCCATGGACACCCGCAAAACCAGAGGAATCGCAGGCGCGTTGCCGGCTTTTAAGGAAGGAATAGGCTCGTTCTTGAAGATCCCTAAGTCGTAATGGTCCGTAAATACCGCCGCCGAGAGCTGGTTCCACAACACTGTAGTTCGAAGCAAGAAATTTCGTGAAAAACGCACAATAGTAGACCGCCATCCATCAAGGTGATGTGGATGGAATGACAGTCGATTACGGGGATGGAACTCGGCGGTTGCCGTACGTATGGTCCTGTGCCCCATGGTATAGAAGGGATGGTACTAGGTTTTTAGTGGGTAAAAAAGGGAGGCCCCCTTTCCCCCCTTCGAGTTTTCTTGCCTGGGCGGGGGAGATAGAGGAGACTCCCACATAACCCTTGCATTTACCTTGTTAAAAAAAAAGGTATAAGAAATATCCACATTGAATATCAAAATGTAGATTCTTTCTCTTCATACAATTGACTACCTATCCCGTCAACGACTATCAATAATTAACTTCAGTTTAGAACAGTTAAAGTTGAATAGCTGGTACGGACTGCAATCTGCCGTTATCGTTAAACGGTCCGAACGCCGGCTCTGATGGTTGGATCGAGGATTACTGGGATTCCAGGCAGCACAACCAACCATTTAGTATTTTCTGCACAAAATCCCTCGCTTTGTTGTTTGTGTTCTGTATCGAAATACACACCAGTATATTGAGAATTTAATAAAATGTGACATTAAGCTTTGAGGAGCTCGATGGCGCAGCGGCTAGCGCGTTCGGCTTGCGACCTTGCTCGCTAAGCCACTTTCGAAATTCCGGGTCGCTGGAAGGGTGACCAAATTAAAAACATCTCGAGCTCCTCCGTGCTTCGGAAGGCACTTAACCGTTGGTCCCGGTTGTTGTTGTAAGATGACAATCGTTAATACCCACCAACCCGCATCCAATATCCCCACGTGCCCTTGTCCATGTGAGAGGCCTGTGCCCAAGCAGTGGGACATTAATAGGCTTGTAGGGAAGCGATGGTAGGTAGAATGGATGACACATTAAGGAAGGCAAAGGGAAGATCTTCCTCCGAGCTGGGTGGTATAGCTCGGGGACCGAGGTCCAACGGATATTAGTTGGAGGTGATATATATAGTGAAGGAGGTGGTGAAACTTCGCTACCGCGATGCAGGCTTAATTCCCATACTATTTTACTGTCGCAGTATGGAGATGTCGTTGAATTGGTTTTTGTGGCGCCATCTGTTGACACGGTTGGGTGGGTTGGTTGACACTCTCTCTCTCTCTCTCTCTCTCTCTCTCTCTCACTCTCTCTCGATGAATGTGCAGTCTTTAGTTTTTTTTATACAAGTCCCGGCAAATGACCTCACTCCACCTGATGTTAAGTGGAAATGAAGTCCAGGCGCGAGGACAACTGGTGCAGCGTAAAGGCCCCTCTTTACTGTAGAGGGGGTGATTTGCGCGTCTGTGGTAGGTATTTAACGCCTGCAGATGCAACTGCCTCGCATCCGACTGTTGTCGGTTTTTGTGGCACGCATCAAAGGGATTCGGCGCCAACGTCCGGCGTCTGTCCACACGTCTGCCGGCGCATCAGTTTGATCGGAGTTGCGATTGAGAGTGCACGCGTGCACACACGCCTTTTATATAATATTAAACAATTTAAGATGATATAAAAGGCTGTCTTGAGATTTACTATATGTATAAGTAAGTATGTGTAAATAAACAAGTAAATTACTTCAATAACTTGATGTGATTGATTTTAACTATTAAAATTGCGAGTGCGAGCGCGAGTTGCGTCTGCCCAGACTGAACATAGACCGACCTACGGACGTGTGGACAGCTCGTGGAAATTCATCTGCGGATGCATCTGCCAATATCCGCGGACGCATCTGCCGACGTGAAGAGGAGGCTCTCTTTACGCCTCGTTTCAAGGACCCTTAGTGCGTTAATAGTCTTTTACGGCACCCAAACCCAAGAGAAGAGATGGGTTGGCAGAGCTGATTCGTATTCTTTTAATGACTACCCACTTATAATAATGAAATTTTTGATTTTATTGGTTTGTTTTAGTAGTTGGTGAAATTTAAGTATTAGTTTTGTTTGTGGGAATAATTCCGCTACAGCCGTCTCTGCTCAACCCCATTTAGTCCAAGGATTACTAGTTGCAGACTTGTGATGTCATCCATTTCGTATTGTCTGCGTTCAATCCCTCATTAAGACCCGCTCGCGTTTTGTATTTTAAACATTGTGGTTTTAACCGTACATCTACAGAGAAACGACCTTTAAAAAAGAGATCGTTGAATAAGTTTTATCTGTGTTCAAGTATTTCCACAGAACAGAAAAAAGAGTATTTCTGTGAATTTTGTCTGTAATGTTGTTTCATTCCTCAGAATAATAACTAAAACTAAATTATCTATACAAGGCACAGACATATAATAGAAGTATATGTCTGTGATACAAGGAGTCCAAATGACACTATAGTTGTCTTATTTTTATCAAATGGGCCAAAAACATTGAAAGTCAATTAAATGTTGCTAAAAACGTCATGACTGTTTATTATACACAGTCATGACTGTGTATAAAACGGAGTATACACCAATGACCTATAATTTGTCATTGTGCCGTGATCCCTTTTGACATTTTATCGACATCGAAGATGCTGTTTGTCCATATTTAAATTCATCACTTTTGAACTACAAAATACTTATAGAAATTGCTAATTAAACAGGAGTATAAAAAAAAAGGATGAAATACCCCAATTTTAAAATATCGAATGAGGCCTGAGTTCATAAAAACTATCGTTTAGAAGCTGTTACTTTACAAGAACCAGTTATTTTCTGACTGTCTTATTTTAGCATTAAAATAGGTTAACTCTTTTAGCGACAACTACTAAAACTGCTAGCTATATGAGAAACTTTTTTTTTTTTTTTATAGCAGAAGGAGGCAAACGAGAAAGCGGGTCACCTGATGGAAAGTAATCACCGCCGCCCATGGACACCCGCAAAACCAGAGGAATCGCAGGCGCGTTGCCGGCCTTCAAGGAAGGAATAGGCTCGTTTCTTGAAGATCCCTAAGTCGTAACGGACCGGAAATACCGCCGCCGAGAGCTGGTTCCACAACACTGTAGTTCGAGGCAAGAAATTTCTTGAAAATCGCACAGTAGTAGACCGCCATCCATCAAGGTGATGTGGATGGAATGACAGTCGATTGCGTGTAGTGCGGTGAAGGAAATTAGCGGCAGGGATCAAGCCGAACAATTCCTCAGAACACTCCCCATGATATATACGGTACAATATACAGAGAGACGCAACGTTTCTCCGAAGAGCCAGTGGATCGAGCCGTCCTGAAATAACCACGTCGCCGACAATTCGAGCAGCTCTGCGTTGAATGCGGTCAAATGGAAGGAGTTGGTATTGGGGTGCTCCAGCCCAGAGATGGGAGCAGTATTCCATATGCGGCCTGACCTGTGCTTTATACAGTTGTAAACGGTGAGCCGGCGTGAAATACTGACCCGCTCTATTAAGCAAACCCAGCTTTTTCGAAGCTAATTTAGCTTTACCTTCCAAATGACCACGAAACTGAACGTCACTCGAAATATCGACGCCAAGGATTCCAATAATCGGATTGGTATCAAGGGGAGCTCCCTCAAAGTTCAGAGGTACGACGAAGGGATGTTTTTTCGCGGTAAATGCGCAAACTTGTGTTTTGGAGGGTTTAAAGCGGACTAGGTTATGTCGGCCCTAATCCGAGACATGACTTAACATGTTCTCGGTGTCAGTCACAAGTTTATTCCGGCTCTCGATGAAGCTTTCCAGAGACATGTTAGTTCGCCCGGTGTAGAGCGTATCCCCAGTACTGTCGTCTGCATAGCAATGAATGCTGTTGTTATGCAGCATGTCATTGATATGCAGAAGAAACAGAGTAAGGGACAACACACACCCCTGCGGGACTCCAGCATTCACGGGCTTCATGTCGGAGCACGAACCGTCGACTGCGACTCTGATGCTACGCCCAGTAAGAAAGCTGGCAACCCATGAACACAATTTCTCAGGAAGCCCGTATGATGGAAGTTTAGAGAGAAGAGCCCTGTGCCATACCCTGTCAAAAGCTTTCGCTACGTCCAAGCTAACTGCCAGTGCCTCCCCCTTACTCTCGACTGCCTCCGCCCATCGGTGAGTAAGGTACACTAAAAGATCACCAGCCGATCGACCGCGACGAAAACCATACTGGCGATCACTTAGTAGCTGGTTCTCTTCTAGGTACCTTAAGAGCTGGCGGTTTATAATGGACTCCATTACTTTGGAGAGTAAAGAGGTAATAGCTACTGGCCTGTAGTTGGACGGATCTGAGCGATCGCCTTTTTTTGGAATCGGGTGGACAAGGGCTGTCTTCCAAGAGCTCGGGACGACGCCAGTGGTGAAAGAGAGCTGGAAAAGGCGCGTTAGAACTGGTGCCAATTCAGGAGCACACGTCCGAAGCACAATGGGTGGAACTGTATCAGGCCCACTCGCCTTATGGATATCAAGGGAAAAAAGAGCCTTACGAACTGACCTTTGCAGGAACTGAACGTTTGGCATTGTACAAGCGCAATGCGGTATGGTTGGTGGAGAGTTTTCCCCATCGTCCAAGGTCGAGTTTGATGCGAAAAGAGAGCCCAAGAGATGGGCTTTCTCCTTTGCAGTATAGGCCAGGCAGTCATTGGTCTTGTGCAATGGTAGTAGGGACGGCTGACAAAAATTCCCTAAGATAGCTTTGGCGAGAGACCAGAACGCACGCGTCCCCGAAAGAAGACGCACTAGCCTCTCGCCAATTCTACCTATGAATGATGACTTCGCCTTGGCAATGTCCTTCTTAAAGGATCTGGCGGCAAAGTTGTACTTCTTTCTGAGCGCACTGGTGTTTAGATCCTTTGATGACACCGCATTAGCCCAGGCTTGGTAATGTTGTCGCTTTTGGCGAGACGCCATTTTGCAGGAACGACCAAACCATGGTTGGGACTTGCCGCCAATGGGAACCACAGAGTTTGGAATGAAAAGTTCCATTCCCTGCAGTATCACATCAACGACAGAGTCAGCGGCGACATCAGGATCATCCAGCGAGAAGCAAACTCGCCACCACGGGTAGGACGCAAAGAAGCTTCGCATCCCATCCCAGTCCGCTGACCTATAATGCCAGACTCGACGGCTAGCCGCTGGTTGCGGTTTTGAAGTTTCTGTGAGAGGCACAGTGCTGCGAATCAGACAGTGGTCTGATGAGCCTAGTGGTGCATCAACAGAAACTTGATAGCCGTCTGGGTGCGAGGTCAGCAGAAGGTCCAATAAAGAAGGTGCATGGCCCTCCACATCTGGAACCCGTGTTGGCTCGGTTACCAATTGGGACAGACTGTAGGCCAAAGCGAAGTCATGAACGGCTCTACCCGCGTGGTCAGTTGTGCGTGAACCAAGCCATTCGACGTGGTGGGCATTGAAGTCTCCCAATACCACAATCTCGGCCGAGGGGATCCGTTGGAGAAGGGAGTCTGTCGCTGTTTGGACGGTCTCGATAAGTTGGTCAGCTCCGATGTTACCGCTGTGGGACCTATACAGGCACGCGTAGACGTGAGGATGACGTCCGCAGTCGACGTGCAGCCATAAGATGGAGAGGTCCCTATCTTCAAGATTGCCAAGGCGACGAACGCACATATCCTCCCTGACATAGGCACAAACACCGGCTCGTGGCACAAATGCATGTTCCAGGTTGTATCCCGGGTAGCGCAAGTACGAGATGTCAGGAGGGGGGGATATCTGCGTCTCGGTGAGGAAGAGCAAGGCCGGTTTCGCCGTCTCGAGGTGGTAATGGACGGCGCTCAAGTTAGAGTGGATTCCCCTGATATTGCAGAAGTCCACGCGAAGCGTAGGAGGGGGTGCCAATTGTCTTGCCTTTCTCCTGCCTGCAGCATGCCTTGGCACGAGCGGACTTTTGCCCTCCCCAGAATACGTAGGGCAACCTGAGCGAGAACGCTCAGGGGGGGATTCTCCGACACCGGATGTGTCGGTTCCCCCCTGGGGTAAATCTAGATTTAAGTTCGCTGCCATATCAATTGTGAGGGGTGGGGAGGGGTCTCCGGAACCCTCACTCGCCGGACGAAACACAACAGCACAGAGTGCCATTGTTTCACGCCGAAAATTCGTGAGGGGGTGGTATTACACCGGGCGAGCCGACCCAATGCGTGCTGCAACGCAGCGTGGCTCTACCACTCAGTTGGTGTCACTCATTTAGCACCACCCAGGGGTCACGTGTAGGGTCTCAAGGGTAAACCTACGGACGCGAGCAACTTAACCCTCTAGATGTTTCTCGCAGGACTTTTCTTTTCGAACATTGCGAACACCTTCGCAAAGCGACGTTTCTTAAGTTATACAGCTAACCACTAACTACTACAAACTCCACTCCTCCTACTCATGTCCTACTCCTACTCCAAACTCATGTCCAGAACCCGCGGAGAGTGCCTTGAGTACCTATCAAGGGTCTGGCACCCTTTAGTTCTGCTGCTGCAAAAAGGGTAGATATTGACTAAAAATGGGACAGTAAAATAAAACACAACGGTGTTCCTGTTACATGTCATTTATTTCAAATCAAAATAATAAAACACATTATTACTGCCCCTTAAGGGGAGGTATTTCGAGCGCTTCTCTCTCGCTCTCTCGACGGCACGACGGTAAGGGACGGGTTTAACAGCGAAGCGCCACGCAAATGCGCGTTTTATAAACTTCTGGACACATCTATTGGCTCACCTTGCATTTTCAGTTTCGTTTAGTCCTAGCTAAAAATTTATATTAGGTCGAGCAAAAAGTTTTTATACAGTTTTGAACCAGGCACATTCATAATTTTATTCAATAGTCTTTTTTTAAATTTCGAACACAGAATTTAAAGAAACAAAAGACAATTTGGAGCCTGTTCGTTGATATCAAACAATCGAATACTAAAAAAACTTGATTTTATTGGTTTACTTGGATTTAATTCTTGAAAGTGTGATTTTTCTCTTTGGTTTTGCGACAAACATTACTTATTCTTAACATTAAGGTAAGGTTCTATCAATAATCTATGGATACTTCGCCTGATGTCGCCGCCCAAGCAGGCCGGACACAGCCAAAGAAATGTGAGTGCTCAACTTAATTTAAGTCGATCTGCGGTCCGAAATGTTTATCGGAGGTACCTAGAGACTGGCGACTTTGTTCGTCGCCAAGGAAGGCCACGATCTCGGGTCACAACTGAAAGGCAGGATCGATTCATCGTGACGAGCAGCTTGAGAAATCGTCACCTTACCTCCATTGAGATACAAAACCAACTTCGCGACTTCCACGTAGTATCTGTGAGCGCTCGAACTGTTCGGAGAAGGTTAAAAGAACGCGATATGGTACCACACAAGCCAGCTAATGGCCCCAAACTAACGCGAGCCCACCGAACAGCGCGTCTTCATTTCGCGCGCACTCATTTAAATTGGACTCAGCAGCATTGGAGCCGTGTACTCTTTTCTGATGAGTCTAAAATTGCGTTACATGGCAGTGATGGAAGGAAGAAGGTCTACCGACGCAAGGCAGAGCGTTTAGCACAATGCTGCTTTGAAGAGAGGGTTGCTTATGGCGGTGGCTCATGGACTGTCTGGGGCGGTATATCCGCGAGCGGCAAAACTCAACTTGAGGTTATTACGGGACCACGGCTGCCAACATTAAATGCTGAAAGGTACATTCGTGAGTGCTTAGAACCTCACGTGATGCCATACGTAGATCATGTGGGCCCAAATTTCCTTTTCATGCATGATAATGCAAGAGTCCATACGGCCGGCATCGTCAGGGAATATCTTCGGGATGTGAACATCACAGTTATGGACTGGCCAGCCAGAAGCCCACACATGAACCCGATTGAGCACATGTGGGACGAGCTAAAAAGACGTGTTAGGGCTCGTCAGCCAGTTGCCCAGACGATGCAGGAGTGGAAACTGCCATAGAAGAGGAATGGGAGATGATCTCTCAAAATTTCATAGAGCGGTTGATAAACTCTATGCCTAATCGTATGAGAGCTGTCGTAGATGCCTATGGAGGCAACATGCGTTATTAAATTAAACCTTTATTTGATAAAACATCTGCAAAAAACACACTATAAGAAAACCAGATAGCATCCTCAACCCCAGCCCAACTCAACGCGTGCAAGTTTATTAAAGAGTGCAAAATAGTTAATTTAGGTCTGTCACCTATGTTATCGATATAATGCATTACAAATATACACAACACTATTGAACATGACGAACCAAACTGGTAAAAATTTCCTTCCTATGAATGGGCATGGGCATTTTAGAAAACGTATACCACGTAGAACCGGATATAATTGCGTACCACGTTATTCTCAAAAACAAAACCATTTAGCTTTTTAAACAAAAAGAAAGTTGTTGAGTTGGTGGGCCGAGTTCGGTAACTTATAATGGGTAAGCCGTGTTGTTCTGTCCCAAACAATGCTTTTATATCCTTGCCCGAGTGCCTACTTACATGACAGTAAATAATTGTGTACTTCCCCTATACACAGCGCAATAGATTATTTCTAGTTTTACGTTTCTTGTAACAAGGGTGTAACAGGTTTTTAGCTTTAATTATATACAAGTCTAAGAGCCTGGCCGTAAAAAAATTTACGGGCCAGTATTGGCTTGACGCGCTCCTTCCGGCCATAGAAGGCGGTCATTCGCGCTAGTGTCAGTCATACGCGGCTGTCACGCACACTTCAAAAATTCAATACAAAAAAAAAACACTATAAAAACACGCTTTTATAAATGCACGTAAAAACAAAAAATAAATTATGGATCGTTCAAGTTGACTATATATTTGTGGGCTGAAGTGTAAACAATGTGCTTTTAATTATAAAATTTGATTGTAAAAGCGTGGGGCGCTGGAAAAGGAAATATTTTTGTATAACTTGCTGAGAAATCAAGTTAAGCGATGTTACTGGAAGCAGGTTACACAGATTGGCGCTCTAACTGGAGTTGCAGCACGACTAGTGCTGGCTCTACATTCAGGGTAATGCGTCAACAGTGGCAAAATGTAGAGTTCTTGATCGTGGACGAGATATCTTTGGATCCCTTTGTTAACCCTTTGGCCGCATAAACGTTATGCTCTTGTGCGACCTCATGCAGCTTCTACCAGGAAGTTAGTACACTTCTGGACACATCTATTGGCCCACCTTAGAGTTTAGGTTTCTATGGCCCGTACTTAAATATGATTGCTAGATTGAACAAAAACTATTGATGCAGTTTTAAACCCGATACATTTTACCATCTTTTTCGATCGTATTGTTTTAAATTTGAATTCAGAATACCACACGACATGGAGCTACACCTAACAAGCCGGGTATGCACCTTGATGAAGGCAGTTGATTTTTGAATAAAAAACATGTCTTATCAAATAAAGGTTTAATTTAATAACGCGTGTTGCCTCCATGGGCATCTACGACAGCTCTCATACGATTAGGCATAGAGTTTATCAACCGATTTATGAAATTTTGAGGGATCATCTCCCATTCCTCTTCTATGGCAGTTTTCAACTCCTGCATCATCTGGGCAACTGGCTGACGAACCCTAACACGTCTTTAAAGCTCGTCCCACATGTGCTCAATCGGGTTCATGTCTGGGCTTCTGGCTGGCCAGTCCATAACTGTGATGTTCACATCCCGAAGATATTCCCTGACGATGCCGGCCGTATGGGCTCTTGCATTTTTATGCATAAAAGAGAAATTTGGGCCCACATGGTCCACGTATGGCATCACGGGAGGTTCTGAGCACCCACAAATGTACCTTTCAGCATTTAATGTTGGCAGTCGTGGTCCCGTAATAACCTCAAGTTGAGTTTTGCCGCTCGCTGATATACCGCCCTAGACAGTCCATGAGCTACCGCCATAAGCAACCCTCTCTTCAAAGCAGCATTGTGCAAAACGCCCTCCCTTACGTCGGTAGACCTTCTTCCTTCCATCATTGCCATGTAATGCAATTTTAGACTCATCAGAAAAGAGTACACGGCTCCAATGCTGCTGAGTCCAATTTAAATGAGTGCGCGCGAAATGAAGCTGTTCGGTGGGCTCGCGTTAGTTTGGGGCCATTAGCTGGCTTGTGTGGTACCATATGGCGTTCTTTTAACCTTCTCCGAACAGTTCGAGCGCTCACAGATACTCCGTGGAAGTCGCGAAGTTGGTTTTGTATCTCAATGGAGGTAAGGTGACGATTTCTCAAGCTGGTCGTCACGATGAATCAATCCTGCCTTTCAGTTGTGACCTGAGATCGTGGCCTTCTTTGGCAACGAACAAAGCCGCCAGTCTCTAGGTACCTCCGATAAACATTTCGGACCGCAAATCGACTAAAATTAAGTTGAGCACTCACATTTCTTTGGCTGTGTCCGGCCTGGATAAGTGCTACAGCTTGGGCGGCGACTTCAGGCGAAGTATCCATAGATTATTGATAGAACCTCACCTTAATGTTAAGAATAAGTAATGTTTGTTGCAAAACCAAAGAGAAAAATCACACTTTCAAGAATTAAATCCAAGTAAACCAATAAAATCAAGTTTTTTTAGTATTCGATTGTTTGATATCAACGAACAGGCTCCAAATTGTCTTTTGTTTCTTTAAATTCTGTGTTCGAAATTTAAAAAAAGAACTATTGAATAAAATTATGAATTTGCCTGGTTCAAAACTGTATAAAAACTTTTTGCTCGACCTAATATAAATTTTTAGAGCTAGGACTAAACGAAACTGACAATGCAAGGTGGGCCAATAGATGTGTCCAGAAGTGTATTAGTATTTGTTAACAAGAAAGTATTTTCTGTTCCGGCGCCCCACGCTTTTACAATCAAATATTAGTTTATACTTCAGCCCAGAAATAGAGACAACTTGAAAGATCCATAATTTTTTTTTGTTTTTACGTGCATTTATAAAAGCGTGTTTCTCTAGTGTTTTATAAACTATTAATTTATTTTATACTTTTTGGTCTAACCTTGAAACCTGATCGTGTTCAAAGTCCATTACGTGGCCTTTCTCACAAGTGCAAACACGACTATGATACAATACTCTATCATGGAATGCCAGTGCCTATCTTCCGGCTTCATCATCAGACTTGAATCCAAAACAGCTATGATACGATTTTCCATCACGAAGTTCCAGTTCATACCTTCCGGCTCTATCATCAGATCAGTTCGGCAGTACCATATTATTGTATTGTCATCAGAACTACATACAGCTGCATTTTCATTACGCTACGACCCTTGGAAGGTGGTTAAATTAGTTACCTTAGATTCCATTACATAGTTTGTTACATACAGGTCGACCTAATAAAAGCGTGTTTAAAACCGAGCGGGTTCGGAGAAGCGCTTGTACCGCGATGCTCTGTCTAGACATGTATATAATCAAAGGTTTTTAGATACATAGTGTCTTTTAACAAGTAAAGTCGGTGAAGTAAATCCAGCTGCTGGATATAGCCTACAACTTGATTAAAATCAAGTGGACGGTATTGGGATAATCACCACGGGGGATGGTGATCGCGAGCCCGGGCATGCGTCGGAAATTACGAAACACTTTGCCCGGGCTGACTGACACGGCGACACGGCCACCGAAGCATATGTACTTAGTGTTATTGTTTATATAATTTTAAAGCAAATTTTGTTGTGAACAAATTACAAATAGTAAAAGACAGTGTCTGAAACATTTCCACGAGCAGGATTCGAACCCGCACGCTTCTGGCAATCCGGGCCAGGTGCTCTTTCCAGTTGACGACCTCCGTAGTCGAGTGGTTAGCGCGCCGGGTCTCGCGTCACGCCATCTCTGAGGTCCCGGGTTCAATTCCTGGTCGGGTCAATTTAGAGAAAACTGTTTTTCAGAGTTGATTTCGGGTCTGGGTGTTTTTCTGTGTTTATGTATATTTATCTGTTATCTAGTTTAACCATATTAACGAGATGGTAAAATATTATGATTTTTCTTAGATTTATTAGAAGCTTATCTTGGCCTAGATAATTGGTGTGAGCGTAAACAACTTTTTTTTAAATTAGTTGAGCTACCGTGGAAGTTATCCAGCCCGCCAAAATTAATCAACACCACCTTTATTTTCAAACTATACGTTATCAACATCCGACCTCAATATTTTAAAAAAAATAAAGATAAGTTAAGAAATAGATAAGCTACTCGTATGTTATAATGTTATTGTTTACATATTTTTTACGCAAAGGAGATTGACCATTTTTGTATGGACGTTGGACTAAGAGTGCTGCCCAATATTGAATCATAGTGCATAATGTTCCTTAGATCAATACTAGTATGTAACCCAACGCGCTTAAAAATCTATCCGAGGAGTATTGAGAAAAAAATCTGTTGTATGTAGTGTTGGCCATGACTCGAGTTCTTTAAGTCCTATTTTAGGGACTGGACTCGAATACGAGAACTCAAGCCTTTTTGTCAATGATAAGACTCACGAGTCCTTACAATATGACTCGAGAACTCGAGTCTTTTTACAAAAATATATTCAAAGGGACGAAGAAACTCATAAGACTCGAGTTCATTGCTAGTTAAAAGTCTTTAAAAACCACTGTTAAGAATAAGTTTATTGAAAAGTATTTGATAATCTATAGTTTATCTAAATTATAAATTTTGCATTCATAATGCTATATAAATATAGGATAAAATGTTTACTAGAAAAAAAATCAACCAGTCTCAGGAGCAGTGGACCGGCACAAAGGTCATGGGTTCGAATCCTATTCGAGCTTCCGGAGACTGGTTGTTTTTTTTTCTAGTAAACATTTTAATCAATAATTTGCCAAAAACCCGTAAAAACAAGTAGACTCAACTCTTTTTGAAGTACTTACTCAATTTCTCCAAAAAGACTTACCTAAGTGTTTTTAAAGAACTTGAGTTCAATAATAAAATCTCAGTTCTATGAGTCAAGCCTTTTTGCATTAGGACTCGACGAAAGGAGGCTCAGAACTCAGGACTCATTTTAGTCAGAGTCTAGCGAGCTCTCCCAAAATAAGTCCAGTCTCTAAATTAGGACTTAAAAAACTCGAGTCCTGGCCAACACTAGTTGTATGTCAACAAAATACATTGAATGGGCGCTTTTGGCTTTTGAAAATAGTACCCGGATTGCCAGAAGGGTGCACCTGCTCGTGAAAATTTTTCCGACACTGTCTTTTTCAAAAGGTATGTAATTTGTTCGCAACAAAAGCAGATTGACTTTTTGGACCACATGCTGCCCAAGCATGGGAATACTTTTATTTCTTTCCTTGCATGAAGAGATATAAAAAAATATTTAAAAAAACATCCACGTGGTTATATTGTACCTAAAAACTTATCTTATGGCTTTTTGGTGCTTTAACGTTATCAACATCCGATTTTTTGCTTTGGCTTACAAAGTAAAAAATAAAGGTGTTGTTGATTAATTTCGGCGGGCTGGATAAGTTCCACGGTAGCTCAACCTGAAGAAGCACCTGCCCGGATTACCAGAAGGTTGCGGGTTCGAATCCTGCGGGCTAGTGGAAATTTTTCCGACACTGCCTTTTTAATTTGTAATATGTACTTAGGTTAAATAAAATACATACATACATATGATCACAACTATTATCCCCGAAAGTTTAGTCGGAGACTAGGCAATGAGGACATCAAAAGCAGTCCTCTACTATAAATAGTCCACTTTTCACCAAATAGCGACTGCACATGTACTCAGCGTGACAGGTGGTGAGCCCATCGCCGCTCTACGCTGTTGGATGTATCTTTAACCCTTAAATGTATGAATTAACCAAAAATTTTTCATTGGTTTTAACGCTTATATCAAGGGGTTAAGATTCAAAAAATGATTGTAAACTTGGCAACATTATGCATTTAAGGGTTAATCCGTTAGTCGCCTTTTGCGACACTCAAGGGCAGAAAGGGGGAGGGGGTGTGGTAGTATCCTTGTAATTAGCCGCTACGTGACACGGCTCCAGGTTCAAATTAAATTACATAATAATCTGAAAGTGTGTAATGTTTGCTTATTGATTTAGGTATTTCGAGTTCTATGTTGTCTGTAGGACTAACCTTCGACTAGCACGAAAAACAACGGAATTCGCCGAAGGGCCGCCATACTGTAAATACAAATATTGACAAGCGCGTAATTTTGCACGTGTCGACGAATTTACGTTTATGATACGATTTCTATAGGAGTTGGTACTCAGTGCTGTTTTTAGGAAAGTGCCTTGTTATGGCTTTTTTGAAGGAAGTAAGTTGCGACGTTAAGCTTGGTGGTTCTCAAGTCCTCAAAACTTTTTGTGACCAATAAACGCCAGAGGCTTTCTAGTGGTCCTGTCTTACCCTGGCGGCACGTAAGGGGAAGTGCAGGAGTTTTAGTAGACGCTTCCTTTTGGGGGGTGAGTCCCACAGACTCCCACATTTAATCATATGTGTCTCTCTGGACGCAGTGGTACCTATACAAAAAAAATCGAGTCGAAATGTCCTAAAATCACAGAATACTTAATAGTACAAAGAGACCGTGTCTATCCAACGCAACGCCCTGCAGCGCAATTGGCCGACGACATTAGAAACATAACAGCAAGGAATGTGAATGTACCGTTCATCATCAGGCGGAAAATATGCATGCTAGCCGGCGTATCACTAATTTAAAAAAATATACACACGTTTAAACTTTCGTTTATATCATAAAACAGCTAAGCCTCACTATGGCTTTCAAAGTCTTGATTTAATTTACACGTATCACAAAGCCACTATAATCTAATCAGTAGAATACCTACGATTACCCAGGGTTGTCAAAATGGTCCAACTCAGCAAATGATTTTTTAAAGGGAAATAATAAATTAAATTGTGATATCGCGTACATGTTAATTGACCTTGGCGTAATTACCTTAATTGTGCCTTTAAAATGCTGTCACTATGCGTACCCTTGTTCGCGCGGGCTGGGGTGTGATGCTGGATTAACTCGCAGCCACTTACGTATGTAAATGTATGCGCGTGACTCTACGATAACATTAATGAACTTTCACTTGGGTATCGCGAAAATTTCAGCACTCACATTTTAAATTTATGGGCAACGCGGAGCACGCCAATTAACTTTTGTTAATTGAGAACATTCGGTCGTGTTGACAACTAAGTTTTAGGTTAGTGAGCACAGTATGTAGTCAAGCCGGTACTTGATCGTTTCTGGGGCCTTATCGTCACCTCTTGGAGCAGTAAGTATTACTTTTAAAAATTTCACCTCGAACCCGGGACCTCAGAGATGGTGCGACGCCTGACCCGGCGTACTAACCATTCGACCACGGAGGTTGTCAAACTATGCAGAAGAAGAAGAAGAAAGTTAACTATGCAGAATTTGTATGGAAATTTGACTGTAAGAGACCCCCCACACTGGCGTCTTTCGAGCGTCAGCGTCATGCCGGCGTCCATGCGGCGCGCGGCGTCGCGGTGACGCCGCGCAAGCTCTGCACTGACGCCGCGTGAACGCCGGCTCGACGCCGACGTCGAAAGACGCCAGTGTGGGGGGTCTCTAAGGTTAAATAAAGAAAAATTTTAACAAAAAAAAAACCGACTTCAAAAAATTGTACTGAAATAAATGCACTAAAACGTAAAAAATAATTGCGTAGTTTAGTTTGTTCAACTAACTTGCAATATTAACATTTATTCTACTCAATCTTATAATCTTAAAAAATATTTTTGGAGTCACCATCAGAACTGAGTTCAGGTACCTGCCTTCTTTTGATTCGTCATAGTCGCTTAACTATCTTAATCGAGATATCTTATCGCCACCCGTGAAATACTTTGAGAAGTTCCAATTATCATTCTGTGGTCTTCTTTATCAGTTCTACTTCATCAAATGATACTTTCTAAATGCAAATGCTTGACTTATTGCTGAAAATACCAAATTCGCTATAGGTATGCCTACAATATTTGAGGAGTTCCCTCAATTCCTTGAGGATTCCATCATCAGAACTGGATTTTGATAAAAATGGAACAAATCTGAAAGTATATTTTTTCAAATAAAAAAAGAATTTTCTAAATCGGTGTATAAATGACTGAGTTCTGAGGTAACAAAAAAAAACATACAACCGAATTGAGAACCCCCTCCTTTTTTTTTAAAGTCGGTTAATAAAGTGTATGGTAAGGCCTGATCTTGATACCAAGCCATCTCTGTGGCAGAGAAGAAATTAGTACTTTTAGTAGACTTGATAAAAGAGGAAATTTGGCGGAAGAGTGTCATGTTCCGGTGGTTCCGTGGTCAACTACCGGACACCACGCTGCGTCTGACATCGCGCGTCGCGTCGCCGCCGCGCCGGTGCTTACTTGCAAAATAGTTTTATTTTAACATTGTTTATATTATCTGCCATCTCTGAGGTCCCGGGTTCGATCCCCGGTCGGGTCAATTTAGAAATTATTGTTTTTCTAAATTGTCTCGGGTCTGGGTGTTTTCTATGTATAATAAGTATGTATTTAAGTATTTTAAGTATGTTTATCCGTTGTCTAGTAACCATTTAACGAGTTTCTTCGAAGCTTCTCTTGGGCTAGATAATTGGTGTGATTGTAGGAAAGATTTATTTATTTATTATCCTCTCGTTTGTAAAAAACTTTCTGACAAAAAGAAAGTAAGGGGCCTTCTCCTCGGGCACACAAGTCTGATGATGGCATTGAAAGTAAAGCCTAGTAAATATACAAGTGCCTATTAAAGATTATACCCGTTTAAGTACTTACCTCATCTATCAAAAATCATTTGCCACGAATGTACCTACGTATGATCGCACACCACTTCAGAGCCGCTGCACTTATTTTGTCACCGTCCCTTATAACTATCAGGAACAAGTTAATTGAAAATACTATTATCGTAATATACTCGTTTTACTTAAACAAAATGAATGTTTAGTATCAAAGGGAATGTGCTTACAATTTAACCGAAACAATAAATTCATAAAACAGAAGTGTACAAATTGAAAAAAAAAAATTTTTCATTTTCATTTTACTGTCATCATTCTTAAATTTTTTGTCCATAATTCATGCCTGTTGTTACTTACTTGAAAATATAGTTTTTTAATGTATTTTGTTTTTAATTGTATTTCTGGTGAGTTGCGAATCTGGTGAATTGAGAATCTGGTAAACTGCTTCTGAGCGCAAGATTTGTATTAAAGAAAAGTTTTAGAAATTCTTTTGTTTGATAAATAGGTACTTACTTAAATAATTAATTAAAAAAAATTTAAGCGCTATCTTCATTTTCATAACATATACAGCATTCTGTACACAAAATCAAAAAAGCAATTTCAAAATAACAACATTCGTTACCTACACAAGATTGTTAATAAATTAAGTACTAGCAGCCCGCTCGCGCCTTCGTCCCCACGCTTACTTAGAAACAGCGTCGTACTTGCGCCATTTATAAAAAAATATCGATAAATTATAAACCAACCGCAGGTAAATCCATTGCGTGGTTCAGAAGAATAAAGTGGAGCTACAGACACAGGAAAACCGCGACTTTACTTTTTATTATGTAACTAACTAGCAGACCGCCGCCGCCGGCGACTTCGTACGCGTGGACCCCGTAGGTACTAGGGGTTGCAGTCCCGGTACTGTGGAAAAAACGGGATTCCCGGTATACTGCGTTAACTCTGGTACCGGGAAATTTCGGTACTTTTCGGTACTGAGATTATTTTTAACCCAGATCTAACTATTGTTTGATATATGTATCATTGAGCAAAATGAAATACTACACAAAATGTTTAAAATAAAAATTTGTTTTGCCAATTGTTGTACTAGCTGTGAAATCACTTTGTCGAATGAAATCGGTTAGAGGTCATCCGAGTTGAATATTTTGATTTTAAAAGGGTCTATACCTATACAATGGATTTTTATCACGAGTGTTAAAATTAATTAAAATAATTAAATTAATATAAATTAGTAATTAATATAAATAAATTCGTCCAAACCGAGACCGTTCAAACGGCGACAGACCCTTTTGCAACGGATCCCCTCGGCCGAGACTGTGGTATTGGGAGACTTCAATGCCCACCACGTCGAGTGGCTTGGTTCACGCACAACTGACCACGCGGGTAGAGCCGTTCATAACTTCGCTTTGGCCTACAGTCTGTCCCAATTGGTAACCGAGCCTACGCGGGTTCCAGATTTAGTAGGCCATGCACCTTCCTTAATGGACCTTCTGCTGACCTTGCACCCGTCTGGCTATGAAGTTTTTGTTGATGCACCACTAGGCTCATCAGACCACTGTCTGATTCGTAGCACTGTGCCTCTCACAGAAACTTCAAAAACGTTGAGTCTGGCATTATAGGTCAGCGGACTGGGAGTTTGCTTCTCGCTGGATGATCTTGATGTCGCCGCCGACTTTGTCGTTGATGTGATGCTGCAGGGAATGGAACTTTTCAATCCAAACTCTGTGGTGCCCATTGGCAGCAGGTCCCAACCACGGTTTGATCTAAGCTATCTTAGGGATTTTTTGTCAGCCGTCCCTACCACCATTGCACAAGACTGATGACTGCCTAGCGCATACTGCAAAGGAGAAAGCCGATATCTTGGGCACTCTTTTCGCATCAAACTCGACCTTGGACGATGGGGAAAACTCTCCACCAACCATACCGCATTGCGCTTGTTCAATCATAAGGCTCTTTTTTCCATTGATATCCATAAGTCGAGTGGGCCAGATGCAGTTTCTTTCATTGTGCTTCGGACGTGTGCTCCTGAGTTGGCGCTGGTTCTAACGCGCCTTTTTCGGCTCTCTTACACTATTGGCGTTGTCCCGAGCTTTTGGAAGACAGACCTTGTCCACCCGATTCTCAAAAAAGGCAATCGCTCAGATACGTCCAACTACAGGCCAAAAGCCATCACCTCTTTGCTCTCCAAAGTAATGGAGTCCATTACAAACGGCCAGCTCTTAAGGTACCTAAAAGAAAAAGAAAACTAGCTACTAAGCGATCGCCAGTATGATTTTCGTCGCGGTCGTTCGGCTGGTGATCTGTTAGTGTACCTTACTCACCGATAAGCGGAGGCAGTCGAGAGTAAAGGAGAGGCACTGGCAGTTAGCCTGGACGTAGCGAAAGCCTTTGACAGGGTATAGCACAGGGTTCTTCTCTCTAACCTTCCATCATACGGGCTTCCTGAGAAATTGTGTTCGTGGGTTGCCAGCTTTCTTTCTGGGCGTAGCATCAGAGTCGTAGTCGACGGTTCGTGCTCTGACATGAAGCCCGTGAATGCTGAAGTCCCGCAGGGGTGTGTGTTAGCCCCTACTTTGTTTCTTCTGCATATCAATGACATGTTGCATAACAACAGCATTCATTGCTACGCGGACGACAGTACGGTAGTAACGCTCTACACCGGACGAGCTAATATTTCTCGGAAAAGCGTCATCGAGAGCCGGAATAAACTTGTGACTGACACCGAGAACATTATAAATCATGTCTTGAATTGGGGCCGACATAACCTAGTCCACTTTAACCCCTCCAAAGCACAAGTTTGCGCTTTTACCGAGAAAAAACATCCTTTCGTCGTACCTCTAAACTTTGAGGGAGCTCTCCTTGATACCAATCCGTCTAATGGAATCCTTGGCGTCGATATTTCGAGTGACGTTCAGTTTTGAGGTCGTTTGGAAGGTAAAGCTAAATTAGTAAAGAAAAAAGAAATTATTTAAATGGAATTATCAAGTCATTGGACTGCGATGACGATGAAACCGTACGGTGTAGGAACGGGTACATTAGTTTAAATTTTTTCCCCAGTAAATAGTACTGGTGACGTCACAGTTGAGAACTCAGGAAAAACAAATTTGGTAACGCTACGAAATTTGCCTGGTTTGCAACTAAGAGCATAGGCCGAGGTTATCGGTAACCGACTACCGCAAACGCGGAGCCTAATATTAGCGTAATTTTAAGTTATAACAAAAGTACTGAAAGTACCGAATTTCTCGGGAAATACCGGGAAATATCGGTACCGGGGATTCCCGGGAGCATGCCCAGGTACCCCGTGACGAATTTTCAAAATGACTCCCGTCATAATTTATATATAATTCATAATTTATTTCTAATAAAATATGGTAACATAAATAAGAAAGATGCATCAGTTAAAATTTCGGTATTACATATTTTTGCCGTAAAACAGCGTAGAAATTATTAAAATTTAAAAGTTAATACAAAAAACATAGAATCATAACAAAATTAAATAGTTTAAATATATTTTAAATGCATGTTTGAAATGATTAAATAAATAAATTAATATATAAAAGATTTTATTGGATATATTACATTGAATTTATACAAAAAGAAAAAATAGCAAAATTAAAACATTAAAATCATCATTTAAAAAGTTACTAACAGAATAATAACATCTTTCCAACAAATCTCTTCTTAAAGAGTGACAATGGCTATGCCCTAATATTATTTGGTATCTTATTATAAATAACTGGTGCCAGCGCCAACAGCGCTGTGCTATATCCACCAGCACCTACCTAACAGTAAGTTTTGATATTGAGCATGCAAATGTCTTTTAGTTGCATCTGTTCTTTTTACAAATTGATGTTGGTTTGTTTTTACAAATATACTAACTTCTAAAATATAAATAGATGGCAATGTTTATATATTTAGCAATTTAAACACAGGCACACAACTTTCTCTGGGATTTATACCACAAGTTATTGTGTCGTAACTAAAATAGTTGTAGATAATGGTGTGTTCTGCAAAGCCATAGGACCTACATTATTTTATTATATCATCAATAGAGTGAAGTGATTTAAGGAATTTATTTGAGATTTAGTAATGATCCCTATTTTTTTTTGAAAATATAATATAGCCTATGTCACCCGGAGATAGTGTAGCTTCCCAAACGGTAAAGGATTTTTTAAATCGGTCTAGTAGCTTCGGAGCCTATTCAATACAAACAAACAATCAAATGTTTCCTCTTTATAAAATTAGTATAGATGATGATTATGAAGTAATTAATTTCAGCCGTCACGACACTATTTCTGAATTTCAACAAAATTAAGCTTAACAATATCATACAAAAATGTTGTTAGTCAGGTTCTCAAGATATCAGAGCGGGCTATTTTCACGTTGTAAATTAGGTTTTTACGAGTTTTTCTCTGCGGACGGGCCGTTACGATACGACTATTGAGGTATTATAACTAGAGACGAAGCGCAAAGAAATATTTTGCGCATTGATTTGCGGTCGCAAGGTCCACAAATCGCTCAGATCACTTACAATCACTGAGACGTTTGCAGCCCATGGGCACAGAATAAATTGCCATAGGCGGCAACTCAGTGCGCAAAAACTTGCTTCGCGATCGAGGCTCATTCGCAAAGGGTCTACTGTTCGCATAACGTCTATTTCTCTTAATGTCTATTTCACAAAATGTCGCGATAATACTTAGAATTAAATATTGCTTTTTAAAGAAAATCATATAAGTATTGAAGTTATAATGTAAACAGACCTTTAAAATGATTTTTCTTTAAAAATCTAAATTTTGTTCTAATATAATCGCGACATTTTGCGAAAGAGACATTCTACGAAAGATACATTGTGCGAAAGCGACCTTTTGCGAAAGAGACATTCTGCGAAAGCGACATTCTTCGAAGGAGACATTATGAGAAAGAGACGTTTTGCGAACGGTAGACATTTTGCGGAATAGACATTTTGCGGATGAGCCGCGATCGATACCCCGCGAAGCAATTTTTTGCGCACTAAGTTAGTCTCTAGTTATTTTTATGACCTCAATGGTTACGACCGCCGTGGGTGGGTATCGTCCCTAAATATACAACCGTAAGCCCGGAAAAAATGTAACGCCGACACTAAGGTCGGTATAATAAATATGTAAGCACCTTTAAAGCCTCCCCGCTGGGGGACATGTCGCCAAACACGGGGTACTGTAGCTCAGAAGTAGATAACTTTCCCACTCTCTCCCACTTTTTTTAAAATTCTACAACGGGTAAGCGCTTGGCCTTCATCTCACCTGATGGTAAGTGATGATAAGGCTGAAGGTGGAAGCGCGCTTCACCCGGAATCCTCAACCAGTCAGTTCTCGAACAGTTATTTCTAAATTGACCTAACCGGGAATTGAACCCGGACCTCTGAGATGGTGATGCCAGAACGAACGACTCGACCGCTGAGGTCGTCGAGATTAACACTTTGATGGTATTGGACCATAATTTTTGGGGGTTAAAGTTACTCGCGTCCGTAGGTTTACCCGCAAATCCTATTCCTTCGTTAACCGTAAGGACGGCAACGCGCCTGCGATTCCTCTGGTTTTGCGGGTGTCCATGGGCGGCGGTGATTACTCTTCATCAGGTGACCCGCCTGCTCCTTCTTTTATCGGTCGGGAAGGTCGGGAAACGTGTGTTTTGGATTTTTGTTGCATTGCACCAGTTTGTGATAAACAACCCGCCTTCATGCCCATTAAGTAATTATTACTCTTCAATAGTATCGATGACTTGATCCCAACGATGGAGGCATTTGCCATGCAGTTGGAAAGTATTATACGATTAAGTACTTGTATAATAGAAAATATCATAAGAGGGTTTACACATTTCAGTTTCCCATACAAACTTCCAAGTCGAAATTTTTATAAACCAATGAGCCAATTTTAATGAAACTTGGCGTGCTTGAGTAAGGTACAGGGATCTAAATACTAGTAGTTTGTTAAAAACATTTTATTGAGTTATTGCGATTTTAAACTTTCTATAGTGGACTTTAAAGCGCAATAACTCAGCTAAATAAACGTATTTTTAAAATGTTTTCAACAAACTATTTACGTCCCTATGTTTTACTTTAGCAATGAAAGTTTCATTAAAATTGGCTTATTAGTTTTAAAAAATTTCGACTTGGAAGTTTGTACGGGAAACCGAAATGCGTAAACCCTCTAAAGTGCCTTACAAATAAACAGAAAATAAGGTCGGAATAGTTAATTCGTGTTTTGTTTTTTTTTACTTTTATTTAAAATTACGTTTGCATGACAGGACCAAAACACGGAATAACTATTCGTAGCTTATTATTTGTTTATTTGTAAGGATTGGGAAGACTAAACTTCTATCTGCCCCTAATGTCCCCCCTCCACTAGTTACTAATTAATTAATCAAAGCAGTTGATTGCCATTACGCCTCCAGAACACAACAATTCATTATTTATTGTATTACCTAGTTCGAATATTAATTAACACTGTTTGGCGCTGTCTCAAAGTGTAGCGATTATAGTTTGTGTTCACTTTTTATTTCCGATACACGTTTATCATTGACTACAAACATTTTGTCAATTTCATTGTAATGGAAGAGATCACTTCAAAGCGGTGAGATCTCCGTTTTGGACCTTTGTATTTGGTTTAAGTTATTGTTATTTTTTATTTTATTTATTTTTTATTTATTTGAGGAGCTCGATGGCGCTGCGGCTAGCGCGTTCGGCTTGCGATCTTGCTTGCTAAGCCACTTTCGCAATGCCGGGTCGCTGGATGGGTGACCAAATTTTAAAAAAACATCTCGAGCTCCTCCGTGCTTCGGAAGGCACGTTAAGCCATCCGTAAGATGGCAGTCGTTAAAACCCACCAACCCGCATTGGGCCAGTGTGGTGGGTCATGGCCCAATATCCCCACGTGCTATTGTCCACTTGGGAGGCCTGTGCCCAGCAGTGGCACGTTTATAGGCTGATGATGATGATGACGATGATATTGTTATTTTCTGTTTTTTGTCTTTACCGAATTAAAGTACAAATGACTAATTAAATAATAACTAAAAGAAATAATGAATTAAGTACTAAATAATAATTTAAAAAAACATTTTCATAATTAAATAATGACAAATATGTTTTTAAATGATAATAATTAGATTAAAGCTGAGAAAAAGGGAAACCATGATAATGTATAATATTTTATTAAATTAATAAAACACATGTCGTGGCTCGTGGCGTAGGTACTAGTAGGAGTTTTATAGCTACCTACTCTATTTCATTCGGTATCCCGCCGTTTGGCAAAATAATTTTCGTCAAATTTTACTTCCCAAAAAACATATCGCACTAGTTTCACTTTCCAAATTCCCATTCCGCGTTTTATTTGGTCAAATAATCATCTGGCAACGTTTTACTTGGTCATGTTTTATTAAGTCAAATATACATTAAGCAAATGTTTTCTTTTGTCAAATTTTAATTCCTAGGCCAGTTCGTCCAGTTGACTATAGTATTTGCCATACCTCATACGTAACTTATGTTTTTCTTTCAAAAGATGAATTAGTTCCTTCGTGTACCAAACTGGAAACCTTCTTGACATCGATCTGTATTTTGAAACGTGCTACTAAACGTGTGTGTACTATTGCGGCTCTTAATATTTAATAAAAAATATCCACCATGTCCTCTACAGAAAACGATGAAAGTTCGCTTTCCCATGAGATTGTATTGATATATGTTATAATTATGTTGTAGTCTGCTTTAGGAAAACTAAATATATCATTTGTGTGGTTAGGCGGTAAGCTTCGCGGGTCGTAGCATGAGATGGTCATTTATAATAGAGGATGATGAGGGTCGAGCCTGCTTAAAATATAGTCACATCTCACTACACTGTCGACTGCTATGTTGGAAAGAACGAGATCCAGGATCCTACCTTACTCATGCAAAATATACCTAATTGAATTGTTCCAGATTGTTCAGAGCGATAAAATCCAGGAGTGCATTATCTAGTGAGCCTCTAGCGACGTGGTTAGCTGATGATGTATATTTGTGTTGATTCCAAACAATGTCACCCAAATTGAAATCGCCCAAAATTAAAACTTTCTCATTCCATTCCAAAACACGGTTTGCATTGTTAATGTGGCAATCGAGATTTTTTTTTGTATGGGCGAGGGAAGTATAACAGGGACACAATAACAGTTTTTAAATGGAATTACCATTGCAGCGCATTTCTAACTCTACCCATAAATCCTCGTATTCAGTCTCCTTTTGGGGTAACCTTTATGTGCTTTGATACAGCAATGAGCATTATTTCGGGAAGAGTATGTTTTGCCAAACCATACATTTGTCTAAATAATACTTGGTAAAATGAAACGTTGCCATGTAATTATTTGTTAAACAATAACTTGCCAAAAATAGTTTTGCTAACTGTAAAATTGCGAAAAATTGTTTTGACTAATGTTTTTATGCCAAATAAAAATTTGGGAAAAATAGTTTGGGATATGATACTTTGGGAAACGTTTTTTGGCCATACATTAGTAAACTATTTCATTTATTTAGTTTGCTTTTTTGTTGTTACTCAGACATAATTATTTCCACTAACAACAGCAACACTTTTAAAATAATAAAAGGTACGTTTTGATTTAATTTAGTTATAATTTAGTAAAATATGTATTATGCACGAGCATTGGCTGGCTTTTTGTTAGTTTTTGTGTTTGTCAAGAGATGGCGCTGTACCGTTCTCAATCGCGCTATCGAAGTTACCAAGCGGAACTATATAGGTTCCAATTTACCCAATTGAATTCGTTAAGCTAAAGTTGGTCACGGTTGTTTAAATCGTGTATTTTTGATGTGAAAACGTATGTACAAATACGATATCACGTGTAATAGTACATTATGATTATGATATAAGTGCGGTAAGATGAAAATTACAGCCGAGGCGATATTGCTAGCCCGAAAGCAGAGGCTGTAATTATCAAAGCGCACGTATGCCATACGACGTTTTATAACATATTTGCGAGGAAAACACATTATCCGAAAATGACTGCGTTTTTTGTTGTTTTACTAGTGCATGAATCTTTGGTAAGCCAACATATAATTTTCTTTGTCCAACAGCATAGAGCGTAGATGGGCTCATCAAAATAATACCACCAACCCCTCTCTTCCCTTGGGTGTCGTAAAAGGCGACTAACGGACTAAAGACTGCACATACATCTAACAGCATAGAGTGGCGATGGGCTCATCAAAATAATACTACCAACCCCTTTCTTCCCTTGGTTGTCGTAAAAGGCGACTAACGGACTAAAGACTGCATATACATCCAACAGCATAGATCGGCGATAAGCTCATCAAAATAATACTACAAACTTCTCTCTTCCCTTCGGTGTCGTAAAAGGCGACTAACGGACTAAAGACTGCACATACATCCAACAGCATAGAGCGGCGATGGCCTCATCAAAATAATACTACCAACCCCTCTCTTCCCTTGGGTGTCGTAAAAGCTACTAACGGGCTTAAGGCCTATGTTGTCCATAGATTCAAATGATTACTAATTTTTAAATTACATTACCGCACTAGTGCGAAACTTATTACATTACGATACTGAAATCGGTGTAATAAGAGCTTCTTTACGAGCAAATGTGTTATAAAATAAATTAATAAATAAATGTAAAAACAATAAGTCCTAAGTTAGTAGTACAGTGAGTACGTATAAATAATTAAATAAAATAAAATTACTGTTTTATATAAATAAATGTAATTTAAATTGTTTCTTATTTCTTATTACTCATTTTTATTTTATTTATTGTTTTTTTGTTATTTATTTATGTTTTTAGTTTTCCTTCCCTAATCTTCCATGTTCCAATGTTCCATTCCTTTTAACCTTTTTAGACATGAGGTTTTTCGTTTTTTCACCATAACCGTTAAGAGGCCTATTACATCTCGCTCGACAGTGATTTTTGCGTAAAATGGCCAATTTTGGCGTTATGGATCTCAGAAACAAAAATACATTAACAATTATGACTTATTGAATAGTGTAGAATAGCTATTGGAATAGTGCGTAGTGGCATCGCTTTTTGTAAATTTTGCTTAACTTTTTAATTAAACCCAAAATTGCAGAGAAAAATTTTCATAAAGTGCGCGAAGGCACTTTTTTGAGCTCATCGATTGTACTACTGTTGTAGAGAAGTGAAATAAAAAAAATATAATGTTATCTATTATATAGTCGAATAGTGCGTAGTGGCCTCGGAATTTTTAGATATCATTGATTTTATATAGGAAAAAAATCTTATTCTAAACCAAAAAACTTCGAAAATCGCTATAAGTTAAATGTGAATTTCTCCTATCTACGATAATATTATTGAGCAAAATTTATACCAGAGTAATTGTTACTTCATGAGGAATAAAGATTTTATAATGAATTTATTATCCTATTTCGATAAAAACGATAAATACAACAGCAAAATTCCTACAAATTGCGATGCGCCGGCCGTCCGAATTCAACTTATGCTCACAGAATGGAGATTTGTAATATTGGGCACAAATTTATTATCCTATTTCGATAAAAACGATAAATACAACTGCAAAATTACTACAAAATGCGAAAATGGGCATTTTACGCAAAAATCACATTCAAAATGTAATAGGCCTCTTAAGTAATTGTAACCGATATGGTTCCTTTTCTATCTTATCTTCCTTCCCAGGGTGGATTCGATCGACCAAACAAGAGTAAATATAAATCGTCAGTTATTCGAGTTCGAGAATAAATCAAAATCAGTAATCAGTTCAGTTTTACGTTTTACCATCTACAACTCTAAGAATAGTGAACCTATTCGTGATTATTTTTAATTATTATTTATGTTTCTAAGTGTTTCATACAATGGTGATTGATTGTATCTTCGATTGCAATGATATTGTACTATAAGTGTAATTTTTTTTTTAATCGACAAGTTTTAATAGTAATTATTATTTTATTTACATTTAGTGGATGATAATGGTAAATGATTTTCCTCCAAAACCCTCGAGACTCAATAAAGCTGTGGGACTTTATTGAGGTCTCACACGGACTTCTTGAAAGAATTTCAAAAGTGATTTTTTTTTTTGAGTGTAAGTGCTGTAGGTCGCAGATGACCTTTACAGCTTTACCGGGCTTGTTTTGGGGCGGCGAGAAACTTAAAGGTTCCTCAAGCCGTGATGTTCGAAATTCTCCAGAGGGTTTCCGTTGGGGATTGGCATCTCGCCGCAAGCTAGTCTCCGATCCCCCCCAGATCCTCTGCGGGTTCGAGCCGGTAGGAAGCGGGAAACCCGAGGGCGCCTCTAAGAGGCACGGTACCTCGGCTCGGGTTTACCGTGTGATGGGGGGTACGCGACAATCAGGTACATTACGAATGTAACCTGTTGTAGAGCGGGTGCGAACCGGGTCTGCGCACTCTCGTTCTACGAGTGCGGTGTCTTGGTCCTAAACTAGTGTGCAAGTTTAGTGTGTCTGGGTGAGTAGTAGTGTCGGGCATGAGCGCGTTTGCAATCGTTATAGCATCATCGGGGTCGTCTAAAACGTAATGCGGAAACCGGCGGCGCGGTCCTTTCGGGGGGCGAAAGCTACCAACATCGTAGTTGGCAGCTCCCGCCACCAGAGGATTTGAATGGCAAAGCGCGTTATCGAAGTACGCTTGAGAGGCGTCCTTCATGAAAGAACGAACGGTCGGAAGATCGAGATCGCGATGGAGATCTACATTGCGTAGGTACCACGGGGCGGCCGTGGCGCCTCGCATGAAACGGTTTTGAACGGCCTGCAACCGGTGCAGATTAGAGTTCGCGGCGTGAGCGAATACTATACTAGCATACGTCATGACGGGACGAATGCAGGCTTTGTAAATTGTCGTCTTATGTCTAAGAGACATTTTACTCCGCCTGCCTACGAGATGGTAGAGCCTACCTAGAATAAACGCTGCCCTATTTCGGATAGCTTTGATGTGTGGTATGCAAACGTTAATCGACTGTCGAAGATGACACCGAGATATTTGACCTGTGACTTCCATGGTATAACGCGGTCGAAGAGTCGGATAGGAGACGGACGAAGATCGGATGAGCCCGATGAAAAAAAGTGATGTTGCACTGTTTTGTTTTATTTGCTAACACTCATGCACGTTCACGAACACTTAACAGTAAATAATCCACCATTATTTCACATTAATATTCGACAAAACACAAATTATAGAAAACAGTATACAAAACTACAACATGACGCCTCCCTTTCCCGCCAAGAAGTCCTACGTGTAATTTTAACAATAAAGGTTATATTATAAAAAATCGGAGATTCGCCCGAGTTCGTTTTGTAACAACACGATTTGTGAGAGTTAATTAAATCAACCGTACATTTTTAAGTGTTCTATGACAAAATATATAGGTAGCAAGCAATTAATTAAGATATAATAGTAATAATAATTCAAAAAACATCGTTTTTAATAAAAAATGAGCTTTAAGTTTAACGTACCCGCTTATAACAATAGAAACAAAGATTAACTAGGTATTATTTTTGATCAGCTAGAAAAAAATATACTTATTCATATTTGAAAATGTTTCCATAAAAGTTATATTCAACACAATTGGTGCGTTGATGGAGTGCGACAAAAGCCTAAATTAGAGCACGTCCGAACAGCCGGCCGCCACGGGCTGCCGTAATTAAACATTGCGTTAAACCTGAATGTTTCCTATTATAAAAACCATCTGAATTTTTTTGCACGTGAATAGTTTTATTAGTTTGCTCTATCAGTTTGACATATTCTATATATAAATATAAATGAGCACTAAGCTTAAAACTCGAGAACGGCCTGACCGATTTGACTGATCCTTTTTTTACCCCACATTGTAATACGTGGTACACAATGCACTTATCTTTGTCTCTGTCTTTATGTTACACTAGCGGCCACTCGCGGTTTCAACTGCGTGGTTCCCGTAGGAATATCGGGATAAAAAGTATCCTATGTGTTAATCTAGGTTATATACCATCTATTTGCCGAATTTTATCCAAATCCATTCAGTAGTTTTTACGTGAAAGAGTATCAAACATCCATCCATACTTACAAACTTTCGCGTTTATAATATTAGAGGATAATGCCTGTTATACAGTGTCAGTGTTCGTAATTGTTAGGTCACAATACCTGTGAGCAGCGATGTACCTGCGAGAGACAATTTTTGTAAATTCGTCACGCGTCACGCGGACGAAATCGCGGGCCGGCCGTCGTCGTATTGAATATAATACCACTATAACAGCCGCCTTTCGGTACGCCGGCAACTTTTGCCGATATTGTAAGATTTATAAAATAAAAACTATTTGCATCTATATATTTTTTTTATTTATACAATGGTCTTATATGTGAATTTTTAAGATAGGAATCAAAAACAAATGGATATTATTTATTCATTTTATTATGTATATTTATTTATTTATTTAAGACAGTCAATGCCGTACAGAGGATGATCAGCGTCCTGAGACGATCCCACTCACTCACATCACCCAGTGATACTTAAATAACGCATTGATTTTCATCTATTTATAGCAACATCATCGGAGATGTACTCGCGCAGCAGCCGCAACGCCGTCGGTGCTTTGGACGGGCGCGGCCTGGTGGCGGTGATCAAGCGGCAGGTGCCTCTGGCGGGGCAACTGGACCACCAGCTGGCGTGGGGTCAGGGCTGGGGCTGGGTCACGCTGCCCAACGGCGTGTGGAGCGGCCGTTAGTTACATGTTATTAATAATATTTATTATGAGGAGCTGAGAGGTGTCGAGACGATCTAGGCGCACACCAGACTGACTGGCAAGAGGAAGCTCAGGATAAAAATAACCGCCTCTGTGGTCTAGTGGCTAAGCCACCGGTTTTCAGACCCAGAGGTCCAGGGTTCGATTCCCAGCGAGAGGTACATCTTTGTGTGCTCGGTTTGGTTGGTGGTAGGGCTGTTAAGTCCGCCTAGCTAGCTACCACCATCTTATCTAAGTCTGTCGCCATAACAACGATGTTTATAACATTGTTGTGTTCCGGCAGTTTAAGATAAGACAGCCAGTTCCTCAATGGTTGAGGATTCCGGGTGAAGCGCGCTTCCACCTCCGGCCTTATCGTCACTTACCATCAGGTGAGATGAAGGCCAAGCGCTTACCCGTTGCCGAATAAAAAAAAAGATGGAAGGACTTGGGGGAGGCATTTGCCCAGCAGTGGAACAATATAGGACAGCAAAAAAAGAAATGAGGAGCTCGCCGCTGGATTCGAGCAGCACAAGACCTGTCGTGGTGGAGATCCTTGGGGAGGCATATTTTAGCAGTGAGTGTACTTCGGCTGATGATCATGATGATAAGGAGACAGTTGGAGCGGCGGCGGTGCTGATTTGACTAAGTGCTACTAGCTTCATTGCATTGTGGCTTTCAACCTAATCCCTAGCAACGAATAACAAGTTGTATTACCTAAATTATAATAATTATATAACCAAAAACTTAGCTGAAGAAATCAAGGAATCACAATTTTGTTCTTTGTTTTTTCTATATGAAATATAAAGGACATGCGCTCGGACACACTCAAAAACCAGTCCACTCTTTTCTATTATCTAACAATTCCTCTCACCGCCACCCTATCACATTCCAGGTCTTACCTGGTCGCAAGAGGGCGAGGACTTCGCGCTGCACGCGATGCCGATCATGCACCACACCAACGTCTCCGAAGCCTGCTCGATGCTGGATGGCGTCACGGCGTACGAGGCGTCAGCATATGAGCAGGCTTTGGCGGAGTATGACGATGCTACTACCTCAGACGACTGGGATTTTGGCGTCGACTGCGGAGACTTCATGATGTAGAGGAGTTAATACATCTGCAACTTCTGTAACATCTGCAACAGCTGGAACAGCATCAACAGCTGCAAAATATGCAAATTATTGGAAGACATAATGTCTTACACAAATTAGTCTACTTCTCCTGTGGAATACTACGAGTGTGTTTTAGTCGACTGGTTGAAAAGGAGGCCGAGTTTTCTTGGTGTACAAAAAAGATATTGTAAATTTTACGAGTTGTGAAGGGACTTAATTTCTCTCGTATGTTTAAAAGTATTCGGCAGGGAAAATGGATACATTTTTAAATGCAGGTGAATTTGAGAAATAGCAATATGAAAAATAATTACATTTAAGATCTGCCGTGAACCTTTGCGTAGTCATTAAACGAGTAGGTTTTTGTTATTCTAACAGAAAGATAAAACGATTATAACATCATAAAACAAATAAGTAAGTAATAAATTTCATATGTGGAAAAAATATATGTATCGGGTTATAACAGGAATTATTAATAGATACTGATTTTGATATGGCTATTTTTCAAACCATTCATTACTCTAAACTGATATTGAAAATGTGAAAAGAGATCGACGAAGTTTGACTGCCCCAAAAAGATCACGTAATTATGATAACATTTTACAATGTAAACCACTATTTTTGGACGATAATTACAGGATTAATGCCTCAAAAGATCTTTCGGCAATATTAAATATCTTTTTAGATCAAGCTTCGTTCATATAAACATATGATCGAAGGGATCATGTGATAAAAGCTTCAAACAATATTGTACTGGCCACATGCTGGCCACAGATAATTTCTACAAATGTGCCAAACAAACTAAAACTATTATATTCTTCTGTATCTTAACTGAAATCTTCTTCTTGAAACTCTTTCTGGAATTTAATTTGAAGAGACTTCTTCGTAAAATAAAAGTTCATTTTTGCTAACACTATCACGCAACTGGCCTTGAAAAGTTCTACGAAATCAATCACGGAATGAAAAGCAGTCATGTGAAGTTAACAATCGTTGGAATAACGGTTAATTATCTACTAATTAGACACATGACTCATTTCCACTAATAGTAGCATGCTCTATAGTCGTACTGTGTGTTTGTCTAGAAACGATGTGTGTAGCCATTTTAATTAGATATTCAACTTGTACGGCCTATGGTACAGTATAGATTAGATTTAGGAGGGAACTGCTGTCCGCTGGGAGATATACGGATTTGTTTTTGTTTTCAAAGTTAAAATCCCCTTCATGTATATCTTGACAATCGAAAAAATCTTTTTGTATACAATAGTCATTTTAAACCTCTAAAAGAGGTTTCAAATTGGTTCGAACTCGTGAAATATCGAGTAAAATCATTTTACCACCAGGCTGCCGGTGCCTTTATTATAATAATCAAAAAGACCGCTGTCACAACTCACAATTCTCCAAGTTACAAAATGAACGCACAAGTTTTAAAAAAAAAATAGTTTTGTTCTCAGAATCGTTAACAAAAATCTGAATATCCTTTTTGTTATAAACCCTAAAGTTATTTTTATGAAATTTTTGATCCTTGCCACACAAGTGAGTCGGTCAATTTATACATTCTATTTGTTACATCCCGTATTGTAAAATATAAAACGTATTTGATATATTTTTGTAACAAATACTCAGGGTAATTGTTTAGATTATATCCTCATTGAAGTGATATATTTACTAAAACAACACTCAAAGGAAATACATTAAATTGCCATGAAGATAGTACCTACACTTAACGAAGCAATATAATAATACTAATAAGAAAATTACAAAAAAATGTGCAGAAATGTTTCTAAAAAGAATTTAACATTTTCATACAATTTCTTTTACTCTACAGATTTCTATTTTATTTATGGCATGGAACCTATGATTTGTTCCTTCTTTCCATGCAATAAAAAGGATGTAAGTAGGTATACAAAAATATCCTAAATTCTTAAAACATTTAACTACGCTTCTGAATTTATTTTGAAAGAGCAGTAGCAGCTAGTAAGTTAATAAGTGCGAAACCACAATAAGTAGTAGTATATCTCGAGACACAATTATAAATACTTAATTAACAACTAAAATACAATGATTTTCTTGTATTTCTGCCACGCCACTTACTTAACACCATGTTAGGTCTCCGCTGTGGCGTAGCGCTTATTCCAATTTGACACCAATTACCGATGAAATAAGTATATTAATCGTATGTAGTGTTAAGATAAAATCGATGTTAGTAAGTAGTGAATGTGGTCGGTAGAAAGCAATTACCTGATCGGTAAACCCAGTGTTTGTCGAGAACTTTTGAAAATAATGTCTTTCTTTTCACATAGGTACATTACATTTTCACCAATGTGTACACATGTGCTCAGCGTGGCAGGTGGTGAGCCCATCGCCGCTCTATGCAGTTGGAAGTATGTGCAGTCTTAGTCCATTAGTCGCCTTTTACGACACCCAAGGAAAGAGAGGGGGCTACGCGACACGGTTGCCTTTACGGTTGTCTTTCTTTACTTTTTTGTTTACGATTTTACTGTTTTTTTATTTGATAAAAAATAAGAACTTCGCCTCCATATCACCTGAAATGAAATAGGGCTGAAGACTGAATCGTATGTGAGCCAATATCCTTAACCATTGTGGGCAGCTTATAGTACTGATGAAAAAACTAAGCAGTTAACTCAGTTGAAGTCAGAACTGGCTTATGAACAACATCGATGACTGGCAAGAGACTAATAGTTACCTATGTGTTTTAAAATGCACTTGAATCTTGTCTCAGGCCATGTAAGAGTCAATTTCTTTATTTTCGACATAACTAGTAAGTAGGTAACAAGATTGCGCCAGATTCTTGAACATTTATAGTCAGGTCTGTGACCGACATTTAAGTTAATCATTTTCAATTAAAATTCAGTGTAACTGAGCCTCTGAAAATGTATACTTGCTACAAATCATAGACACGAATATAGTCTGAAAGAGTATCGTATTTTTAAAGTACAAAATTCATTTCTGATACTCCAAGATCAAGAGAACATGACGAGGAAATCATAAAGGTAATTTATTTTCAAAAGATCTCGATTCCCCCAAAATTGTAACCCGCGTTTTTGATATAGCGTCGGTGTATTTTAGGTGTGGTATTGTAAATTAGTACAATTATTAAAAGAATGTCTAGTTGCTATTAAATCTTCCGACCTACCCAAAGACTGCCTAAAGTTATATTACCTAATACCTGTGTTGTGTGTTACCCTAGGCATGGTGTTGGAGTCCTTGTCCCCGCAAAGTATGCCACATTGCAAGATACGTTTTGTGCCAAAATGCAAGCAGTAATCTTTTTTATGTACTATCGAAATTTTGTTTTGTTGATAATGAAGTGAAATGTTGATACTTACTTGTTGCTTTTTCATCATGATTAAGTGTGCATAAGAATATGTAGACAAAACAAAAAACTTGTAAAATTGTCAATCTACAATAAAGCTACTATGCTAGGAATGTGCATAAACCTTTAATAACACAGGTTCATGGAAATGTGACACTTCATCACTAGTTTTTACTCCAAGTGACAGTGTCAAAAATTTATATCATAATTCATTAGCCAATACATTTTTGACTACATATTCGCGGGCATAGCATTCGCATGGAACATGACCTTAATGTCAACATAATACTTAACTTGTTTTAATATTTGGAATAAATGCGTTAAGTACAGCGAATGGTATCATTAACGTTAAAAAAAGCTTTGTACTTGCAATGTGGCTATGAAATATGTCGTAGTAAATTTTATATAACTACGATGTTAGAATAATTAAACGTTATTAAGTATTATAGTGAGCGCGAAATGTTTATGAAACATTATTTTCAATTAACTTTTCTTACATTTTTTTCTTACAAAGTTAGGTAATTGTATATTTTATGCACAAATTAAATTAAATATTACTAGCATGCCAAATTGATGCCAAACGCCATAAAATGGCTAATTGGTTTATACATTTTGTAATTCGTTTATATATATATTTTATATTTATATTTAAAATAATGTGAATCGACACGTATTTTTGATAATGATAAAATACAAGGGACGTTAATGCAAAATTTAATTTTCTTTTTCTGTGTATAAGTAGGTATGTACCTATCATGTTTCACTTATGTGGCATAACTGTTAATTTTAATACCAATATACCTATGTTTAAAAAAAGCCCAACCAAGCCTTTGTACTCCATGTCTATCAGCGGTGAAGAGAGCAAGAATATGGCAATAATTTTTGCTATATTGTCTCATTACACTTTAGTTTGGTTACCTTTCGAGGGAGGAAAAACTTACTCCCTCTCTTCTCTGCCTGATTTTAAATTAACATTTTGAACTTCGATCATTATACCCGTATAATGTGGCAATATCGACACATTATGAGCCCTCGTAAATATATCCAGTTATATCCAGTTAATATCTTAAATAATCTTAATCTTAATCTAATCTTAATCTAATATAAGTTGGAAGAATTTCAATGCAAACTGTAAAAAGTAGATTAAACCTAAGCTCATGTTTTTATTTCCGATTGTATCGACATTAACTCTGAACTGAAAAACGTGGTCATGGTTGCAAATTAATATCCGGTGGCACTGCAAAGGCTAGTTGCAGCCAACAGTACAGATACTTAAAAAAAATATTTTAATTTAACTCAAAAGCGATATATTTATGAAACAGTTTTGGTATTGCCAAGTTATACAGTCGGTTTAAATGTAAGTACATTTTTTTTACAAAATTTATTTTTTTAATAAAAAATGGTTACATTCAAACCATAGAAGCGATGTTATCCGCTAAGTTTAAAACATTCGTATATTTTAGCAAAAAGTGTATCTGAATATCTTCACTTTTCAATGTTTACTTCATTACCTACTATTTGCATGTTACGAATAAATAATGTTAGGCAGCAATAAAGTATGTTAGACGCTGGTTTCGTCTAATATGTTCTTTAAAAGGATGCTTGCATTAATTTTCAATTGATAAATCAATGTGTTCCAATTCGTGTCATTAATAAAGTGTTATATTTTTTATTTATTTAGGAATGCTTGTTCGGGATATTAAAGAGTCTGCGCAGCTAGTTTTAAATAGAAATCCAAGAGAGAAATAACATAAGATAAATTTAAGCGATTTAGGAAGGATTTAGGGAAAGAATTGAAAAAAAACGTAATGGGTATGTGCAAATAGTACAAGAATTTTGTTTTGTCAAGAGAACCTACTCTCAGCATAAATAAGAAATAAATAAATAATAATTAACAATGGCCTCAATGAGACGGCGGGCGCGGCGCTCCTGTGCTTTTTAAAATGGATGTTTTGAAAATTATTAAATAAACGCTGTGTTTTCACAGAAGAAAATATCGTATATTATAGACGAGGCCAAGCTTGGTAATGCTCATTGTTACACGTTTAATGTCTGCAAATTAATAATTAGAAACTACAATAAACAAATGTTTTTCTGTGTTTTTAAATATATTAAAAATAACGGAGCTGCGTAGACTTATTATGTTAGATTTAGTGTTATGTGTCTTTTTCTTTGTAAACGCTGACGATTAATGAACTTATACTTAAGCTTTCTTAAGTATACCTAAGTATCTTTCTTAAGGTACCTAGAGATTTTTAATATCGATTACCACCGTAATTGGCTGGACACAATACAATACCGATAACAACATCAGTTTAATACATCTTCTTCTTCAAGTTTCGACTTCTAACGAATATCGGCGATCATAGCGGTAGTTTGAACAGTGGGCACTAAAACTCGAAACAATTATCAAGTTCTTTTGTAGAACGTCTGGCTCAAGTTTTGTGCTACGTTTTTTTATTACTTGTAGATGATTATGCCAGTGACTCTACCCCAGCTAATGTTAAATGGAAGCGGAGACCGTGATGTAAAGACAGCTAGTGAAACAGAATTGTGTCTCCTTGCCGAAGGGCATGCTGTTTTTTCCACACCTCGTTTCAAGAACCCCATGGTTGTAAGAAAGCAGATTGCTAATACTTCTCTTTCCCTGTATTATCAACTGCAGATAGTACTTTGGGTTGTTCTTTAAATAAATCAAGTCAATCAGGTACTCCAGCTTTCTTCTTTTGGTGGTTTTTAAGCTCTACCTTTTAGGTAAACTACGTTCCTACTACTTCTTTGATCATACATAAAAACTGTGGTCGAAGACCTACTGCATTAAAACAAGAAGATTAAATTAATGCAATTTAGTTTATAATCAAATTGCAATAAAAGGTGAAGGTCTTCCTAACTAACGACAGAATGAAGTAAGCTCGCAGGTGATAAGGCCTATGGGTATCAACAATTTACCAAAAGGAATTAAAGACACATAACACTAGTGATGTATTTTTGAAACTAGTGACTAGTGACGTAACCGAGCAAACGGCGGCGAGTAGACGTGAGTAGTTAAGTATACCGTGTGTAAAGCCGTGGTACGATAGACGTTCACATTAATGAATTATGAATGTTTGTATGTAACTTTTTTAATAAACGAAGCGGTGGCTTAAGTTGTCTATTTTATTTCGTAAATCATCATTAGCACCATACATGTTAGTTTTTCATTGATTCGACCTTGAGTTAAGGGAATAAAGTTCAAATTACGGTCTCCACTATACCGACAGAGCCTTGTAAAGGGTTATTGAAAGAAGAATTGTATGATTGGCACTGACCGAGTATCGTGCAAGCTTATTCTTCTTCTTCTCTATCGGTTCGCTCTTGGCAGAGCGGTCGTGGTTACTTTGATGCTAGCTTATTGGCCTCCACCATCATCCACCTATATCCCACTGCTGGTCTTAGGCTGGCCTCATACATCCGGAATGGCTCTCTAGATGCATAATCTGAATACAGAAAGACCGGAATACCATGCTCCACACACAATCTGATTTTTTCCGATTATGAATTTGTCAGATCGATCTGTAAGAATGATACTGACGAGCGTTCTGAATTCTGGATCGGAATATTTTCATAACGCGCGAATTCCCATACATTTTAATAGAGCGGCAGTGTTCGCGTTTGCATTTCTTTTTTTTATTATGTAGAGCTAAAATCAATGCGATTAGTATTAATTCCTCTTCCATAAAGACGTTTGCATGTGCCGGGAATCACAAGACTACTGATAAATCGAATTTTTGAGATAGGTAGGTATATGTGTGAGGCAAGTCGCCGGAATTTAGATAATTAATTTTAGATTATGAATCCAGAGAGCCATTCCGGATGTATGAGGCCAGCCTTAGGTATACCCACATGGAATACATACACAATAGTGCATGTTGTGGGAGACCAGCCCTTAACTTGACAGCTTGGTAGGCCAAGCTGTCATTTTTACGCAAATTGGATGAAAGTAAAGAAAGAAGACGAGAGTGGAATAAGAAGTTGAAAGAACTCGGTGAACGTTCTCCGACCAGGGGGGTTACTCTCGAACGCAAACTCAATCTTAATACAATTCCAATGCGACTAATATGTATCGATATTGGGATAAGTAAAGATAATTCCGGAACGCCATCTCGATAATAATTTGTTCAATCAATTTCCACGCAATTTAATTCCAATGTGGCGCTATTGTCGCTTACAAAAGTGCCATTTAACATTTTTTAGATTTGTGATTGGAAATTGATTAATGCAATTCTGTTTAAGTGTAGCCTACCAGATAGGAGACGTTCTCGTGAAAGGTCAGGTCAAAGGTACTAAACCGACGTGCATGTAGGTACTGTCAATGTTATGAGTAAATGGAGCAGAAGTATGTCAGGATCGTTCGATCGATCGATGCTTAATGCCCCTCCGGGAGGTATGGTAGATTTCTGTAAAAAAATATTAAAATGCCTTGCCTTGTTGTTTGCCTTGCCTTGTTGCCTTGCTGCCTTGTTGTTTTCTGAGGTTTAAGCGAGCACTACACATTGAAATGAAACACTTTTTTACGGACTAATTCGCGTTTAATTTACTATTTACATAGTTTTTTTTTTATCCTTTACAGGGTCCGTGGTCACAGGGAGACTGAGGTGTTGGTCGTCTCATAGTTAGAAGTTATTTGCCTACCGTCAATCATTTTTATATTTACGCACCCGCGTTCAGGTTTACACAATACGAGCAAACAATATTTTTAGGTCTGGCAATGTGTTGCTGTTGGGGCTGGGATTTGATGACCTGTATGATGGGGTCTCAGGCAGGTGGTAAATTCCAACCATCCTCTCTATTGAAACTTCGACGTTTTTTCAATTTCAATAGCCTCGCGTATCATCCTAGGAATTAATCGTTTTTCTTTGGCGAGTAATTAAGGTTTGTCAAATCTAATGTAATGGTTGGGGTCCCTCGAGAGGATGTTCACACACTGCAGACTTATTTTCGCGCCTATGCTTGACAACGGACCCTGTAAAGGGTTCGAAACGTCAGGATAATATAAAAAACTATGTAAATAGTAAATTAAACGCGAGTTATTCCGTAAAAAAACGTGTTTCATTTCAGTGGCCTTGTTATTTCAAAAACATGTTTACAAAAACAATGAAGAATGTGAAGTTCGTAGAGAGAGATGGTCAGAGATGCCGAAGACGGTTATTTATGGGCTACTTTATACTTTTTTAGGCTACTTTTTCATGCTATAGATAATAGATAAGAGATAAAAATGATTTATTGCCACAATTCAACTACTAAGGTATAAAAGAAATGATTACTTTAGATTAAAACAAAAAGGGAATATACAGCATTAGCGTCTCGTGAGTGAGCCGCCAAAATTACGCCTATAGGCACAATTTCACTTCAGTCACAATTTGCCGAGCGAACAGGCTACATCGCACTATTGCGCTTAATCTACTGTGTGAAAAAGAGAAAGACGCTATTCCGCAGTGGCGTCGGAATCGGTCGTACGTACTCGTCTGTTGCGAAGCGACCGAGACGTCAACGCGCTACTCGCTGACTCCCTCGCGCTGACGTTGAAACTTACCGATTTGTCTCGCTCGCTCGATTTACACTTTATAGGTGTGCGTGTGTGAGTGTTTGCTTAAGTAGTTGAGTAGGACATGAGTAGGACTGTAGGACTATATTTTGAATGACTACAAGTAGGAGCATGCCGTATCTTCCCTTTTTTTTAAATCTAAGATGATTACAATCTCAAACCTAACACGAACTAACTTATAACTATGTAGGTACCTTATTGTGGGCAATGGGTAACAAACTCAGCATAATGCTGAACTAGGTTCAGCGCCGATTTTCAGTCTGTCCCCCTTGAGGAGAGGTCGAATTTGGATGTGGTGTTAAAAAAGGTGTGCTTGTGAGGAGGGTAAAAAAGAAAGGATTTATAGTGTGCCAGTGTGTTTATGTGTTTTGTGTGCGTATGTTTTTCCCGCTTGAGAGATTTATGAGCATCTGGTGGAGGTGGTTCTATGTCGTAAGTGCAGTTGTGGAGTTTCTTTGGTTTTGTATAAGATAAAATGGTGACGTGCTTTTTATTTGTACATAATGGCATAGGTTCTCTTAATGGCGGCGGCAGGTCGTTCAAAATTTTGGTGGCGGCAAATTTGAAACTCCCTCTGAATAATTTGGTTTTGTGTTTAGGAATCACCAAATTGGTTTCCCTAGTACCTACTTCTCAAAGACTTTGTATGAGGGCATTTAACCCAATCCAATTGTTCAAAAAGATACTGCGGTATTTCAAACTCAATCACTTTGCGAAGTGTGAGCGCCAAATGCAACAGCCTTCGATTCGCCATGTTTAAGATCCCTTTACTGTTTAGGTACGGCGATATGTGCGATCTTTTCGGGATATTGTAGCAAAAACGAATGCATGCATTTTGCATACGTTGTATTGATTTTTGAGTCTCTTTTAGTATTCTTGGTCCATACACGATTCACAATAATTTAATTAAATTGAGAGAGAACCAGGGATTCCACGTGTGTTTCCCTAATTTTCTCTGAGAGACAGTTTCTTATGTAATACAATAACTTTAGTCGATAAAACGCATTTCTTATCCTCGTGTTAATGTGATCAACATATCGCATTTCCCCATCTACTATCAGACCTAGGTTCCTGACGCTTTCTACTCTGGGTATGGCTTCGGTTCCTATATATTTTAAGGTGTTGCTCAGTTATTTTACGACATTGCCATTTGCTGCCCATAATAAGATACTGTGACTTTGCTGGATTCAAAATAAGATTGTTCTTGGTCAACCAGCTCGCCACTGCCATCAGATCTTTGTTTACTTTATCGAACGCTTTCAGATTGTCTGGTGCAAAAGAGTAATATAGTTGGGTGTCGTCCGCATAAAGATGAACTTCACAGTGATTTATACTCCGCTCCAGGTCTGCTGTGTTGAGTACAAATAATAAAGGAAAAAGGACTAATAATTATTGAGCCCTGTGGCGTTCGACTGCTGATACTTTTTTATTCTGATTTTTGAATTGTTCCCTCATCATCTTGAATCTCCACAAATTGCCTCCTGCCTGTTAAGAAGTTTTAGATTGAAACTAATCGCGCGATGGCTTTGAAATTCCGTAGTATGCCATTTTTGACAGTAACAAATCCACGTTAAGACAGTCAAAAGCTCGAGAAAAATCCAGCAATACGAGCGCAGTTCCCATCCCTTTGTCTGCCGCATCAATTACATCGTTTGTAACTTTCGCCAGCGCTGTCACTGTTCCATATTTACTACGGAAACCTGACTGCGCGCCTTTGGGAGCAGATCATTACGTTCAAGGTACCTCGTGAGTTGCTCACAGACTACCTTTTCTATTATTTTAGAGAGCATTGGAAGAATGCTAATTAGGCGCAGCTCGCTTGACTTTTGTAAAGATCTAACTTTAGCAAGTTTCCAGGTATCTGGGAAAATATTCAATGTAATGGATGAATTAACTATATGTGTTATTATTGACAGGGTACCATGCAAAGTTAATCGGATCTTATCAGCTGAAATTTCATCGTGCCCAGAAGCCTGTGTTTTTATAGACATTATTATCTTAAGTACTTGTTGTTCTGTACAGGATTCAATAAAGAATTGACTCATGCTCACTTCACTATTCTCGAAAGCTGACTGTGTATCCAAATGGGTAATTGCGTTTCCTAGTATTTCTAGAAAGAAATCATTAATTTTATTTGGCTCGCATAGATGTTCCGGGATCGGAGGTTTTTCTGTGGTGGACAAGACTGACGACTGCTTAAGGTGATTCCACATTTGTTTTGGGTTGTTTTTATTATTATTAACGTAATATGTGAAGTATGCGGCTTTCTCGCGCTCAATAGCACCTTTTTAAGCAGTAATTTTGCAGATGTATTTATCATTTTTATCGAAATCCTACTAAACGCGAAAGTTTGTAAGAATGTATGGATATTTGTTACTTTTTCACGTAAAAACTACAGAATGGATTTCGATGAAATTCGGCATACAGATAGTTTATAACCTGGATTAACACATAGAATACTTTTTATCCCAATATTCCCACGGGAACATATGGATGGATGTTTGTTAATCTTTCACGTAAAAACTACTGAATGGATTTTGATGAAATTCGGCTTACAGATAGTTTATAACCTGGATTAACACATAGGCTACTTTTTATCTCAATATTCCCACGGAAAACGGGAACCACGTGGGGGAAACCGCGAGCGGCCGCTTCTAGGATAATAAATTCATGCTTAACGTTACAATTCTCCACTCTGCGAGAGTAAGCTGAGTTCGGGCGGCCGGCGCATCGCAGTTTGTAGTAATTTTGAAATTGTATTTATCGTTTTTATCGAAATAGGATAAAAAGTTCTTTTTAAAATCTTTATTTCTCATGAAGAAAAAATTATTCTAGTTTAAATTTTGCTCAATAATATACCGTAGATAGGAGAAATTCACAGTTAACTTAAAGCGATTTTCGAAGTTTTTAGGTTTAGAATAAGTTTTTTTTTCTATAAAAAATCAATGATATTTTAAAAATTCCGAGGCCGCTACGAACTATACGACTATATAAGGTGACTGCTAGAAACCGCAAGAAACTTCAAGGGCTGGTTAGGTCAAGTGTTTTAAACATGACAAAAATGACAAAAAGAAATTCGTGTTTTTTTCAATATCATATCATATTCAATAGCAATATTATAAGAAAAATAAAATGAAAACATTTAAAAATAACGATTATTTACAACGTGCGTGCAAGGGGTTGACCCGTCCGCATCAGTACCTACGTTGACGGGTCAATGGCCGGTCGTCTGTTGACCCGTCCGCGGTAGTACCTACGTTGAAGGGTCAACGGCCGGCCGGCCGTAGCCCGCGCGTTGTAAATAATCGTTATTTTTAACTGTTTTAATTTTATTTTCTCTTATGTTAGCCAGAAGACGTCCACTGCTGGACAAAGGCCTCCCCAAGGATCTCCACCACGACCGGTCCTGTGCTGCTTGCATCCAGCGGCTACCTGCGACCTTCACCAGATCGTCGGACCACCTTGTTGGAGGCCTGCCCACACTGCGTCTTCCGGTGCGCGGTCGCCACTCGAGAACCGTTCTGCCCCAACGGCCATCGGTTCTACGGGCGATGTGCCCTGCCCATTGCCACTTGAGCTTGGCGACTCTTTGGGCTATGTCGGTTACTTTAGTTCGTCTACGAATCTCCTCATTTCTGATTCGATCACGTAGAGAAACCCCGAGCATAGCCCTCTCCATTGCTCTTTCCGTGACTTTGAGCCTGCTAATAAGGCCCATAGTGAGCGACCACGTTTCGGTACCGTATGTCATCACTGGCATCACACACTGGTCGAAGACTTTCGTCTTGAGACACTGCGGTATTTTTATGTTATAATCTCTTATGTTATTGCTTTAAAATGAATTAGATACTCAAAGACTATCCAATTAAAATTCACAAAATGATTTTGAAATTGAATTAAAAATGAAAAAAAAAAACAAATTCCTTTTATGTAATTTTTACCATGTTTAAAACACTTGACCTGACCTGCCCTTGAAGTTCCTTGCAGTCTCTAGCAGTCATCTTATATAAGATGTAACATTAAATTTTTTTAATTTATTTTTTTAATCTAGGAGCTCAATTAAGTGCCTTTGCGCATTTTATGAAAATCTTTCTCTGCAATTTTGGGTTTAATTAAAAAGTTAAGCAAAATTTACAAAAAGCAAGACCACTACGAACTAGGGTAACATGCCCAGTCTCAGTCTCGCCTCTTAGGCGCTCAGCTGACTTAATTCACTTATATATAACTGATTTTGAGGATTCAGTATATAAATATATTTTTTTTATGCCAGAAATATGTTTAAGATTAATTTTAAAACTGATATAATATACAAAGACTGCCAGATTTTATATAAATAAAAGATTTTCAGAAAAGTACGTTTTTGCCAGTGTCCGGCCACACTTATCTAGTAACCGACCACTAGCTACCCAGTGTTCGGCCACCTAAATATAAACCTACAGCTATTGAATGGATAATAAACTCTCAGAGTAAATGAATAAAGATTATATTGTAATGATCCCACAATCTAATTATTTATTACAACTAATGTGCTACGGATTTACTTGCGGATTTTATGAACCGCAAATCTTTATTTATAAAGACGAATAAAAAATAAAAAGTAGTATTGAAATACAAAACATTTTTTTTTGTGACGTAATAATAATTTTAATTAAACTTTTTAATTTAATAGGTTTTTCTTTGCAACCAGCACTAATCATTAAATTAAATCCTTTTTTTCTAAATAATAATCGCAAATAAATAACAAAACGTAATACTTATAAAAATGCAAATAGAATAATAAAACTCTCACTAATAATAAAACGTTACTAAATATTATTAAACAGACAATTTTTTTATTAGTAGATAATGGCCGAATACTGGTACCATAGCCAGTGTCCGGCCGCTTAGGCATTTTAAGGGCCGGCTATCCCGTCATAGCTACCAGTATTCCGGCCATTCTATTCTCATACAAGTAATTTTACCGATAATTTTTATCTCTGCTGATATCGGCGGCCGGATACTGGCCATAACTAAGGTTTAATGCTAAGGCCTGTCACTACTAACATTACTTACACTTCACAACAACCTAGGTATTATTAAATACATGAAAATCATGGTACCGTTATTGCTAGTGTCCGGCCGGGGTGGGCCGGACATAAAATATAAAACTTTATTGGTATTATAACAAAATATACATGAACTAACCAGTTGAAAACATCTCTGCACTAATTTTTTTATTAAGTTGTGGTTAAATTGTCACGCGTGCACTGACCTCCACTTTTAGATGACAACTAAACGTAGAAAATTTAGCTTGCCGTAGATGTCGCTGTGTCTATGTTGTAGGTAATTTAAAATACTTTTTATAAGGATTGATTTTAGGTTCAAATTAATTAAACTATTCTTATTTTATTCAAAAATCATGTCGCACGGCCGGGCACTGGAGGGGGCCGGCACACTGGGCATGTTACCCTATGCCAATAGCTATTCTACACTATTTAATAAGTCAAAATTGTTAATGTATTTTTGTTTCTGAGATCAAGAACGCCAAACTTGGCCATTTTACCCAAAAATAATAAGTAAGTAGGTACCACAAATAGATAATATAGAACGGCATACATTCCTATCACATGAAAAACTAGAATTTCTTATGTCTTAGGTATCTAAGTACTTAAGTGTTCAATATAATTACTTATTAAACTTTTAGATCATCAAGTTTAACCCCCTTTGATAAGATATAAAGTAAAGTACAAGATTATGCTCCTTGTTGTCTCGTCCTCTATGATGGAAATACTACTTGTTAGTATCGAGTCTTAGCACTCGCCGACGCCACATAAGTTTAAAGTATCTGAAAATAAAATATTTCCGAACGCAGCCGCACGTCACTAGACTAGCCCGCGTTTTGAACTGTCATTCGTTTTTTATGTCACTGTACCGGCGCCACTTTTTTCTCTTACTTTTTTGTGAAATAATCTTTTTAATAGTTTTAATCAGTTTAATTATGATAAATAAACTGTTATTATGAGTAAAAGAAAGAGACGTGAAAAATAAAAATGAAATTCTGGGTTTTGAAATGTGCACTCAGGCCCATCTTTGGGATGAGGCGGTGTTGAAACATTCAAAACTTAAAACGGGCACAATAACTCGTACTTACTGCAAAGCCGAGTTTTTACCACCCTGGGTATTCGCAAGGAATATCAGGGTCTTACATTTACTGCAGTTTGCTTTGCCATTTGGGCCTAGATCTGCATGACTATGTCTGACATTCCTAATGTGGAAATGATGGCCCTGGATCCGGCTACTACTTCAAGTTCTGTGGAGGAGGAGGCACTGCCCGTACCAATACAGTGTAGTAGAGGCCTTACCTGTGGAAAAAACCCAGTGTACAGACCCGGAGACCGAGACACCTGCCATAGACGTAGAATTGTTATTTGCTTTGGGGGAAATTGAGGAGGTGCTTAAGGGACTAATTGCTCATGATGAAATTGCACAGAGGTAGACTCCTATTCTCACAAAAGGATTGCAAAAAGAAATTAAACCAGATCTTATGAAAAAATACATCCCATATGAAAATATCCCAATGTTGCTCCCAAAGCTCAACCCTGAAATACCTGGCTGTCTCTGACCTGGTTAAGAAAAGAGATTTGATAATTGCTGACAGGCAAAAACAGATGGTTGCTGCACTAACAGCCCTGGGCCAATCACTCCATTTATTTCTGCTAAAAGGTGACAGAATTGAAATTATTAATTAAATAATTAAACACATCAATGATGCTGCCAAAATACTGTGTGACGCTGTGCACATAGATACAAATCGTAGAAGGTCGCTAATACCAACCGTCATTAACCCCTTGAGCACCATAAAACCAGACACAATTGAAAATCAATTGTTTCGCGACTGCCGGCGGTCTCATGATATTTGATCTATTAATAAAGATATGAAAGATTCCCTCACAGGGGGAGCAGATGCATTTTATTAAGTAACCTTTCTGAAAAGATCTAGGTTGCAAAGGCTGTTCAAAAATCTGTTAAAGACCTGAAGAACACAAGCTTCATTCAAAAACCCCCAAATAAAACCAAATCTTTAAACTGGAGGGGCCCTCCTCGTCCAAGTGCCCGGACAGGGACAGGAGCGAGATCCAACCAACCTGCAAAGCTACGAAGCTGCAAAGTTAGAAGTTCAGGTATGCAGACTTCCTTTTTTTTTATAAATAATTGGAAGAAAATAACCAGTGATCCTACTATTCTGAAATGGGTATCTGGGTATAAAATCCCTTTTAGTGAGATACCATTTCAATCTTACTTGCCTATGAATAACTCATTTACAAGTAGAATTCTGTCAAGTTCAAATTGAAATTAATAAACTTATTCAGTCACATGTTATAGACAAAATATGTCATGAAACAGATGGACAATTTTGTTCACCTATTTTCTTGGTATATAAACCAAATGGAGAGTATAGATTTATTTTAAACATAAAGAAATTTAATAGTTTTATTACTACAACTCAAAGTCTTATGAAAGACTGTATTATGGCAACAATTGACAAAATGGATTCTTATTACATGTGTAACATTAATGCAGATTACAGAAAATATCTAAGGTTTATATTTGATGGAAAAATATATCAATTTAACATTCTTCCATTTGGCCTTTGCACGGCTCCATAGATGTTCACATAATTAAACCCATAACAAAACTTAGAGGTTTACAGCCTGTAAGTACAGTATATCGATACTTGTAGCTAGCAGTATATTGGTAGTGATCATATTGAGTGTCTTAATAGTGTTAACCAGACCATAGGTCTGCTTACTCAGTTAGGCTTCATCATCAATAAAAATAATTATGTCAACTTATTCCATCAAAGGAATGTAAGTTTCTTAGCCTATTGTTTAATACAAACACCATGACTATTTCAATCGATTCTGATAAAAATAAAAGATGCCTTAACACGTTGCCTGCCACGAAACCAGACACAATAGAAATTTAATTGTTTGTCAGTCACAGGTGACCACCACGGCGCTCAAATTTTTAAGTACCTCTTCCATCAGGTTTTTTTGTCAAAAGTTCTGGGAACTCTAGTGTCTGTTTGTCCAGCTAATCAATATGGGTTACTGTATACTAAAGCACTAAAAAGACATAAATATTTAGCTCTTTTAAAAAATAATAATAATTATAAAGCATTTACTTCCTTGCCCAAACATTGCTATCCAGATCTTGAATGGTGGATAAAACATGTACTTGCCTAAATCAATTTCTTAGATAAGAAAATATAAATATATTCTAGAAATAAATACAGATGTCTCACTATCGGGGTGGGGTGCTTCTTGTGACAAACATACAGCCAGTGGTGTATGGAGAGGAAAAGAATCAACAATTCACTTGAATACTTTAGAAATAAAAGCTACTATGTGTGGTCTCAAAAGCCTTGCTAATAATTCTTCAAATTGTGAAATATTATTACGAAGTGACAATACCACAGCTATACCATATATAAACCGCTTTGGTGGCATACAGTACTCTCACTTACATGTGATTGCAAAAGCTATTTGGCAGTGGTGTGAAGAGAGGAATATTTTTGTATTTGCATCATACATCATACATTAACACAAAGGACAACAAAGTAACAGATTTTGAATCTAGAAAACAGTTAGGTCATACAGAATGAGAATTAAATATTAATAATTTTAATAAAATAGTGCAAGCATTTGGTAACCCTGTCATAGATTTATTTGCATTTAGAACAAACACAAAATGCAGGAAATTTGTTTCATGGCATCCAGATCCTTCAGCTTATAAAGTGGATGCCTTTACAATGTCTTGCAAAGGGGTTTATTTTATGCTTTTCCACCATTTTCTATGATTTTAAAATGTATGGAAATAATCGTGTCCAATGAAGCAACAGGGATCCTTGTAGTTCTCTTCTGGGACACCCAACCTTGGTTTCCCTTATTCAAAAAACTATTGGCGACAGAACCCATTGTATTTGAACCAAGTAATAACTTACTGGTTTTATGTAATTCCAACTCACCACACCCTCTACACCGCAACCCATCACTACTGGCAGGGAGATTGTCCGGTAGGCATTCTTAAAGCTTGGCATCGACGTACAGGCAGCTGAAATAATGATATCTTCCATATCAAGTAACACCTATAAGCAATACTTACTTTGTATTTGGTTTTCTTACTGCCACACCAAACAACTAAATGCTACTAAAGCACCGATGACAGACATAATTACTTATCTCACAAATAAGTTCCACAGTGGTGCATCTTATGGCACCTTGAATTGCATAAGGTCCTCGCTGCCACTAGTGTGATAGGGCCGCAGGTGGGAGCAGACGAAAAGATTAAAATTTTATTTAAAGGGTTCTTTCGCCTACGATCAAGTAAACTCAAATATAAGTATACCTGGAATGTTTCTATAGTGCTTAATTTTTTAGAGTCAAATTACAATGACTCAAACAACTTACATTAATGTTCATTAAACACAGTTACTTTATTAACTTTACCTACAGGGCAAAGTTTCTATTGTTACTGACCAGATTAAAATAATTGATAATAAAATTGTTACTATAAAAAAAATAAAAAAAATTAAGACCTCAGCACCTAATTGTCATCAGCCAATTGTTTAAATAATTATAAAAGAATTACCTCTGAAATTAGGAAAATGTCCTAATTTATTTATATCTATCAAGAAACCACATTTGGCGGTATCGGTCAGTACACTCAACCGTTGGATTGACGGTCCTGGCTGCAAGAGGGATCGATACTTCCATTTTTTCTACTCATAGTACCAGGCACGCTACGACATCAGCTGCCATTATGAAAGGCGTTAGCATTGATGAGATACATAGAACGGCTGGTTAGACTGACTCATCGACAACTTTGCAAAGTTTTACAACCGTCCGATTTTAAATAATAATTTCGCTGAAGCGATTATATTGTAATAATAATATTAAAAGTATATTGCTATAATCATACCAAAGATTTATTTAAGGCTGAGGACACATTTAAGTTTGTTTTTTTGTTTAATAAGATTCTCTTGGAAATTACCAATTATCTTTAAGGAGTGTAAGACTGATTATGCTGTTGAAACATAATATCTGGGATATATTTGTTAACAATAATAAACTTTATGATTCTACAACAGAACTTTGAACATCTAACAAGTAGTATTTCCATCATAGAGGACGAGACAACAAGGAGCATAATTGAACAATCAAACAAACTTACCAAGTGCAGTTCGATTGAGATTATGCTCCTTGTTGTCTCGTCCGAAGATGATGAGTCCCACCCACCCTCACAGGTTTGATACCTATTCCCTGGGGTTGTAGAATCAATTTCATAAATAAATACACAACTTAAAACTAAATGACAGTTCAAAACGCGGGCTAGTCTAGTGACGTGCGGCTGCGTTCGGAAATATTTTATTTTCAGATACTTTAAACTTATGTGGCGTTGGCGAGTACTAAGACTCGATACTAACAAGTAGTATTTCCATCATCTTCGGACGAGACAACAAGGAGCATAATCTCAATCGAACTGCACTTGGTAAGTTTGTTTGATTGTTCAATAAAGACTCATAATGGTGTGCCTGAACTGAACACATACTCTGCCACACACGAAGCATTTACTATCTCGTCGAGCGCCGCAATGCATGATACCATCGCATTCAATTAGATAGGTGTACCTATCCCAAATGCTTAATATCTGCCAAAAGATAGTGGACTTTATTAAAAGCAGCTTTAAATATCACTCAAAATCTGCAATTTTAAGCTTCCTCTTTTGCTTATGTGCAACGATGCATTAATAAGCTCAACACAATTTAGTTTCTGTTATCAGCAGTGTGCTTAAAATGACAATTTCATTCTTAAAGCGTACACGTATAGTTGAAAATCGCATTAACTGGGTTGGGGCGAGGCGTGTAGGTGCAGGCTACTAGGCGGTCGGCGATTACTCAGCGCACAGTCATGCAGGCTTGTCGCGCCAACCGCGCTAACTCCACTCCGCGCAACAGCTGAGTCGCTTGGCGACCGCCGACTTGTTTAATCGGTATCTCACGGACACGCTCGCTTCTCGAGATAAATTTTAATAAAAATAATTTTAGACCTCCTTTTTCGGAAAAAGTTTTGAGCTGTTTTACTCTGTGACGCGGTTTCGGGACGAGCGCTCCAATTTTGAAAGCTCGCGGCGGGAAGCGTTGAAGTTTAAAACTTCAAAAGTATTTGGCTATGTTTTTGTGTCAAATTTTGTGAACGTTTGTGTTTATTATTGTGTTTGTTGAAAGTTTTATTAAAATCACACGTATTCTGTATTTAATTTACCGTGTTTCTGAGACTTTTTAGTACAACACAAGCTCGGACAATAGTTTTATACATTATTCAATTGGTCTTCCATAGTTTTTATTTAAAATATCTTTAATCTAGTGAAAGTTCCAAAAATGGAGAAGAGCAATGGTTCCAGACTTATGCAGATGCAGGTCAGTACCGAACACATGAAATATTTTACATTTCTGCGCACTGGGAACTCGCTCCATCTTAAAAAAAAGGGCTGTAAGATTCTATCCTGTATTTCGCCTGCGCGTAACCAAGTTTTATTTTATTTTCAAGTTGTACAAGATGATTCAAAGATTACGATTACGTTGATTCAATCTTTACTTTTTTTAACTGTTACACCGCAGACCACTTACTTAGATAGCATTTTATTTAACCACGATTACATTTTTTAAGCTGCTTAATAGTAAAGAAAAAGTTAAGTCTCCTCAATTCGTTTAAAAATAGCTTTAAGCTTGGCATTTATGTATCGTAGTCCTGGAGCCTCGGTCCCGTGACGTCAGCACTCCCCCGAGGGCTTCGGTCGCGAAGTTCAAGGACTAACGGTCGTCCAATCTTTTTATGTTTCGGGATGAATGAACAACGCCCGTTCACGTAGCGAACTAAATAACTAAGTTAGTATTATTATACTTTATGAACTAAGTTGTTTTACAAAACATGACGCCGGGGACGGTGAAACTTGATTTTGCAGACTTTCCTTATTTGGGATAGGAAGAGATTTGTTTTAGAAATGTTTTTTGTTGAAGTTTATACGGATCTACTTGCGTTTTTGTTTTACATCATCCGATGAACCGTTTGCTAAGTGTGTCAAAAATTTCAAAATGTATCGTAACATAAGTTTGTTAGAAAAGAACTATCTTTTTGTGCGTTGAATTTTGTATGTTATATCACCACTTAGACCGTGTATTCCAAGTACAAGCGATTTACGATCGCCTAAAATTTGAACGTTTTCGAAGATTTGCAATGGCCAGACGACCTTCATATCGTACCTACATAATAACGATCATTTATTACAGCCCCGCTTACCAGGTATGAATCACAAAAGACTAATAAAAGTGTCATTACCTACAAGGAAAAAAGGATACGACGATAGCGTTTGCTTAAAAGTCTAATAAAAGTGTCATTACCTACAAGGAAAAAAGGATACGACGATAGCGTTTGCTTTTATATTGGAATTCTTTTAAAAACATCATATACCTATTTAAAAAATAAAAATAAGTTTTAAAGTTACAAAAAACAAATAAACAAGACAGAAATCTCCTAAATTGAAAATTTCACTTTTTTATCAATAAGAGTGAAAATGTTGTTTCAATGAAAATTCACCAAAAAGATATAGTTATGTTCATTAGAAAAGTGTGTCTTTACAGCATAAACACTTGTGTTATGATAAAGTACGTCTGGCGGTATCGATTGACATACTCTTACTAATAGATCAGCCTAAGGATAGTGCTAATCGTACACTAATCACACTAACATGAACATATTTTTTAATAGATTTATTTATCCATGTCAAGAGCATATTGCTATATTTGCTATCCTACTAATATTATAAACGCGAAAGTTTGGATGGATGGATGTTTGTTACTCTTTCACGTAAAAACTACTAAATGGATTTGGATGAAATTCGGCATACAGATAGTATAACCTGGATTAACACATAAGATATACTTTATACTTTTTATCCTGATATTCCCACGGGAACAGTAACCATGCGGGTGAAACTGCGAGCGACCGCTATTGTTAAATAATTGTTATGTTTAAAAACCTTGGCGATTATTTTTATCTTTATTTAACAAACCGAAAGACTAAGGGAAACTGACAAATAATAAAAAAGGCAGTCTAAATTAAAACTAAATCCATTTCTATCGGTACGGAGTGAGACAATATAAACAAAACAAAAACCGCTTTGCGGTCACCACACCACGCCGCGTTGGCAAGTGTTTTTTTTATCTTCGCGTCCGTCGTCGTCGAGAACTGAACCTTGACCCCCGTTCCGTTCGTCTATTACAATGGTCAGCCAGTGGAACGCGCCAAGTTTAATGATTCCGACAGTCAGCGCAATGTTATTATTATATTGACACTCGTTTATTTTGAAGTTTATAGTAAGTCTGGAGGTTTATACAAAATAGATTAATAAATTACAAAAATAATAATAATAGAACTTAAAATGGCGCTTTATGAGAATGTGCCCTTTATGTCACACATAGTCACAGTAAAAAATATTATTATTATAAAATCACTTTTTAATACGTTGACTTCACAAAACTATAGAATACATAAGACAAAACCAGACACAATGGAAATGTAATTGTTTGTCGGTCACCGGTGAACCCCATGGTGCTCAAAGCTGAATCAATCTGCAATTGAGAAAAAAAGAACAGGTATTCCATTCAAAACTGCAAAATTCAACCTATAAGTGTATAGAACAGAGCTGCATGATTTATTTTTCTTAATTTCAGAATCGCACTTATGGGTGCGATTCTGAACTGTGGGTACTTACAGGGTTATTGGAAATACGTAGCTATCCCTTTATGTATTATAAAAAACGAATTATAAAAAAAATCGTAAAGCGAATTATAAAAAAAATTGTTCTTTTTTTTACTTAATAGAGTGTTAGCAAACTAAAAACAACCATAAAATGCGTAAATTTCTTTTTTAATCCACTTTGATGTAGCCTGACCCACTTTTCTTAATATTTTAAATATTTCTTTACAAATATTTTTTTCGAAATCGGTACATTTTGTCCCATCTACCCGAGGGCAATTTGATAGCTATTGATCTCCACTATCACCCCGTTAAAGGGATCGCTACGTATTTCCAATAACCCTGTATATTGTTGTTCTTTACACTTAATATATGGTTGGTTGGCCCAGTTGCATAACTATAATTATACCTGTTACAACACCATGTAATAATAATTGTCTACTGAATTGACTCAATTTACCCGGTCGGTATTCGATCGTTTTACCACTGACAACAGCATTGGGGCCGCCTCGCCGACAAACAATCGGTGGCCGTATGCCCTAAATACAGACATGTTACAGGTATTGACGCCATTGTAATAATATTATGAGCTTTAGAAAGCACGTTGGCACGTAAAGCCTTGGTCTCGGTGTAAAATGGCAGTCGTCAAATCAAAACCTACCAACACGCATTGGACCGCGTGGTGGGTAATGGGTTATCTACATGTGAATTTATTCTCCACATTATGTAATATTCGGTAAAAAAAAATTAAATTTTTTTTTTATTCTACAGCGGGTAAGCGCTTGGCCTTCATCTCACCTGATGATAAGTGACGATAAGGCCGAAGGTGGAAGCGTGCATCACCGGGAATCTTCAACCACTGTGGAACTGGCTATCTTATCTCAAACTGTACGGAACACAACAATGCTATAAACATCGTTGTTATGGCGACAGACTTAGATAAGATGGTGGTAGCTAGCCAGACGGACTTAACAGCTCTACCACCAACCAACCGAGCACACAAAGATGTGCCCACCGCTGGGAATCGAACCCGGGACCTGAAAACGGGGTCTGAAACCGGTGGCTTAGCCACTAGACCACAGAGGCGATTAAAAATATTATCAATTTATACTACAAAGCCCGTGGTCATAGGGAGACTTCAAAAATTAAATGTTTTAACCGCTCTTTAGTCGAATGGTTACGATCACCGTTTCAAATGTCCCGGGTTTAATTTCCAGTAGGGCGTACATCGTGTATTTCGATTGGTGGAGGAAGGTCGGTTGCGTCAAGTCCGCCTGGCTGAGCTACTACTATTTTATCTATTTACTAGCGGCTGCTCGCGGTTTCACCCGCGTAGTTCCTGTTCCCGTGGGAACATCGGGATAAAAAGTATCCTATGTGTTAATCCAGATTATAAACTATCAGTATGCCGAATTTCATCCAATTCAGTAGTTTTTACGTGAAAGAGTAACAAACATCCATCCATACTTACAACTTTCGCGTTTATAATATTAGTAGGATCTAAATCCGCCAGCATAATACAATAATGTTGGTAGATGTATTCCGACAGACAGCTAATAGATTTACTTATTTAAAAACACATGCTAGTTTACAGAAAGCTTCCAAAACACTAGCCAGTCACAATCATAATAATATACAGTATAACATTTTAGTGAGTACAAATTAATTCATATAATGTAATGACATAATGTTATTGGGTATTAATTTTAACAATTTTAAGTAAGTACTTATATCAAGTTTTTTATAATATTTTAATACATTAGGCGTATGTCAATTTGAATCATTATTCATAATACAAACAATAATAATCTTTATTATAATACAATTAAACTAGAAATAATAATAGAATAGACTACTTAAGGGTTGCTGAATTGCGCTTTTACGTTCGGCTTTAGTAACACTTACCATCTGGTGAGAACCACGGCAAGAGAAGCAAGTGAAAACCAAGACATCCTTCCTCGTAATGGACTAAAATATTAAAAACCGGGTCGGTTCTCGATAAATTTATAAAAAACAATGGGATACTTGGGCATGTATTCGTTTGTATTTTATAATCTCCAATCATGAATTGATGTAATTTGTTTATGTAGGGTAAAGAGAAAATGAGAACTCCGTAAACAGGACAAGTCGATAACAAATAATTGTTATACGGGCTACAATGTTATTGGCCTGATTTTTGGTTTTAAACTATGGAAAAACTTATGCTTTTTAAAATAAAAAAACATCATGATAACAATAAACTACCACGATAACTTTTTTTAATTTCTATCGGGGTGACCATCATCTCACTTGATGGTAAATTATGATGAAGCCTAAGTTGCCCGAAAACTTCGATCAATGCGAAACTGACTATGACTGATATTAATAATGTAGCAACCGTGTCGCGTAGCGGTGAAAGAATACTACCCCCCCCCTCTCTTCCCTTGGGTGTCGTAAAAGGAGACTTACGGACTAACTACACATTTTTCAAAAATTATAGCGGCGATGAGCTCACCTCCTGTCACGCTGAGGACATGTGCAGTCGCTATTTGTTGAAAAGTGGACTATGGCTGAGGACTGCTTTTGCGGTCCTCATAGCCTAGTCTCTGACTAACCCTTCGGGGATTTAGTCGTGATTATAGTATGTATACATCATGCTAGTTTCTCATTGATTGATCAAGAACGAAAGACTTGACTTAAGACTTCACAGACTGAAAAATCTTAGTTCAAACTGACTGGCGGTAAGCTGGCGACACTAATGTCTATGTAGGAAGTCTTACCATAATAAAATAGTACAAAATTGATAAAATAAGTATGAAGTGTACTTATTTCTTCACTGTTGAGTCCTAAATTTTCAAAGCATTCTACCTAAGCTCGTTGCTGCAATGTCTGACCCCATTTGTACCGTTATCTCTATGTAGATAACGCTTAATGGTCCCCTTATGCCGAAACACTCATACATTTCCATACATCACTGATCCCTTTGCTATCTATCACTCGTAGGCACGTAAAAGGATTCCTTATTTTATGAGCAAACGTTTATTACATTCAACATAAATTGAAAAGAAAATCAAAGTCAAATCATTTATTCAATATAAGCCTTTCTTATACCTCTTGGAGAAAATCCTCTCGGAGTTTCCTATTTAAATGCAAAACTCTTTTGAAGTGGCAAAATTGCTTTGTTTATTGCACTTGACTATGGCCTCTGTGTAATATTAAAAAGAGGTTTAAGTATGTAGGGATGTTGGATCAATAGAACAATAATAATCTCTGGAACAACAGAACAATAAATACTAAATGAAAGTTACACTATACTTTTTGACTTTTGTGGCACATTTCAACGATTTTTAACAAAATCTGACTCAAAAATAGCCAAATAGCCTACGACACATTAATTTCAATCAATTCGAACGCACTATCGTCTTCAAAAGGTATCTGTTGTTATTTTATTACAAAGCGCTGTCTTCGAAAGCGTAGATTATTTTACATTATTTTTTAAACGGACGTAACGTGTATGACCTATAAATAATCAATTTAAAAGCAGTCTGTCCGTCGCCCCCTATCGATTGGCGCAGACAGCCTACAGACCTACCCATGACACGCGAAGGGGAAATAGGTAAACAAACGCTGTTTGTAAATAAAAAAAGGGATTCATATGATACAAATTAGGACAAAATCGCGTGCAAGTTAAAGCTTAAAAAGTATGTACACGGGAATCTTTCCCTAAAAAAAATGTTGATACGAAAAGTAGCTTTTCAAAATAGAAAATGCTATGAGTGTGACGCTTAAAAAATAATTGCCTCTGATGAAACTTTACCTGACGACTTATGATTATCAGAGCAACTGCGCCCGAGGCAAATCTTGGTGTCTCTCTCTCTTTTTATGTATATAAAGTGTAGCATAAAAAGCTTAATTAAAACACACTGATACACCACTACTTAACTGGTATCAGTGCCAGAGGTAATGAGTTCCGATACCAAGCAACAGAGGGAATCATCTATAGGTAATATTTGGTTGGGACTGGTTTAGATAGCTAGTACTAGCTTATCTCTGCCACTAGAACAAGTATATTAATAATAGCATTGTTGTATTCCGATTCCGACAGTTTAAGATAAAAAAAAATAGCCAGCGGGGCGGCAGCGTTAGTATTGAAAAATAGTGTTAAAAAATTAACCGATTGCCATACTTAATGTTCCTTTTTTGTTTAAGTTAAAAGTTCCTCCTATTTCAAGTTCAATGACTGAACAGAAAAAAAGATCGAATTCGTTGTATTTTAAAACTGATAAATTGTTCGAAACAAAAAAAAATAAGAAGTTTACGACCAATAATTTGAATTTGGAGGACCAAACAAGGTTCTGATAGTTGATACCAATAAGGACGGCAATGCCAAATAAAACCATCGGTGGGTGGACAACAGGACGGGTTCTAAGGCGATTAAGCTTGCAACTGCGCCTACGCACCACGGCAAGGAGAACTTGCAATTATGTGGCTTTGTTTTGCTCTTTTTTACAAGACATAAGGATTGTTTGATTCGATCTTTATCTCTAACCTGATGGTAAGTGACAGTTAGGCCGATTATTATTTTATAACTTAATCAATGGCTTCGCGTTTAGCATTAAGCCAATATGAAATGGTGTATTTAGTATTGTACGGTAGATTTACGTAAAATGGAGTCTCACAACACGTGTTGTAAGCGCACTTGATTTGTTTTCATATCACTAACTATTAAGCTGTCAACTGCCGTAAAGCCACATCACAGACAATAGTATAATTCGTAAAAGTTAGTAGGTTTTCTCACATGCAGACGAGAGGCTATGATGACAGTTAAATGAAGCCAAGGAAGTTAGTCTGAATCGTAGCCCCATGAAAAGCAGCAGTCTCGTCTCTGCCTACCCCGGCAGGAAACGGGCGTAAGTATGAATGTTGCCTAAGACGGTTTACGCATTTCAGTTTCCCATACAAACTTCCAAGTCGAAATTTTTAAAAACTGTTAAGCCAATTTTGATGAAACTTTGCATGCTAAAGTAAAACACAGGGATCTAAATAGTTTGTTGAAAACATTTTTAAAAAAGGTTTATTTAGCTGAGTTATTGCGATTTAAAGCCCACTATAGAAAGTTTAAAATCGCATTAACTCAGTTATTTAAACGTTTTTTTAAAAATGTTTTCAACAAACTATTTAAATCTTTGTATGTTACTTTAGCATGCAAAGTTTGATTGAAATTCACTTAATGGTTTTTAAAAATTTCGACTTGGAGGTTGTATGGGAAACCGAAATGCGTAAACCCTCTTAAAGTAAAAAACATAAAGTAAAAAGCGTAAAGTAAAAAGCATAAAGTAAAAAGCATAAAGTAAAAAGCATAAAGTAAAAAGCGTAGAAGTATTTCGCCAGGTCTAACCAATACCTTGGTGGCGTAGAGGTTTCGGGGCCGTCCAGTATGCGGAAGGCGGGACTTGATTCCCATGTGAGGTACTTAGTCATTTTTTCAACGTTACACTATATTTTCAAACAGAAGCGTAACTTGGTTACTTTTTATGTGCATAAATACCAGCAGCCATAATTGTGGCAGTTATTTTATTTGTTCTTAAACCATGGCTAACATGACTATTGGCCACTTGAATACAATCATCCATTTGCCATCGGCATTTTACTAAACAGCGAGCGTTTGCTAACGGTCGGTGCCTTTTATAAAATGCCGAATTATACAATTTGCCCGCGACATATAAACAAAGGCACGCATGATGCGTTCCCAGAACGATTATCCGGTGGTATGCGGCGAATGCAACAGCCCATTCTGACTAATCGGACACGGCGCCTTACGAACACTTGTCTCAATATAGAACAGCTGGTTTAGCCGACGGATATCGCAAGCGAGGATATTACATACATACACAAATAATAAATAAACTGAACTGATACTACATCAAAAAACAGAAAAAAAAATAGTAAAAATGGTAAAGAAATACAATAAAAATAGTAATGATAAACTTGCATAAAAAACAACAAACAATGCAAGTAAGTATACAAAAGAAAAGACATATACTATTTCATTCGTTATTTTATTCGTTAATGGGTCCCGCACGAAATTGTGAAAACCTACGTACTATCAAGTCACCTGCACTATGCGCTGAATTAGTTAAATACATTAAAGAACATTATGTATGTTAGCCTAATCATTGCACAAGGTCATGGCCTTGTTGAAATTTGAAACAAATTCTTTAAACAATAACAAACAATACATTAATACAATGACTCCTAAAAAAAAATATTTTCTCGACAACTCTCTTAATTTTACGCATGAAACAATAATTGCTTATACTTATACATACACACATACATAAATATACTCACGACTATTATCTGAGTTAGTCAGAGACTATGCAATGAGGACCGCAAATTCAGGCCTCTGCCATAGTCCACCTTTCACCAAATTACAAATGCACATGTCTCAGCGTTACAGGTGGTGAGCCCATCGCCGTTTTTTGCTGTTGGATAAATCTGTAGTCTTTAGTCCGTTAGTCGCCTTTTACGACACCCAAGGAAAGAGATGGGTCAGTAGTATTCTTTAAATGAGCTCCTATATTGAGTCTTCAATTAATATTTTTTGCCCATCGTTAAATTCTTGTCCTATTTTATACACAAAGTTACTTGTTTTTGGCCGCGGCTTCGCTCTCGTTGCTTTTCCGGAAAATAATAGCATATTACCGTCTTTAGGGACACAACAATTCATCATCATCATTCATCTCTAATAATTCATTGAAATCGGCTTAGCGTTCCAGTGTAAAAGCATAACAAACTAACTAACAAACAAATTCACTTTTCCATTTATAATGTTCTTGTCCCATTCAATTATAATTAAATGTTATAGGTAATTAGAATGTTTGCGTAATGTTTATTGGAGAGATTTAATTCTGATCGTTGATCAAACATATTTAAGGCGGGTCTCCTGCGACACTGTTTTGTGTTTTCTAACACCTAACATCTAACAAATTTGCATATTTTGACATATTTTGTTAGATGTTAGGTGGTAGAAAACACAAAACGTGTCGCAAGGGACCCACCTTTATACAGTGTGTTCGGGATAGGGCTAGCGATATTTTAAGGTCATGTTATACAATCAATTTTGTGTAGGAAAGCGGGGATGCTTTGAGCATTTATGGCCTTCTGATAAAATGGCCATTATTTTAAATTTTCAACTTTACAATTTTCTACAGCAACAGAAAAAAAATCCTGAAAATTTAAAATAGCGGAATATAGAAAAATAAAATTGATTGTATAACATGACCTAAAAATATCGCTAGACCTATCCCGAACACACTGTATATACATACATGTTGATATAACATACTTATACAAACACAAAAACGATAAAATAAAAAGTATGTAATTTTTCATTTTTAGTGAAATTGATACCAAACTCGAGATTATTAATAATATATTTTTTTAAATAATATAAACCTTTCATTTTTTTCTAGAAATAATAAAATAATAATAATATTAATTTTTCTCTTTTGGTGCTACGTGTACTCCTGTCCTTTTGAGAATCTGTCTTTTTGAGAATCTGTCCTTTTGACAATCTGTCCTTTTGAGAATCTGTCCTTAGGAGAATTTGTCCTTATGAGAAAGACCCTATTTTGTCACATGGTTAAGTGTGTGCAACATTTACAATGCACCGGTGTTCAAGTGCAGTATGAATATTCAGTAACTATAGCAAGTAGACCGAACATAACAAAAACATGGATCTGTCGCTAGACAGGTTGAGTCGACTTAAATCGCAAAGGTTCATGGGGGATTTTGTATGAACCCTGTCCCCACCCTACAACAGTCAAGTGATACGTGTCAATTTGTTCATTGGGTCTCAAAGAAGCCTAAAGTACCTGTGTTAGTTGCAAAAAGTATTGGGTTTATTTATAATTAAAATAAAAACTTTTATTGTTTTCTTGCTTTAGTTAGAGTTGCTCGAGTGTGTCATGCTCTTTCTAAGTGTCTCTGCGATGGTGGCATGTGGGTCGGGTCGTTACGTTCCCTAAAACATGGTTGAGCAAAGCGATGGCTGATATATTGGCTTGGCTGATATATGGCTTATATTTTTTTCAAAAGATTAAAGGAATTTTACGATCTCCAATATTTAGGCTAGGTATAATCTAGATTCCCTCCTGGCACGGTTTGTTTTTTCCTACCTGTATACTTGTAGTTCCTATAGGTTACCTAAAGGTCTAACTGAGCGAAGATTGGTGATCAGGCGAGGAGCACGTGAATCAATTTAGAAAAAATTTGATTGATGTTACTATCTCAGCGGCAGGATAAATTACAGAGTAATAATACATTTCAAAGTGCTCCTGTAGCTAAATGCATTTACGATGTAATGAACTACTATAAATAGCTCTTAAGCTATGATATCGCTCAGATTGTTAGATCCTATAGTTTATAACCGATAATGGTTGGGTAATGCTAGAGATCAGCTAAATTGTTGATGGGGAATGTAATTTACTTCGTCCGCGGAAAATTGTGTAGGTACCATTATATTGCTATTATCTCGTTTTTTCATCCTACAACGCTACTCCGATGTTTTTATAATATAAAATCAGATTAAGTATTTCATTAATTTACCAGGTATAATATAATATAATGTTTTGGTAACATTGCTGGTAAGTATAAAATATACCTGTATCAGGAAGTCAAGTCACCGCTTTTCTCTTGTATTTAAGATTTATTCGTTTATATTTAAGCTTTCAATAAATTTTTTACACAACAAACAACGACTCGAAATCGCTAAGTTTATACTCGAAATAGAAAAGAACAATTGAAAAAGAAAACAACAGATCCACAACGCAACTTTACTACGAACAATACAACGATGTATCAAAATAATGTAATTTGTTTTTTAAGGTTGTTGAATCAACATAACATAACGTTTGTTTGATCCAAACGCTGCGTTTCATATTTGCCTGAGTGTATTCGATTTCAAAAAGATAAATACCTACGTAATTATAGCTTCTAAAATTCTACCTGTTGGACTATAAATAAACTCAGACGGTAATGTTATTTCCTCAACTTTGTTAGCTGTTCCGCTTCAGTGATTATAACTGTATTTGCCGCTTGTGTATATAAATCGCCAAACCACTCACTCTTGGATTTTTTTGACACTTTTTTGACTGTAACTGTCAACGTCAAATTTGACAGAATGGAGCATAGACTATGCGATATTGTGCAATAACAATACTTAAGATGAACCACCGAACCGAAATAACCAAACTTGTTCATACTAAAGTAGTCTGTAAGTCTATGAAAACACGGTACAAAGTCAAGTGTGTTTTGTAGGTCTCATGCGACCGCTTGGGGTTTGAGGGGTTAATGACTCCATCGGTTAATTTGAAAACAATACCCTCTTCTATCCTCAACCATCACCTTTCGAGCGCTCAAAACGAACTTTCCTTGCTACCGGTACTTTATGCTAAAATGATGTACTATGAAGACTTGTGGCGAATTTACTTTCAATGTATGGAGTTACAAAAACGTGGCAAACTAACTTTGTGGCGAATGTACAACAACCCACCATGTCTACCTATATATAATATTATACCTATTTAAAATATTTTTCCTCCATCTGTATAAAAGTCTAAATTTTGCAAGCGTGTAGCGTTTTTAATTTAATAGATAACCCCTTGTCGGTCACGAAGATGTCTTATAGAGGTTACTAACAATTTCTGTTCTAAAAAAATTACAAAACATTTTCGGCTAAATAAAATTCGTACAGGAAAATTTCGAATGTATGATAGGTAACCGCGTGGAACACGTACCCCGTGACGAATTTCCAAAAAAAAAATTTTAATGCAAATTTTGTCCTGTCAATTACAAACATAACAAAAAAATAATTAGCCAAATAGGCGCAGCCGTTCTGAACTGATTAGCGTACAAACATATCGGCAATAGATTTTTATTATATTAAGTGTCATAAAAATACTTGCTTATACAAAATTTATATAAAATAGAATATACAAAAACCAAAACAAGTTTGTCCGTGAACCGCTTAAAATAAAAACTTTGCATAGTTATGCACTAAGTAGTTTGCATTTTTCATGTAACTCTGTTGATGGTCCATTCATAAGTTAGGCATTATTTCGCAATTAGTCTGGACGTGAATGTAGCAACAGACCGTCTGATGCGATGCGGTGTGTCATCGTGATGTTTTGAAAGATAATTTGTGCGCGGCTACCGTAAACGTAGGTAGGTACCTATATTTGGTCGACGAGAATTAATCGGTTGGATATGGTGCAAAACGATTTAATGATTACATTTATTTGTAACATTTTTAGAACTCGCGATGATTTCGCATGTGATTTTTAGGTTATTTTTCCTTTTTTTGGAATTATTTTTCTGTTGTCCTTTTGTAGCTTTTATTTATAGCGTAACACGGTTATTTTTTTGCGAAAAACTTATGTTTCCTTATGCCGTACCTAGCGATTAAACAACCCAGTCCCCGCGTTGTCTACTTATATATAATTAGAATATAATTAAACTTTATATCCTGTGTAATAACTAACAGTGTAGCCATAACGGGCATTATCCTTCCTACTAATATTATAAACGCGAAAGTTTGTAAGTATGGATGGATGTTTGTTACTATTTCACGTAAAAACTACTGGATGGATTTGGATGAAATTCGGCATACAGATAGTTTATAACCTGGATTAACACATAGAATACTTTTTATCCCGATATTATTATGGGAACGGGAACCACGCGGGTGAAACCGCGTACGGCCGCTAATTTTAAATAAAGTTACAGACGAAAATATCACCTGATAGGTGGTTTGCAATGACGTTATTAGTTTGAAAAAAAATGCAATAACAGGAAAACTAAACTGTATTATAGTAATTAGGTTACTTATCCATTAGCGGCGGGGCGTGTCATCAGGAATGCGTGCGAAGAAGAACGTTTTAATTCAATTAGCTAATTGGCTTTCATTTTCACACCCCAAACTTTCCTGTGAATATAACATAATGGAACAGAATTGATAAATTCATTAACTACGCCGTACGCAATTTTGTAGCTGTACCAATCAATCGGCATTTCAATATTTCTCATGTAAAAAATGCATTATGGATATATTGTTTTCCGTAATTTTAGTAGGATTTTTGATTTCACTTTAACTAAGGTACAAATAAAAATTTGTACAACACATTGTATAGTCCTAGTACCTTTATACTATAAAGAGAAAGTCTGAACCCAATGGATATATCATTCATTATACTATATTTATTGTCCTACCTACCCTTTTAAACAACAATATGGCTAAGTATTCTTAAAATAACGCAGCAACTCTAAACGATATAAAATGGATCTTCTAAATAGCGCTTCGATCAATCTGTATCAATTGATGCGGACTCGATACATCGATTGGAGCTGGTCATTATTTAATCGCGATGCCCACGCGAGTAGGGTTACCATTTAGGAATTTGAAAAGTCCTGACAAAAAGCCTGACATTTCGATAAAAGTCCGGACTTTTCAGTGGCAACATACCTACTTACTTTTTATGTTTTTTTTAATTTTTTAGAAGTTAATAAAGATTAAAGACTTATTTGATTCTACTCAAAATGTAGTTTTGTTACTCATATTACAAAATCCGGACAAATTAAAGGGCCGGACAAAGTCCGGACTAGAGCCTAAAAGTCCGGACATATCCGGACGGATGGTAACCCTACACGCGAGTAACGTTAACTATTTTAGGAGCAACGGACTGGGGAGCTGGATGGCGTTAGGGGCGTCATGAGTTCATGACAGTGTTGCCTACATTGAGTTAAGGTAAACCAAACCGAGTACAATAATGTATCACCGCTGGGTAACCACAAGACCACAGAGCTGGTTAATATATTATCAGAAACAATTCGTAATATTTGATTATTTGCGTTAAAAAACGCTCAAATAAACTCAAAGATAATCCGGGCGGGCGGCTGCCGGATTGCGGAAGACGTAGGTTCGATTCCCACCTGAGGTAGAAATTTGTTTCGTTATGTCAGAAACAATCTGACATTATGGGACCGCGAATTTTTATAATCTTATTTCTATTATCTCTTATCTTATTCTCTATATCTCTTATCTTATCTTATTTTTTTTATAATACGATCCTCAAGGGGTTAACCCTTACGATTCTCAAGGGTTTACCCCTTGAGACACAATTGAAAATCAATTGTTTCGCGACCGCCGGCGGTCTTATGATCCTTGACCTATTAAGTACAAAATAAAAATCTAAATGTCAAGGTGTATCTTCCAAAATTTATTTTTTTAATGTTTGGCTTCAAAGTTTAGCAACGAAAGCCTTGCTTACGTCAGCCAGGCCACTGCAGTGTCTGCCGTGCCAAAAGGAAACAAAAGTGACTCACACCTCGACAGCCTCACTCTGTACTTTTAAGGACACACCTCTGTCCACACGTGGGCGGTGCGGACATACTTTATTGCAACCGCACAAAGTCGACTTTTCTGCATACAAATGTTTTGTTTTGATTGTCATCTGTCATAGCGCGCATGATCAGTGATTAATGTTTGAGGTCAGCCGGTCGCACGAAAGTTAGAAAGTCGTCTGGCAATAATATCGTTTAATGTGGCTTTTTGTTACATCCTAATGTTGCATTGAGAAAGCAAGACTTTTGACGTCTGCCCCGTTACGCTTTTTAAGCTCAACAAAATGCCGATCCGTTGGTAGGTAGGTACCTAAATGTTTTTATTTTCCGTGTTTAGAAAGCCTTGTAGCTGTATAATCACGGATATTATCCCCAAAGGGTTAGTCAGAGACTAGGCAATGGGGACAGCAAAAGCAGTCCTCTACAATAGTCCACTTTTCACCAAATAGCGGCTGTACATGTGCTCAGCGTGACAGATGGTGACCCCATCGCAGCTCTATGCTGTTAGTATGTATGTGCAGTCTTTAGTCCGTTAGTCACCTTTTACAACACCCAAGGGAAGAGAGGTGGGATGTTTTAAAATACTGAGCGAAATATACCGATATATAAAAAAAGGATTTGTAAAATTTCACTACTTAGTACTTACTTGAATTCCCACATTTTTAGCAATTGAGTTAATCTGACACAACACAGAAGCAATAAAAAATCGCATTATTCTTTGATTTCCCAAGTGCGGACAGTTGCGTTGCGTCCAATTCTTAAATTTTACTTTGTTATTTGTTTAAAGCAATAAATACCGCTAGAAGTTTTAAGAGGGTTTACGCATTTCGGTTTTCCATACAAACATCTAAGTCGAAATTTTTATAAATCAATTAGCCAATTTGGATGAAACTTTGCATGCTGAAGTAAAACACAGGGATCTAAATAGTTTGTTAAAAACATTTTTAAAAAATGTTCATTTCACTGAGTTATTGCGATTTTTAACTTTCTATAGTGGACTTTAAATCGCAATAACTCAGCTAAAAAAAGTTTTTTTTAAATGTCTTCAACTTACTATTTAGATCCCTGTGTTTTACTTTAGCATGCAAAGTTTCATCAAAATTGGCTTACTGGTTTTTAAAAATTTCGACTTAGAAGTTTGTATGGAAAACTGAAATGCGTAAACCTTCTTAACAGGATTCTGATGTTATTATTTGAATATTATATTTACTATTAATTTCTTTGCAATCGATGTATTAACACATCTATCGGGACCTCGAACAACATCAACGGTTGTCAAACCACAAGATATACGAGAATGTCCTATCATTGTGCTCTTGACAATATACACTTTGCTACCGGAAAAACTAGCAGACAACATCAATTGCAACCTTATTCTCTTTGACATAACAACGTTTGTTGTAACAAGAATTCAAATCTTTCGTCTTAAAATCAGTACATTTGCTCCACAAAAACAATTTTAAGTAACTTTAAACTCCATTTCTTGGAAATAAGGAGTTTTACATGAAAATTTTAAGATTGTAAACAAAATATTTTCTGGTTCACTAGATTTATAGCCTTAGAGCCGACCACTGTTTTTGAAGCAAAAGCAGACCAGAGTTATTTCAGTATTATTTCATGTTAAATAAAAAACAGCAGAGTGACACTATTTAGGAAAATAAAAATCAAGCAAATATTTTCATAGGAAAGTAATCGAGGAACATGCCGACAAACTTTTAGTTAGAAGAATAGTGTCACTTAGGTACTTACTTCATTTAGTAACACAATAATAACTACCATTTGTAAGCGTGTAACCTAGGCAATATGATTATTTATGATGCCCCCCTCCCCAGAAACGCAACAACAGACAATAAAATATGAAAACAGCGAAACAAGCAATGTTGCCACGTTTCGGCCATGGAAGCTTCGATTTCCATCGACATGGTGACGAATGACAGCTACTCTGAAAGAACAATCATAATATGCGTATTCAGTGGTTAGCTCTTAGACTTTTGTGAGCTGTCTATGATTGGCTCAGAGGCAGCGTGACCTTGGTGGCGCCACGTGGTCTGTTGCTAGGCAACCAATGGACAAACAAACAAATTTGCTCCCACCCACCACAACACTTTCATTCAACTCCCTGGACTAAGGGAGAGTACTTGTTTTGAATAAGTAACAGCTTTTGGAAAAGTCAAGTGGTTTTGTTATTGTTAAAATGTGATATTACGCAATCGGGCATAAAAGCTGTGTGATTTTATTACTTACAAGTTTATTTTTATTATATTGTCACATTTGATTAATTGATATTATAGAAGAAAGATATTAACAACAAAGACATCTAATGTGCGAATCTCATACTGTATACCCAAGTTTAATAACTTCATTTTATGTAGTTGTTGAGTAAGTTATTGTTGAATAAAAAAATCGTGTAAATCTAGAATTACTAAGTCTTGTTGAAAAGATTCACAAATAGTAAATCAATCAATCAATCAAGTAATCTCCTTCATCGGTTGCTACCATTGATACGTTGAGTGGTTTAAAACATGGTGACGAGGGACATGTCCCAGTCCCTGGACCACGTGAACTGGTGGGAGCCGGAGCACTGGAAGTCCAAGATCCGTGGGCCGCGCACCGTCTCCTCAGTCTCCTTGGAAGGCGCAGACCCTGCCGAGATCAGGAACGGGTGGCTCACACTGTCAGATTCGAAGGTAAATCTAAGGCTGGCCTCATACATCCGTAATGGCTCTTTGGATTCATAATCTGAATTCATATTATTAATTCAGAAAGACCGGAATATCCACAGAAATATAGTTCTGTGGGAATACCATACATACAATATCAGTATGCTCCGCACACATTCTGATTTTTTCCGATTATGAATTTCTCAGATCGATCTGTCTGACGAGCGTTCTGTATTCCGGATCGGAATATTTTCATAACGCGCGTATTCCCATACATTTTAATAGAGCGGCAGTGTTTGGTTTTCATTTCTTTGTTTTATTATGTAGAGCCAAAAGCAATGTGATTAGTATTAATACCTCTTCCATAAAGACGTTTGGATGTGCTGGGAATCACGAGACTGCTGATCAATCTGAATTTTTAAGATATGTGTGAGGCATGGTGCCGGAATTTAGATTATGAATTTTAGATTATGACTCCAAAGAGTCATTCCGGATGTATGAGGCCAGCCTAAAATCTAAGTACTCGACCCCTCGCCACGATGGCCGAGTGGACATCTATTGTAGTGATGACTTATTTTTAATGGTGGAGGCCTTTGCTCTGCAGTGCAGCGGGGCAGTATACAGACTGTACTTTTTTTTAAATGTCAACCAGCATTTGCCATAAGCATACACATGCTACTTTACATAAACCTACCATGTGGTCATACGTGTATACGAACGTTAGAAACTATTAATAATAAATAACTTGTCGACAACAGCTGACGAGTCCCATCACGTGTTTTTATGTCTTTCGCATCTACTTAGTGAGGCAATGTTTAAATATAACCAAGTTTTTTGTTTGTTTTTACCTTTTGAAAACTTAAATTATTTAAGTCTCATATTAAATCTTAGAAACACATCAATTATCTAGTTTAAACGTAAATTAAACGCAGCTTCAGTTCGGTTTAGAGATTACGGAAAAATGTAAGTACTTACATGATTAGAATATAAACAAACATCCAAAACTTAGACCATACTTTTTCTATGTAGTGGTTGTTGTGTTCAAAACCCAACCGGAGGACTACAAATAGGTTCTACAATACAATGACAGTGGAATATAGACGGAGAATGAAGTATCTACTTACTATAAGTACCTAAATATAATAGAGAACAGGAGACGATACTACATCAGTTTAAAACCAGTTTTGGCAACCGTGTCGCGTGGCGGTGAAAGAATACTTCCACCGCCTCTCTTCCCTTGGTGTCGTAAAAGGACACTAACGGACTAAAGGGTAAAATGTTACTAGAAAAATAAATCTACTAGTCTCAGGAAAGCTCGCATGAGGTACGAACCCATGGACCTTTGGATTCCCGGTCCACTGCTCTAACCGCGAAGCCACCGAGACCCCAGAAGACTCGGTGATTTTTTCTAGGATTACGCTACAAGTACGCTACGTCACTGTGAAGTTTACCCTAACAGTCGAAAGAATATTATACTGTGGAAATACTATTGCAAGTATTTATCAATCGATAAAGACGTAATTGCCTAAATGAATATCTTTAATATTGATTTTTTTGCATTCACAATGCTATATACCTAGATAAAGGATAAAATATTTACTAGAAAAGAAAATCGCTTTCGAGCTATCCAGTAGGCCTAGCATACGCAACACGAGATATGTCGCGGACGAGAGACGACAAATCATTTTAAGTTGTCATGTTAAGGTTTGTGTAGACAAAAATACCAAAGTTTATGCAAAAACTACTATTAAGTCTAATTTAGACATATTATGTAGAGTTAAGAGCATCTATGTGTATTTAGTGTCGATGGACATAATGGACATTAGAGATAAATGAATAAAACACGAGAAATCGGGTCGAGAAGAGTTCTCGTGTTGCGCATGCTAGGCCGGCTGGGGTTGTTTTTTTTTCTCGTAAACATTTTATCCTATTATATCGAATATAGCATTGTGAATGCCAAAAATTCAATAATAAAGATAACGTACTAAATCTGCATATACATCCAACAGCACAGAGCGACGATGGGCTCACCACCTGTCACGCTGACCACATGTGCAGTCGAATTATTCGATATTTGGTGAAACTGGACTAAGGTAAAGGACTGCTTTTGCTGTCCTCATCGCCTAGTCTCTGACTAACCGTTTGTGGATAATAGTCGTACAGTAAGTAAAGTAAACAGAAGAAAAACTCTTCAAGTCCCTATTAAAAATAATCAACGTTGTTTTCCTTACGTCCTTATAATACGCATGTGAACGAGACAGGTTGTGTCTAGGGTTGCCAGCCGTACTCTAAAATAGTGTATAAATAAATAAATAATAATAAATAAACTTTCCTACACTCACAACAATTATCTAGCCCAAGAGAAGCTTCGTTAAGAAACTCGTTAAATGATTACTAGACAGCGGATAAACATACTTGAAATACTTAAATACCTACTTATTATACATAGAAAACACCCAGACCCGACACAATTTAGAAAAACAATATTTCTAAATTAACCCGACCGGGGATCGAACCCGGGACCTCAGAGATGGCGACACCATGAAAACCGGTGTACAAACCACTCGACCAAGGAAGTCGTCAAATTATATATTGTCCTCTTTTTCATGTAGGCGTACTTTATAATCTACGACACCAATAAAGTACGCTAAAATACTTTATTTACGTAAAAGACAGATATTGTAAATATATATGTCGCAAAGCGCAATAAAAAATACGTTTTTAAGGACAAATAAAAAAATACTCTTTTTTATGTTAGGTATATACTTTATTTTTGTTCTAACAAAATGAAAAAATACTTCATTCGTCTTAATCCCATCCCAGTCCGCTGACCTATAATGCCAGACTCGACGGCTGGCCGCTGGTTGCGTTTTTGAAGTTTCTGTGAGAGGCACAGTGCTACGAATCGGACAGTGGACTGATGAGCCTTGTGGTACATCAACAGAAACTTGATAGCCGTCTGGGTGTGAGGTCAGCAGAAGGTCCAATATGGAAGGTGCATGGCCCTCCACATCTGGAACCCTCGTAGGCTCGGTTACCATTTGGGACAGACTGTAGGCCAAAGCGAAGTCATGAACGGCTCTACCCGCGTGGTCAGTTATGCGTGAACCAAGCCATTCGACGTGATGAACTTAAAAAAAGTTGGTAACCCTAGTTGTGTCACCTGTGTCACGGAGCGGAGTATTGATTCAACGCCAAATAAATACTAAATTGGTAACGTATGTATTTCCAATGTGTTATTCCCAAAAAGCGTTCGGCCTTGACCGCTACGAACTTTCAGAGAAATGAAAATTTTACGAGGAATTCTATTATAATTACGCAGTTATTACCACACACGTCAATTATTATTGTGCCATGAACTGAATTATTTACATAGAGGCTTAATATAAATAAATGGTCTTGAACTCTCAAGGACTGAATTTTCAATCGTCAGATAAGGTTTTTTAGCTTCAAATCTTATTAGACAGCCATGTTATGTGTATGTGTATGTACATATCAAACTACTATTATTATTGCTAACATAGCAAAAGCCTGCAGAATGTTACTTGTGACTAATTGCGTTGTCATTTCTTATCTTTTACTGTGATATTTTAATTTGGTTGGACAATAATAAAATAAAATAAATTAAAAAGAAATTGTTTTTTTGTTTTATCCATCCGTAACTAGCGGCCCGCCCGCGTGAACATCCTGTATCCCGTGACTAATTCCCATAAAAATTCTTTCAGGCAAACCTTGTCCTGATAATTTTACAAATACCAGTAAAAATAATTAGCCAAATACCTATCTATTTGGATAATTCATTTTTTTGTTGTGTTCCGTTCTCAAGTGATGCCCGAACAAACAAGACGTGGCAATTGATTTTTATTTAAAATGCTCCCCTTAAACGTTCGCTTGTTGATATTGTTAGACCCTTTATAGATACGAGCTGGTCCGACGAACTTCGTATTCGTACCGCCTAACCTCAAAATAATAACTAAAGCATAGAAGGAGCACTATAGAGAGACATTTGAGTGTGCACTCCGTTTAGTCACCATTCGAATTAGGTACATTTGTAGTCGCTTTTGAATTCGGTATCATAAATGGTGACTGGATTTTTTTTCGCTTTACATTTGACGTTTTTAGCAACTTATTTTGTCTTTTTTCTTTCAATGTTTATGGCCCATTTGAAAAAATAGGACAAATAAACGAGTCTCATTTGGACTCCTTCTATGCGTTAATAGCCTATGCGCCTAACAATCAACAAACGTCAAGCTGTCAATATTTTTTTATACTATTTGAATACTCGTATCTCCTAATCAAAATGGTTGTGTAATACTTTAATAGACAAATAATTTTTATCTGCCAATTGAAAAATCAGCCCTTAAATGGAGATTTTTTAACCCAAATTTTTACACTTTTCCGTACTTTTTTCCTTTTACGCAATCCTTGTCCTTACAATTACGAACACAAAAAAAAGAATAATCGAAATTGGTGCAGTCGTTCTAAAATGATGCGCCATCAATTGATTATTTTATTAATATAGATGTCTAACTTCCTTAGTGCCGAGATTAGCGCACCAACCACAAACGTAAGTTTAAGCACAGTAAGGCAAAAATTATCAAATATATCGGCTTAGTCACATCTGTTACGAGCAATTACATCACAGATTTGCATACAACCTCGCGTGACTCACACTTCACTGACATCTTCGCGAAACGACGAAGTTATCGTTAGCATTAGTTTTCCGTGTTATTACAGTTACGATGATTGGGATTGAATTAATTAAAACTGAATAGCTATTAAAAAAACAAATTATTTTTATTAGTTAAACCTGATAGTAAAAAGAGATTGCTGCAAATTGCTTTGATCGCATTATATATGTACAAACCATCCCATACTAAGTCGTCTTACTTGAGTCGAAGAAGTCAGTTAGTGGCATTAAAGGGCGATCTTTCGATAGCTTTTACAGTTCCATCCGGTGTCCCACAAGGGTCTCACGTGGGGCCTTTGCTTTTCATTTTCCTTATTAATGACCTTATGGATCGCCTGTCATACCCTTGCCAGAGGAAAAGTGGCAGCTTTACCATACATTTGACGTATGTGTTTTGATAGCAGTTTTTGAAGGAGCGCTTCGTCATTTTGTCAATTACTTCACACACTACCAAACGAAATGCGTAGGTACCCTAAACATATCACTATACTTAATCCAAATTCGATGACGAATGTTTGTAAACAGATTACTACTGTCATTTCTTTGTGCCAATATCTAGTTTCACTCGAGAGAGATTCACAAGCATCTCAAAAAACAGTAAAATCCGAGTGAAACTAGATATGCACAAAGAAATGACAGTAAATCTGTCGTCATCGAATTTGGCTGGAGTATAGATTGGTACCTACTTACGCTTCGAGAGCGTTGATTTGCATCTATTCTATTTTTAAAGTATGTGGTCGAAAGCATATTGACAGTTTTATTGACAAAAATTGTATCCATAATAAAATTTTATATTCTGTGGTTTTATCGAATTCATGATCTGTTTAGCTAATCTATCATTTTACACTTTGTGGTATCGTAGTAAATTTCCAATTTGAGGATTGCTATTTCGTTCATGTGCGACAGCTATTACTCACACGGTCGCACCCAAGGTCAGCAGTGTTACTAAATTGAGGTTTAATGGCGGCTCTGTTGTTTGGGCTATACCTACGTAAGCTATGTTAGTAAATAATAATATGTCCAACTCATAGGCAATTTGAAAAATACGAACTAATATATGAAATTACAGAAGAAGTACCTAACGATTACGATAAATGTTACTTCCGTGTATTTCCATTTATTTATTTTTTATATCCTTCATGTTGATAAAGATATAGATAAGTGTACTAGATTTACTCGTATGTATTCTAAATGTATAAGTACAGTACAAAATTGTACTTAGATTATTGTAAAATTACAATGTAACGTTTGTTACTAAGAAGGAGAAAGAAGAAACAAGCCTACCTCCTCTCAGTGGAAACCTCTTCTCAGGGAGGCTCTCCAAAAATCCGAACGGGCGGTAGATTCAGTAGATTAGATTTAAGTAAATTTTTGTTTTCCTAATATTTTATTAGTTTTTACGTCAATGAGTTTTTTTTTTTATTCTTTTATTTTTTAACACTATGTTATGTCAGTCCCATCATAACTTAAGCTTAGCTAACAACATTATAATTTTTTAATATGATTCTATACAGTCCTTAATTAATTAGTAATAGCTAGTAGAGCACTTATCTATCCAGTGATATCTACCAATCATTGACGACTCACCAAGACCATGTCAATGAGTTGATTACTAAATTGAATTTGTTATTTGTTCGCAACAATATTTGCGTTATAATTATTCACATGATTATAACATTTTAATTGAGCAATTTTACAGTAATGTCACAGGATTCAGGATAATAATGTCACATGTGCAATCGAGGAGCTTCCCTTCCTATTTCTGCGAAATTCGCATGCACTCCATTCCGACGATTATTGTAATGCGATATTATGCGATTCTCTAAGCCAGTGTTTCCCGAATGGTGGTCCTCGGAACCCTGGGGTTCTTTGGAAGGATCAAGAGGGTTCCGCATTCCGTCCGAAAAACAATCACCCCGCCGCCACGAGGTCGTTTTTCGTGACGCGGACATCGACTGGGTACAATATCCATTTGTAAATCATACCAAACCATATACCTACTTACTTAATTATTTTTCATTTATTTGTTCTTTTTTATCAAGTCATACATTAAAAATCCTTTTTTGTTATCAAAATAGGCTTTTGCCCAGAAAAATATGATAAAATAGGATTCCGTGGTAATAAAAACTTGGGAACCTCTGCTCTAAGCGACCGACGCAGACGCTGCGCGCATAGCTGTGATCATAGATGTTACAGCCGTCACATCGTTCGCTGCAGTCACGGCTGTGGTCAACGTTGAAGCGGTTTTACTTACAGAATACTTTCCGATTTTATACGTACAAGAAATGTCAAAGAGTGATTCGCTACCACGCCTCTTACAGCCGTGCGGAGCTTGTGTCGAACAGCGTTGAAAATTATTTAGCAGAATACCATTGGTACGCTCACCGCTGTTGCAGTCGCTGCTACGAAGGCTTTAAGGGGAGGTATTTCGAGCGCTTCTCTCTCGCTCTCTCGACAGTACGACGCTAAGGGACGGGTAGAACAGCGAAGCGGCGCGAATAATCGCGTTTTATATTTAAAAAAATAGATAGATGTAATAAATAAAGAACTATCGTTTATATTCCCTCAAGTTATCTATGAACTTCATTTTGGTAAATGACTCATAATATCAAATCACTTATTTTAAGATTAAAACCTAAAAAAAACAGCTAAAATGACACAAAAACATGTAACTTTGTGAATTTATTCTATCGAGCCAACTGTATCATATGGTGTTTCCATCGGGTGCATTCTACAGAATAAAGCCTCAACAATATTTCATAATTTTCGCAGATTTTAATTTTACTGTTTACTACTTCAAAAATTAATTCTAAGCACGTGTTATTTTAACACCTAGCCTTAACGATGTTTGCGCTTAGAGAATCGCACTACAGTACAGTAGGTGCGCGTGCGCGTAGATCGTGTGCAAGAGAATATCTCCAAAAAGTGGTCGGCCGGGAACTTCCTCGGTCGTATACCACTAAAGGTCACCAGACGTGTGGTATTTGTGGTATTACGTCAACTTTAATCGCCTTACCCCAAATACTTTGCAAATAACCAGTTTCACGGTTACTTTGGCCACTTTCATAGTTTCATGAACGAAGTAAGTATTTTCTTAAAGTTTATTGTTATTTAGTTTAATAAATTTGATATTTTACGATATTTTGGGTAGTGGGTTGTTGTTGTTGTTAGATGGCAGTCGTTAAAACCCACCAACCCGCATTGAGCCAGCGTAGTGGCTTCTGCGTCAATCTCCCCATGTGCGCTGTTGTTCATGTAGGGGCTCTACCCAACTAACAAAAATGATTCTTATAATGGCTTAGCTTGCCAAAATTAATAGCTTTTTAATAGCCGTATTATCTCTTATAAACCTGCGTTTGGGCACAAATTATAAGGACAATAACTTTATACCCACCTTATAGTAGAATTATTATTAGCTTTTTCTTCTTATACGTGTTTTATTATGGTCAGCAACAAGGGAGTAAAATTTATACTAGCAAAGCAAAGTATTTTATAAAGCTGTTTGCACATGTATGATTCTATAATAAGTATAATGGATAGTGATTTACATTTTCGTCAAAGTTTAGCGAAAAATTAAAGTGACAGCGTCAACCATTTTAATGACAAGGACAGTAACTGAATATGTGCTTGTATATAGTAAAAACGGTGTGGGAATTCAAATGCATGGCAAAATGTGGTACGCAGTGTGTTATATTATCAACGCGCCCTTTAATTTTGGCTGTTTTGTGATACAAAAATGGGTAATTATTTATTTATGTTTTTAATATGGCTATTATAAGGGGAAAAGGAATCGCACATCATTTATAAGGAATCTTAAGCTTATGCTACTGCCATTTTGTATATATTTAGGGTTCTTTTCTCACCAGTAAAATCCCGTACCCACATTTATTTTATTGATCGAAGATTTTTATTTATTTTACATGGTAAATTTTACTTTACTGTTTTGTTCATAATTTAATTCTTATTTCTTTTGCAGGATAACAATATTTTTTGCCTGATAAAGCCGAAGTTATAGAAGTGTAATTTGTCCCAACCTATTGAAACAAGAAATTAAGAAAACGCATTAATAATAGTAATAGACGTAATTCAGCAGCCAGCCAGCTAGCTATCAATACGCGCCTAATCGTCTAATTACGTGCTGTAATATTTTTAAATAAATCGTTAAAAGTTATATGAAGGAAATATTGATTTTTACTGCCCAGTCTTTTTAATTCTCTACCCCAAAATTTCAATGGATTTAGTAAGGCGACGGAACCCGTGGCTGTTTTTCGTAACAGCTAGATTATTTCAACCATGATGAACCATGTTTTTGTAAAGTTATATAGAACACTTGAATGTAGTCATCTAGAGAATAACGCTCTTATAAATTATATGTAATCGAATATGGTTGGCTTTCATTCTTATAAAGACTATATAAAATGCTTTTACTCTTTTGTCATATAAACATCTTATAAAAAGCTCCTATAAATTAAAAAGCAATGTAGTTACTCTGTGCATTGCTTTTATAAGAATAATTGGCCCTATTAGAAACCTTTACAAAGCTTTTGAATGTTATAAGGCTAAAAAGCCATATAACTAGCTCCTATAAGAATATCACATTTTGAACCCTTATTATGGCTATATTATTTGGATTTATTACCGTTTACCCAACTAAATTACAAGAATAATGGTAGTATTAGCGAAATTTTCTTATAATGTACCATTATAAGGTTCATTAACATATTGATTGCTATTTTAAAACAATTATAAGAGTACCTTATACATTAATTTTATAAGGGTATATTGTTAGTTGGGTATCTTATCTCATCTTATCTTGTCTTAGTAGGGCATGCAGAGGTCTCGCTCTCGCAGCAGCAGTAGGCTTACTCTTGAAACACAGTTGCATTAGTCAATTTCCAATCACAAATCTAAAAAATGTCAAATGGCACTTTTGTAAGCGACAATAGCGCCTCATTGGAATCTAATTGTGTGGAAATTGATTGAACAAATTATTGTCGAGATGGCGTTCCGGAATTATATTTACTTATCCCAATATCAATACATATTAATCGCATTGAAATTGTATTGAGATTGAGTTTGCGTTCAAGAGTAACCCCCAAGATTACGTAGACGAGTTGTGGGAAGGCTCAGCAGTAGAACGTTTATAAGCTGATGGTGATGATGTTACTGTCAACATCCCAATTGTATCACCATGTCAGATAGTCCGGTGTTTTGCTGAATCTATTAATTGCATGGTAAACATACTAAGTTGTAAATCAAGAGGCTAATCGTTAATCAAGAAATGTCCACAGTCGGCGTGCGCACGACCTGCGCCGCGTGATGACTCAGTGGACAACGACCTTAACCAAGCCAGTGGGCAATGCGAGAAAGGACGGAAACGTATTATTATTGTCCGCCGAAAAAGTGCACCATTGTCAAGAAAGTGGTGCGTGACAGTTTTTTTGTTGAGAATTCCATTTGGAAACTTTGAGATGATTTCACCGTTTGAACCATACTTACCTGATGTAAAATAAAACTAGAGCGTGACAGAAGGCCGATGGACGACACATCTATCAATAACATCGTATCATAAACTCGCTTTTCTTTAAATATTTTATTGTTATTTCAGTCATTATGTCAGTTGCGAATTGCGATGCATTGCGAAAGTTCCTGCGCTGTCGAGCTTCTCGATACAGCAATATCAATTAATTTCAAGAGAGTATTAGGACAAAATGACATCACTACACTTCTCTAATTCAATAAACCTTTTTTAGGGTTCCGTAGCCAAATGGCAAAAAACGGAACCCTTATCTATAAGGGTTCCGTGACAGACAGAGTCAGAGAGACAAAGACAGACATGACGAAATCTATTTCGTCATGTCTGTCTGTCCGTCCGTATGTCACAGCCACTTTTTTCCGAAACTATAAGAACTATACTGTTGAAACTTGGTAAGTAGGTGTAGTCTGTGAACCGCATTATGATTTTCACACAAAAATAGAAAAAAAAACAATACACTTTGGGGGTTCCCCAAAATTTAAAATACTTAGAACTGAAACTCAAAAATTATTTTTTTTCATCTAACTTATCCGTGTGGGGTATCTATGGATAGGTCTTCAAAAATGATATTGAGGTCTCTAACATTATTTTTTTCTAAACTGAATAGTTTGCGCGAGAGACACTTCCAAAGTGGTAAAATGTGAACGAGATCTAGTAAGTAGTTTTTTTATTACGTTATAAATTAATTAATTTTAAAAAATACACTATTATTAAAACATCGATCAAAGTTACAACGAACTACAAGAACTTTTATATGATGTTACTTGCTGCTACGGAACCCTTTATGGACGAGTCCGACTCTCACTTGGCCGGTTTTTTTATTTGACACTAACACGTATATTTCTATAACCTAAAAAGAAGTCAAAAATACTTAACTGATCACATCACAGTGACGATGGCGTAACTGTTCGCAATTCACCTAAAAGAAAAACGATTTGTTTTGTCAGGCACTAAAAAGTTTGTCTATTGACAGAACAGTCTGTCTACATCCCTATTATCAAAAGAGCATGTGGCCTTCTATACATTCCCCTGCAGACAAATCGAAATAGAGTGTACCTAGCATACTAATGCAGGTTTGACCCAAGTTCATTTATATATAAAATTACCTGTTTAATAGCCTTAGATAAAGGCAAAAGTCCTTCCAGGAAGAGAGGAAGTTTTCTTTATTGAAACTACGATTTTTGGTTGGCAACTGGATGGCTTTGAATTTGCATACCTGCTCTCAGTAGTCCTATCTTAAATTTATGTACTTAAGCAAAATATTATGATAATGCTATTGGATAATATACCTTTATAGGTAAAATTTAAACTGTTGAACCTTCAACTTTGAAGGTCACTGGGCGTAGTCCGACCTCGAAGTAATAACTCTAAAATGTTTTCAAGTAAAGAAAGCTAAAACTCGTAACTTACGAGACTCCTAAATGTAAGTACCTACTGCATTAAATTGACTGAAGCGTTTTATATGGTCAACAACTCAATAATTTCTCGATGTTTATGGAAATTATGTCAATGTCAGATTACTTGAGTAACGTAAGCTTTCATTATCGTAATCTAAAGCAAATATTTATTTATGTATTTTTCGATTGCATTTAAAAGATACTTACACCCAATTTTTATTATATGGAAACGGCTCAAAAACATCATGTTTTCTATTTTAGGTGGCGCAGGCAGGACAGACCCAGGTGGAAGCTCTTATTATCTTACTTTGTGTCGCTGCGCCAAAATAGTTAGTTAATTTATATTGAACATCACATGTATGCATGCATACATGCCCATGATTAAACGGAAAAGTCCTGAGGATCTAGCGTAAATTGTATTTATCATTTCATCATGTTAAAACAAAAATTTTTGTGGGTTAAGTTGCTCGCGTCCGTAGGTTTACCCTTGAGACCCTACACGTGACCCCTGGGTGGTGCTAAATGAGTGACACCAACTGAGTGGTAGAGCCAAGCTGCGTTGCAGCACGCATTGGGTCGGCTCGCCCGGCGTAATACCACCCCCTCACGAATTTTCGGCGTGAAACAATGGCACTCTGTGCTGTTGTGTTTCGTCCGGCGAGTGAGGGTTCCGGAGACCCCCCCCCCCCCCCTCACAATTGATATGGCAGCGAACTGTAATCTAGATTTACCCCAGGGGGGTACCGACACATCCAGTGTCGGAGAATCCCCCCTGAGCGTTCTCGCTCAGGCTGCCCTACGTATTCTGGGGAGGGCAAAAGTTCGTTCGTGCCAAGGCATGCTGCAGGCAGGAGAAAGGCGGGACAATTGGCACCCCCTCCTACGCTTCGCGTGGACTTCTGCAATATCAGGGGTATCCACTCTAACTTGAGCGCCGTCCATTACCACCTCGAGACGGCGAAACCGGCCTTGCTCTTCCTCACCGAGACGCAGATATCCCCCCCTCCTGACATCTCGTACTTGCGCTACCCGGGATACAACCTGGAACATGCATTTGTGCCACGAGCCGGTGTTTGTGCCTATGTCAGGGAGGATATGTGCGTTCGTCGCCTTGGCAATCTTGAAGATAGGGACCTCTCCATCTTATGGCTGCACGTCGACTGCGGACGTCATCCTCGCGTCTACGCGTGCCTGTATAGGTCCCACAGCGGTAACATCGGAACTGACCAACTCATCGAGACCGTCCAAACAGCGACAGACTCCCTTCTCCAACGGATCCCCTCGGCCGAGATTGTGGTATTGGGAGACTTCAATGCCCACCACGTCGAATGGCTTGGTTCACGCACAACTAACCACGCGGGTAGAGCCGTTCATGACTTCGCTTTGGCCTACAGTCTGTCCCAATTGGTAACCGAGCCAACACGGGTTCCAGATGTGGAGGGCCATGCACCTTCTTTATTGGACCTTCTGCTGACCTCGCACCCAGACGGCTATCAAGTTTCTGTTGATGCACCACTAGGCTCATCAGACCACTGTCTGATTCACAGCACTGTGCCTCTCACAGAAACTTCAAAACCGCAACCAGCGGCTAGCCGTCGAGTCTGGCATTATAGATCGGCGGACTGGGATGGGATGCGAAGCTTCTTTGCGTCCTACCCGTGGTGGCGAGTTTGCTTCTCGCTGGATGATCCTGATGTCGCCGCTGACTCTGTCGTTGATGTGATACTGCAGGGAATGGAACTTTTCATTCCAAACTCTGTGGTTCCCATTGGCGGCAAGTCCCAACCATGGTTTGGTCGTTGCTGCAAAATGGCGTCTCGCCAAAAGCGACAGCATTACCAAGCCTGGGCTAATGCGGTGTCATCAAAGGATCCAAACACCAGTGCGCTCAGAAAGAAGTACAACTTTGCCGCCAGATCCTTTAAGAAGGACATTGCCAAGGCGAAGTCATCATTCATAGGTAGAATTGGCGAGAGGCTAGTGCGTCTCCCTTCGGGGACGCGTGCGTTCTGGTCTCTCGCCAAAGCTATCTTAGGGAATTTTTGTCAGCCGTCCCTACCACCATTGCACAAGACCGATGACTGCCTGGCCTATACTGCAAAGGAGAAAGCCGATCTCTTGGGCTCTCTTTTCGCATCAAACTCGACCTTGGACGATGGGGAAAACTCTCCACCAACCATACCGCATTGCGCTTGTACAATGGCAAACGTTCAGTTCCTGCAAAGGTCAGTTCGTAAGGCTCTTTTTTCCCTTGATATCCATAAGGCGAGTGGGCCTGATGCAGTTCCACCCATTGTGCTTCGGACGTGTGCTCCTGAATTGGCACCAGTTCTAACGCGCCTTTTCCAGCTCTCTTACACCACTGGCGTCGTCCCGAGCTCTTGGAAGACAGCCCTTGTCCACCCGATTCCAAAAAAAGGCGATCGCTCAGATCCGTCTAACTACAGGCCAATAGCTATTACCTCTTTACTCTCCAAAGTAATGGAGTCCATTATAAACCGCCAGCTCTTAAGGTACCTAGAAGAGAACCAGCTACTAAGTGATCGCCAGTATGGTTTTCGTCGCGGTCGATCGGCTGGTGATCTTTTAGTGTACCTTACTCACCGATGGGCGGAGGCAGTCGAGAGTAAAGGGGAGGCACTGGCAGTTAGCTTGGACGTAGCGAAAGCTTTTGACAGGGTTTGGCACAGGGCTCTTTTCTCTAAACTTCCATCATACGGGCTTCCTGAGAAATTGTGTTCATGGGTTGCCAGCTTTCTTACTGGGCGTAGCATCAGAGTCGCAGTCGACGGTTCGTGCTCCGACATGAAGCCCGTGAATGCTGGAGTCCCGCAGGGGTGTGTGTTGTCCCCTACTTTGTTTCTTCTGCATATCAATGACATGCTGCATAACAACAGCATTCATTGCTATGCGGATGACAGTACTGGGGATACGCTCTACACCGGGCGAGCTAATATTTCTCTGGAAAGCGTCATCGAGAGCCGGAATAAACTTGTGACTGACACCGAGAACATGTTAAGTCATGTCTCGGATTGGGGCCGACATAACCTAGTCCGCTTTAAGCCCTCCAAAACACAAGTTTGCGCATTTACCGCGAAAAAACATCCCTTCGTCGTACCTCTGAACTTTGAGGGAGCTCCCCTTGATACCAATCCGATTATTGGAATCCTTGGCGTCGATATTTCGAGTGACGTTCAGTTTCGTGGTCATTTGGAAGGTAAAGCTAAATTAGCTTCGAAAAAGCTGGGTGTGCTTAATAGAGCGGGTCAGTATTTCACGCCGGCCCACCGTTTACAACTGTATAAAGCACAGGTCAGGCCGCATATGGAATACTGCTCCCATCTCTGGGCTGGAGCACCCCAATACCAACTCCTTCCATTTGACCGCATTCAACGCAGAGCTGCTCGAATTGTCGGCGACGTGGTTATTTCAGGTCGGCTCGATCCACTGGCTCTTCGGAGAGACGTTGCGTCTCTCTGTATATTGTATCATGGGGAGTTTTCTGAGAAATTGTTCGGCTTGATCCCTGCCGCAAATTTCCTTCACCGCACTACACGCAATCGACTGTCATTCCATCCACATCACCTTGATGGATGGCGGTCTACTACTGTGCGTTTTTCAAGAAATTTCTTGCCTCGAACTACAGTGTTGTGGAACCAGCTCTCGGCGGCGGTATTTCCGGACCGTTATGACTTAGGGATCTTCAAGAAACGAGCCTATTCCTTCCTTAAAGGCCGGCAACGCGCCTGCGATTCCTCTGGTTTTGCGGGTGTCCATGGGCGGCGGTGATTACTTTCCATCAGGTGACCCGTTTGCTCGTTTGCCTCCTTCTGCTATAAAAAAAAAAGATTGTTCAATCCCATCATTGAAGTAGACACTTTATATTTGCTCCGTGAGTACCTAGACAATTAGACACTACCTACTTACTCCTTTATTATTGAAATGTTGCATTCACAATGCTATATAAATATAGGATAAAACGTTTACTAGAAAAAAAATCAACCAGTCACAGGCCTCAGGAAGCTCGACCATTCGAGCTTCCTGAGACTGGTTGATTTTTTTCTAGTAAACATTTTATACTACCTACTCCGTCACAAACGAGGAAAGTTGCAATTTTGTTATACACATTCTTGCTCGTTAACGCGGCGAATAAAACTCGCATTTTGTTCATGATAATACAAACTCTTCCTGTTTGTACTAACGATAATGTTGTCCACAAATGGGCATAGAGTAGGCCACCTATCTGCCTTGGCACGTTTGCATGAAGCATCAGATCGATTAGCCTCCCACACGGTGTTGCGGATTAATAAATATCATTATGGGTACGCGTTTGATCGCATTTTAGTTGTTTTTCCTTTCACTTTACGCTCAGCGAAGCGCGGCAGGATACCTACACACTACTTTTATAACTGCGTGAACACTTTCTTTGATTATTGTTTTGGCGTTCATTCACAATGTTATTTACATCGAAACGGAGGCTATACATAAGCGCATCGGAGAATGCGCGCGCGCCTCTGTTTTTTTCATGCGTTTGGCACAGTACATACACACAAACAGCAGTGTACGACGAATTACGGGTCAACGAAATATCAGATGCGCTTAGAGAGGAATACTGATTCAAAACCGTAACTGAAAAGAGCTTCAGTTGGATGAGCTATGTTCTTGACTGTGAAAGTCAGCGTGTGTATTACAGCATAGGATTCTTCAAATGGGGCGTGAAAAGACTTTACAGGGTCGGCAATACGTTAGTGATACCACTGGTGTTGCAAACGTCGATAGACAATGGTAACCACTTACTGTCGGGAGTACCGTAAGCCTACATGCTAAGTTGCTGGTTAACCTTATGTTTATAAACGTTCTATGTCCTATGCGGCCGTTGGTGTCGCTCCCGTATTACAAGCCACATAAAAAAATGCCAAACCTTACAATTGGACGCTGTTTCAATCATCTTTTATGGATATAAATTTATTCAAGGGGGATCCCTTGTCTGCCATGAAGACTCGAATGAATTTCTCATATCGAATGGTAAAACTGCGGCGTCCTAAACCTTAATTTTCAAGTTTAACTGCCATTCTTTGGCTGCAGGCGTCAGTTGGTGGAGTGCTCTCAGGCCACCAGGGAGACAGTACAGTGGGCAGATTGCTAACAATTGAATATCTATTGTGTCGGTCTTACGGCAGCTGCAGCTGTGCTCTTATAGTAAGAGTCATATGATGATGATGATGATGATACATACATACACATAATCACGCGACTATTATCGCCGAAGGGTTAGGCAGAGACATATAGGCAATGAGGACCTCAAAAGCAGTCCTCTGCCATAGTCCACTTTTCACCATATAGCGACTGCACATGAGCTCAGCGTTACAGGTGGTGAGCCCATCGTCACCTCTACGCTGTTGGATGTATGTGCAGTTTTTACTTCGTTAGTTGCCTTTTACGATACCCAGGAAGAGAGGGGTGATAGTATTCTTTCACCGCTACGCGACACAGTTATGATGATAAACGTCATAATGCTGGAGCCTTTACACATAGACAACAGCATATGAGGAGCGGAGGTGAACATGGGGAGTTATTCATAAAAAACAAAATGTCGGGGCTTCGAGTCGGTTCAAATCGTTTATATCTAAGAGACCGAAATAAATAAACCTATTTCGGTTTCCCATACAAACTTTCAAGTCGAAATTTTTAAAAACCAATAAGCCAATTTTAATGAAACTTTGTATGCTTAAGTAAAATATTGAGATCTAAATAGTTTGTTGAAAATATTTTTGAAAAACGTTTATTTAACTGAGTTATTGCAATTTTAAACTTTTTATAGTAAACTTTAAATCACAATAACTCAGGTAAATCAACGTTTTTTATTAATGTTTTCATCTAACTATTTAGATCCCTATATTTTACTTTAGCATGCAAAGTTTTATTAAAATTGGCATAAAGGTTTTTAAAAATTTCGACTTTGTGGTTTGTATGGGAAACCGAAACGCGTAAACCTCTTATGTAGAACGCTTTTCTATTATTCAGTTGTTTAAGAATATTGAAGTTATCTTATTTGCGACACAGACCCGGCAGCGAATAACAACTACGAGAACTTACTGCAAATTCCAATGCAATTGGCAATATACACTTGCAATTCAATAGCTCATGAGGTATCGAAGCTTTAGACGTTTAAGGGGTCGCTGGTGCATGTTCTGCGCAACTAATGGTCTAGTAACAAGTGTGTCGCGCATACTGATTGCAGCCAAATAGAAACCTGTTATTTAACATTGGCTAATGGACGCAGCGGGCTGCAAGTGGGACGGCGATGCATCGCAATTCGCAGCGTTGCTAATAAGTATACGACAATTATAACACTCACTCATGATTCGTTGGTGGTATAGTTTATGTTTTAGTAGAAAATAAGGACAGATATATATAATATAATCACGACTATTATCCCCAAAGGGTTAGTCAGAGACTAGGCAATGAGGACCGCAAAAGCAGTCCTCTGCCATAGTCCACTTTTCACCATATAGCAACTGCACATGTGCTCAGCGTGACAGGTGGTGAGCCCATCGCCGCTCTAAGCTGATGGATGTATGTGTAGTCTTTAGTCCGTTAGTCGCCTTTTAAGACACCCAAGAGAAGATAGGGGGTGGTAGTATTCTTTCACCGCTACGCGACACGGTTTTAAAAGTAAGTAAAATAATTTTGGGACAGATATAAAAGTTAATAAAGTAATTTTGGGTGAAATATATAGGTGCCTATGTATTGACATGTTTAAGAGCTTAGCGGCCTAAAAAACCAAACACAACAGAAATTCAATTGCCAGTAACCTCTACGAGTCTTCGTGAACGACTAGCTAGCTTCCCAAGTAACAAAAGCTTCTATAACCAAGGCATTTTATCACTAAACAGTGATATAGTAGGCCTATAATGGTAATCATTGTGACTGCTTGTACCATGAAGGTTTTTAACAGGGCGTTATGCTTCTATAAAATTAATGAGCATTTACGTTCTATAATTTTGCTCTAAGAACGCTTTCAGGACTAAAAGAATCATTAAAGTGTTGCACTGTAATAGATATGGTAAGAGCGATTATGGTACTTTTTAGTACTATAGACGACCTTATTGACAGTTTTGTGTATTACTATTTTGCAATAATAATGCGTGAAAATAACTTTTACAGTACTAGTATTGTAGGAGTGACGAAAACACTATTACAGGATCAATTTGCACTTTAAAAGTACCTTGCACAACCATTACGTAACGTTACATCTTCTTACAATGTTATTTGTAGATTTTTGTTGGAGAACACACGACACAACTACAACACGAATAAAATGATTGAACAAGTGTGATAAAAAAGATCACTGGAATTGTTTACGGTGCAAAAAAGCAATTTAAACATGTTTTGGTTACTTTTATAGTGCAAATTTGTGACATAAATGCTGCAGATAGCACTATTTCAGTACCAAAAAGCGTTTCTCGACACTTTTAGGTTTCAACTACAGAGCTAATTTATTAATGTGAGAGTATTTGTGTAATGTTTAAATAATGATTAATAGCGATAAAAATAAAACTAGGGCCTATTTGGGGTTCTATAAACGTTCTTAACATCATTATAGTGCTAATCATGTACACTACTTAGCACGTTCTAAAACGTTCTCAGGACTTTTATAGTACCAAATTTGGTTGCTTGGGTTTGATGTTGAATTCTGTTCTAAACTATCAAATCGTCATCGGCATATACATGGTGTCCCATAAAGAGCGTGCAAAACTTTAGGGGTGACCAACAACATATAAATATGACCTTAGTGAAAGTACCACTATTTTAGAGATATATTTTTTTCGTAATGCTTTTTGGCTGCATTACAGTAACCAGAATAACCAGATTTCAAGAATTTTTGGATAACCCGGGAAGTTTTGGAAGGGTATGAGATTCGCATACCGTAGTAAGCCCCCAGGGCGTACCGACCGGGTATCTTAAGCGGAGAACCCGAAAGAGACACACGTCTAAAGCCTTGGAGTGGGTCGATCGTTTTGTAATGATTAATAACTCCTTGATACATCAATCTAACTGAAACGACATTCGAAACCATTTTAGGTAGTAGGTAGGAAACGGACTGCATAATGTAAACGCAGTGTTTTATGTCACAGTCACAGTTGGATGTGTTGCTGTCAACAATGGTTCCTGGTGTCAATATGTACCTACTTAATATCAGAACAATATGCTTTAGTTATTGTTCTGAGTACTTAATACTAATGCACATACCACATTACAAAAAAAAAACAATGAAAATATTATCTGCCGTTTATTGAAAATATATTGTAGCTACACGCAGATAATGCTTCCGTATCACATTAATTCATATTGTTGGAGCGTTGCTTATTCGCTGTATGCCATTTCCGAATATCAAACCGTTTTTAACAACATTGTACGGTTTAACTCCGCACATACCGACCTAACGCTTAATCAGCCGTTGAGTGCGTTGCACTGCTTATTAGCCTACATGACAAAACTATGTTTGTTTATAAATAGTATGACTAACACCAATATTTTTAAGTGTCTTACTAACTCGACTACTGTAAACTACTACTAAATAAAGTGAAAACTTATACCGTGGGTTTTCTTCTCGACACTTCACAACAACTCTGATACTTACTTAAAACTATTACATCAACGTCATCTGACAAATTTATGGTGAACTGAGGCAGCGTGGTCAACTAAGCGCTGCACTGTACATCAAATGGTCCTTCGAGAAAAGAACAGGTATTAACATTTATTTATTTATTTATTCTTCTTTGCAATAGCGAATCGGTTGACTGGCCTCCCACAAGCGGGTCTCACCAGTTTAATTGAGAAGGCGCAAATATTGTAATTGAGGTTTAAATAATTTGGTTTACCTACAGCGACTTTTATTACTGAACTTCAACCGCAACGTGAACTGCGTGTCGTTTGAAGACTTAACTACAACTTACTGTTAACTTAGCATCAACAGCAACTATCAAGATGAACATCAACCAACAAATGGAAAGTTTTGAAGTCATCAAACAACTTTGTTCTAACTATAAGAAAGACGGAGCTACTAGGAAGACAATTGATTATTTAACTAAGCGACTCGTGGCCTTGGAAAATCTCTGGCAAGACTTTCATGAGAGGCACCAAAGCTTTCAACTTGAAGAAATCAAAGACCTTCAGTACTTCAAAGACAAAATTTATGAAAAAACAAAAGAACTGTACAACTCTACGAGAACTGACATCTTGCAACGTCTGATGGTTATACAAGAAAAACAACCCAAGGTCGCTATTGAGCACGGTCCAGAGACTGAGGGCAAGACTAACGACCTACTAGATCGTCAAGAATGCAATCTTAAAGCATTGGAGCGGGCTATGATGAAGATAGACCTTGATACTATCACGGAAAAGTGGGAGATGGAAGATCATCTTAATATATTACAAAATAAATGGGATGCTGTAGAAAAAACGCATTGGGAACTAGAATCAATTTTGAAGGGAACGCTTAAGGCTGCCCAGAAAAAAGTTCAACGCAACTATCTCCGGGGTAGGCTCTATCTCGGGGGATTGCAAGGGACTTCTAGAGCTGGAATGCAAATCTCATTGCACTAACTTTACGTTCCAAACTGACGTAATGATAATAAAACAAATAACTAATAACTTACCCAACACTACGTTTGACAAAATTAACTGGTCTCATATGGAAGGGTTAAAACTAGTTGATCAAGAATATAATCTGTCAAGAAAGATCGATTTATTACTGGGAGCTGACGTGTATTCCCAGGTCCTTTTAGAAGGAGTTTTAAAAGGGAACGGCCGAACACCGGTCGCTCAACAGACCCACTTAGGGTGGATACTGTGTGGCAAACTACGCACGTTTAACTGTCACGTGACTTTGGTCGACATGCAGGAGCTAACAAAGTTCTGGGAGACTGAAGACATTATCCAGCAACAGGAAGATATGTCAAAGAATGACTGGTGTGAAACTCACTACCAACAAACTACACAAAGAGATGCCAATGGAAAATATATTGTTAAGATGCCATTACATCCTGACTACAAGGACAAACTGGGACACTCAAAGTCTATTGCTGTATCGCAATTTCTACAGCTAGAGCGAAAATTCGAAAGACAACCCAAACTTGCTTCGATGTACAAAGACTTCATAAAAGAGTACATTGACATGGGACACATGAAACCATGCAGCTACACTCCATCTAAACATCAAAATTATGTTCCACATCACGGAATCCTGCGTGAACAATCAACTACCACAAAACTAAGAACTGTTTTCAATGGCTCTCAGAAAACAATTGGTGGCTGCACTATAAATGACGTCATGGAAAAAGGCCCTAACCTCCAGAAAGACATTCAGTCACTTATATTGCAATGGCGAACCTACAAATATGTATATACAGCGGATATCGAGAAGATGTACCGTTGCATACAGCCTCATCACGAACAACAACCCCTTTTAAAAATCATCTGGCGAAACTGTCCCGCTGAAAAGTTACAGGAATACCAGTTATGTACCGTTACGTACGGGACGAAGAGCGCACCCTGGTTGGCGATGCGGACGCTTCAACAGCTGGCAGCTGATGAAGGCCACAGATATCCTGAAGCCGCTGACGTTTTAAAAAACCAATTCTACGTCGACGACGCCATAGCGGGCCACAGCTCACTTGAATCCGCCAAACAAGTTCAACAGTCACTCATTAACTTACTAAAAGAGGGCGGTATGAACTTACGTAAATGGTGTAGCAACGACCCAGAGTTATTGCGTAACCTTACTCAAGATCAAATATCACAGACAGATATATTTAATTTTAAGAGCGAAGAAACCATGAAAACCTTAGGGTTAAGGTTGAGCCCAAAGGACGACGTGTTTACCTTTAACTGGAATCTGGAAGCGAGCACCGAAAAACTTACTAAACGACACCTGCTATCTCAGATTTCAAAACTTTACGATCCTTTGGGATGGCTTTCCCCGATTACTATACTGGCAAAATTACTCTTTCAAACAGTTTGGATAAGCAACATTGGCTGGGACGCAGAATTACAAAATGAAACAAAACAAAAATGGATACAATTAAACAACGAACTACAACTAATAAAACATATAAAAATAACTAGATGGCTGGGAAGCAGTCATACGAGCCTACAGTTACACGGATTTTGTGACGCCAGCGAAAAAGCCTACGCATGCGTCATATACAGCCGCGTCACTGATGAGAGTGACGTATCAAGGGTGACGCTATTAGCGGCTAGAACTAAGGTTGTACCCTTGTCCCAAAAGACATCACTTCCCAGACTGGAACTATGTGGGGCACTACTACTGACCCAACTGATTCATAAGGTCCAAAAATCACTACCACGACATGACGTCACTACATTCGCTTGGTGTGACTCTAAAGTCGTTTTGGCGTGGCTGCAAGGGGACCCCAAGAAGTGGGAACGCTATGTAGCCAACAGAGTCGAAAAGATAACGACTGTAATTCGACCTAAACAATGGCTGTATATAAAGTCTGAACTAAATCCAGCCGATTGCGCCACGAGAGGCTTACTACCGAGCAAACTAAATGATTTTAGTCTTTGGTGGGACGGACCAACTTTACTACAAAACTTTAAACAACAAGAAGCTGAACAGATTTTTAGCTGTTTGTTTACAACGAATGAAGCTCGCATACACAATCAGCCGAAAACAAAAACTCAACATAGCAACGAAAATAAACACTTTATTGAAGAATTATTACACAATAAAAGTGCATTGACTCACATACACAGAATTGTAGCGTGGGTCATTAGATATACTACTTGTTTACGCAATAAACCGCAACATAGCAACATGCACTTAACAACCGATGAGCTACAAACTTCTGCTGAGTACGTATTGAAATACGTGCAGCAAAATGAGTTTGCGCAAGAATGCAAACTACTTGAACAAAACAAACTTGTCACATCAAAAAGTAACATTTATAAACTCAACCCATACATAGATAACAAGGGTATTATACGTGTTGGGGGACGTCTGCAGCACTCGATACTACCTATAAACATGAAGAATCCAGCGGTCATTCCAAGCTGCAGTCGCTACACCGAGCTGTTAATTGATCACGCTCATCTCGCTACTCTTCATGGAGGAGCCCGGCTGACCTTGTCTTACATAAGACAACGCTACTGGGTGATTGCCGGGAACCGAACCGTAAAAGCCCACTTGCGACGATGCGTAACTTGTCATCGCTTCAACACGAGTCGCCCATCACAACTCATGGGTGATCTTCCCGCGCCACGAATAACACCAAGTCGCCCTTTTAGTCACACTGGGGTGGACCTCACCGGGAGCATAGACGTTAAACTAAACAAAGGAAGGGGCGTTAAAACAACGAAAGCTTATATCGCCATTTTCGTTTGCATGGCAACTAAAGCTGTCCATATAGAACTGGTGTCGGAGCTAAGCACTGAAGCTTTTATCGCTGCCTTCCAGAGAATGTGTGCCAAACGCGGGACTCCCGAACACATGTACTCCGATAACGGCACTAACTTTGTGGGTGCCTCAAGAGTACTGAAAACAGAATTTGAAGCATTCAAACAACTTTTATCACCGGCTTTCTTTACTGAAATTGAAAAGTTAGAAGTACGTTGGCACTTCAACGCACCTTCTTGGCCAAGCGCTGGCGGACTTTTCGAAGCGGCTGTAAAGTCAATGAAGCATCATCTTCGGCGAGTCCTAGGAGAACAGAAATTGACCTGGGAAGAGTTCACTACACTTCTAGCAAAAATAGAGGCGTGCATGAACTCACGACCACTGTGCCCTCTGACAGAAGATCCTGAAGAATTTTACAACTCATTGACTCCTGGCCACTTCCTGACGGGAAGTCCTACACTTCAACTGCCGCAACCACATCCAGATGATCGACACCTGGACCTCCGGAAACGGTGGCAGCTTACTGAACATATGCTGGAACAATTCTGGAAAGCATGGTCAAACGACTATTTAACAACTCTTCAAACTCGCTGCAAATGGCAGAGGCCGACAACTAACTTGAAACCAGAGGACATTGTGCTAATAAAAGAAAGCAACCTGCCGCCTGGCAAATGGGCAATGGGTCGAGTAATAGAAGTTTACCCTGGCCCCGACGGATGGGTTAGGGTTGCGACAGTAAAAACCAAGACTGGTATACTAAAGCGCCCAATCATAAAACTTTCACCACTCCCAATCGAAGAAAAACCTGAAAAAGAAAGAAATAAATCACCAAAGCCTGCAAGTACAAAACAATCATTGTTTACATTTATAAATCTACTAACTTTAATGTTTACAATGATAACTGGGTCTAATTGCGTGTACCTACAACGACTCAAATTACAAAACTGTAATCCGAACGCCCCGTGTACTACAATGAACTCGGAAACATTAATTTAATGCACGATGAATGGATCCTAGTTATGTACTATAACATGACAACGTACTGGCAAGCAAACGAAAAAATAAAGAACTACTTAAGCAACATTGAAGAAGTCTGCGACACACTAGATCCTAGATACTGTCAAACTACGCTCGCCCAACTGAAGCACGAGATGAATCAACTTGACCACTACAATGACCTGCTGCTGACACCTCATAAGCATCTCTCTCTTCGTAGGGAGCGAGGTTTGATAAACGGCGTAGGATATATAGCCAACACCCTGTTCGGAGTGCTGGACCAACGCTTCGCGGATAAATACCAAGAAGATATTGAAAACATCCAAAACAACGAAAAGTATTTACAAGATCTCGCAAGAAACCAAACGTCAATCATTAAAATTGAAAATGAATCACTCAAGAAAAGCGAACTGAATTTACAAAAACAATTTGTAACGCTAAACACCTACATTGAACAAACAAACATGAGTTTCGCAACAATAGAAAATGAACTGCAAGCCCTGATGGCAGCTAACTATTTTAGTTCGTCGTCATTAACTGCATATTTATTATTAAACAATATCAAGGCCGTATAAGACATAATATTTAATTCTATGATCCAGATTTACCAAGGACATATTGACATTCACCTACTGACACCGAGCAATCTAAAGAAGGAACTAATCAATATTGCTGGAAGACTTCCTAAGACATTATCTTTACCTGTAGATCAGACACAAGACTTAAAACAAATATACCAACTACTAAATGTAAAGGCAAGAACCACCGAGAGCTATGTGCTATATGAAATACACATACCACTATTAAGCGAAGACGATTTTACTCTGTATAAGATTATTCCACTACCTGTGAAATACAACAACACGACACGATGGCTACAAATGGCTTCTACACATATAGCGATAAATCTACGGAAGAATACTTATATAAGTCTAACAAATGAAGATGTGAAGCAATGCGTCCCGCAAGATATTAATCGCTTTCTATGTAACGCAGCCTTACCCGTGTTCAACTTACTCGATAACAATGCGCTGTGTGAAGCACAAATGATAAGCCAACGACCTATATCAACCTGTAGCACACTAAGCTTACCTTGCAAGGACGCTTGGATCAAGCTACACGCGAAGAACAGCTGGTTGATAACTTGCTGCTCCGGCGAATGTCCGATTCGCGTCATATGTAACGACGATGACGTCACCGTGCAAACAATAACGAGTTCTAGTCTGATAACGCTTGGACAGAGCTGCATAGCTCAATCAAAGGAGCTTACAATCTACTCACACAACGTGTATAAGAGCAATCTTAAAGCGGAACCCGATTTGCAGATTCCAAAGCTGGATACATCGGTTAATAAGTTTGTAAACTTAACCTTACAGAAGCCTGAAGTATTTTTAGAAAATGATACAAAACTAACAGAGATGGATCGGCGAATAAAAACTATGATCGACAGTGAAAAACAATCCTTAAAGTCGATAACACACCATGACGTACATCAGTACATTATCTGTTACGTTTTAGTGGCGATAGCAATCTGTAGAATTTAACATTTCATTTGGTTTACAAAAATTAATCATACAAAACAATTATTAATAGTGCTTTTATTCTAATTAAAAGAATGTCAAATGACTACAGAAAACCAAAGTAATTCATTCATACAGCCTCAATCATAAGGTCACTCATCCCAACTCATTCGTTCATTCTCACGCTTCACTCAATTCAAATCACTTCTTTTCAACCTCACTTTTGTTTCTGCCACGTTTCTGCTGTGTTAGGAGTCAGTCGTACTAGCTTCCTAGTGAAAGTAATTAATATAGTTCTCTTTCGTCATAATTCTGTATTTTAATTCAGCCCCTCTGACCTACAAAACCTACAGGTTATGGGCCCAGTGCTCGCGTGTGAAAGTGTATAGTTATTTTTCAATTGTCAAGTACCCTCGTAATATATTTTTTTATAATTATGGAAAGTTTAAAAAGCAAACGCAACATCAAGCCGTTTGATGGCGAAAAATATAGCGTTTGGAAGTTCAGAGTGCGTGCATTGCTATGTGAGCTCGATGTTATAAAAGTTATTGACGAAGAACCAATTATTCGATGCAGTGCGTGGGAGAAAAACAACAGGATTGCGAAAAGTGTGATTATTGAGTATTTGTCGGATTCCTACCTTGGATTTGCTAAAGAGGACGCTACAGCGAGGGAAATATTGGCAAGTCTTGATTCACTTTATGAACGTAAAAGTATAGCTACTAAATTAGCTTTAAGAAAAAAGTTATTGTCGTTAAAACTTCAAGGTGATGTTCCTTTGATAAAACATTTTACAACATTCGATGATTTAATTTCTGAGTTGCATGCTGCTGGTGCACGTTTAGAGGAAACAGATAAGGTGGCACATTTATTGTTGACATTGCCCACAAATTATGACGGCGTTATTACTGCCATAGAAACTTTAACTGATGATAACTTGACATTGGCTTTTGTCAAGACGCGACTTTTAGATCACGAGGTAAAATTAAAAAATGAAAGTGGTGATACAAGTTTCAAGGTTTTGCAAGTTGAAAATAGAAGAGAATTGTTTCGCAAAGATAGATTTAGTTCAAGACAAGGATATAATAACAACCAAAAGAATAATTACAATAATACAAATAATAATCAGAAAAATTACAAATCAAAGAAGAAGTCTTTTGTGAAATGTTATCACTGTGGTCGACAAGGACATTCCAAAAATGATTGTTATTATTTTAAAAGATTGAATAAGTTAAACATTAACTCGGAGAGGACAAGAACAGTACAAGCTGTGGAATTATCTGATCCTGCTAAGTCAAATGAATTTTCTGGATTTGCATTTATGATTTCCGGCTGTCAAGATCAAGAGATGGATAAAAATAAAATAACTTTTATTTTAGACTCCGGCGCTTCTGATCATATAATAAACAGGGAAGACCTATTCTGTAGTTCTGTACATTTACAAGTTCCTTTAAAAATATCAGTTGCTAAGCAAGGTGAATTTATTTCAGCAAACAAGAAAGGCAGCCTTTATGTCATCAGCAATACTGGCGTCGCTGGAAAATTGGAAGATGTCCTGTACTGCCCGGAGGTTCCATACAATCTTCTATCGGTGTCGAGGATGCAACAAGCTGGATTAACTGTCATCTTCAACCAAGGAGGTGCACAAATTTGTAAAGATGGTAAAACCATCATGCGAGGTAGGTCGATTAATAATTTAATAGCTTTAGATTTTGTAGTACCTAACCATATAAGTCATGCTGTTTCCCAAGTGTACAGTGTTAGTGAAAATAAATATGAGCTTTGGCATAAAAGTTTGGGTCATATTAGTAAAAGTAAATTTATTCAGTTACAAAAGAATCAAATGTTAAGTGATGTTAACCAAATTGATTCTATTGTGCCAAATGATAATGTGTGTGAACCTTGTATATATGGGAAACAGACGCGACTGCCTTTTAACCATTGCAAAGATAAGACTCATATAAAACGACCTTTGTATGTCGTCCACTCAGACGTTTGTGGACCTATTACTCCTCCAACGATTGACAATAAAAATTATTATGTGCTTTTTCTTGATCAGTACACTCATTACTGTGTTGTATATTTACTGACATATAAGTCGGAAGTGTTTAATGCTTTTAAAGATTATGTGGCTAAAAGTGAAGCTATATTTAATTCAAAATTAGTAAATTTATACTGTGATAACGGTGGCGAATATTTATCTACCGAAATGAAAAACTATTGTTCTGAAAAAGGAATAACTTACTGTTCGCGCCACAGCGCGACGGATAACCGTCTCTGCGCCGGTCATTTAAGATGCATATTGGTGCAACGACTGGGCAACAAGTGATCGGCCAATCACAGTGAGTTGACAATTATACTCGACGAAGTGTCCGCCGGCGCCGCGCAACGACGCAATGTGCTTCGAGCCTTCCGTGTGAATCCACGCGCGCCCGCGCAAGAATTCAGCCCGTGAACACGCCAGACATGTGTTAAGTGTATGTGAATTAAGAGCGCTTGGTACCAGCTCAACTATTCCTAAACCGCCTACGACCAGTGCCTTCAGTGAACTGTGTTGTGTGTTGCCGCCCTCAAGCCCGCCGCCCGCGCCTAGAGCGCCAGCCACCTTCAGCTCCAGCCAGCTCCAGCCCGAACCAGGTAAGCCCCAGAAATTCCCTTACCTCCTGCCTAACCCTTATTTCGCCGCTGTTACGGCGAACCGCCTTTCGCCGTAACATTTTGGTCCTTCGAGCCGGATACATCCCAGTAACAGTCCACTAAATTAAACCCTACTACCTTACACACTTCATTTTTTTGCCTCGACTCGTGCCGCCACCCATACACGTCCACACAACACCCACACAATGCACGCCAGCCCAAACAGCCCTTACTGCCCTTACTGTAAGACTAGGGGGCATAGATTAATAGCGTGCGCTGACTACAATGCCCAGCCGACGCAGGGCCGGTGGGACTTTGTGGTGTCGCGCGAGCGCTGTCCCCGCTGCCTCGGACCGCATTACCCTGACGAATGCAAGTCGGTGAAGGCATGCCGAGTGTGTGGCATCGCAGATCACCACACATCCCTTCACCGACCGGACGATGCCACACAGCATTACCAGCCGGAATCGGCGGCGCGGTGGCTTCCGCCCGCGCTACGGGACACTCCGGCAAAGCGACCCGCCGACAGAACGCTGCATGCGTCCTCGCATGCACAGCGGTCGCATGAGGGGTCGCAGGAGTAGGTACCTGTGTTACCGTAGACATTCAGCCCCACATTATTAATACAGTCCACTATTATGTGTATATGGGATAACTATTTCAGCCCATTAACGATTTCATTACATGTTGGTCATTCGACCCGTTAAAATAATATTTACTCATATTTCGTAGTTATCACGTAGCTTAATTTTAATTTCTGATTTTTAAATTTTATCGCGTAACATTCCTAATTTCATTGCCTTACATGACCCTTCCTGCACGATAGACGTTGCAAAGTGCATTGCGAAATATTATTAACCTACCTACAAAAATAAATTAAGAACGTGTTCAAAGAACAGTGTTCGATTCGTGTTATATTTTTTCTTACTAATTAGATTGCACATATAACTTTAGTTGGGTATAACACACCCGCGTCTAGACGACGATATTGTTGTTTTTCCCGTTTTATTTTGTAATGAAATTTTTATGGTCGTGTTAATTTTATATTTTTTCTGCTTTTAATTCTTGCCTTGGCAATCGACTCAATCTCGTGCGTGCTCACCACAAGAGCATAGTACTTCTACACATGTGCACCCACACATCAGCCTGCAGCACATACACACATGCAGTCTGCTTTGTATTTGCTTTTATTGCGCCTTTGCTCTTTGCGCCAGAGTGCGCATTGCGCTTTTCTGTGCCTCTGTGCCTGCATGCTATCGTGCTCAGTGCACAGCCTTTTTTTGTGCCCAGTGTACAGCCCTTTTTTTGTGCCTATATGCCATTGTGATCAGTTCACGATTCAAGTGACTACATCATGGTATGCCCAGTGTACAGCCCTTTTTTTGTGCCCAGTGTACAGCCCTTTTTTGTGCCCAGTGTACAGCCTTTTTTTGTGCCTATATGCCATTGTGCTCAGTTCACGATTCAAGTGACTGCATGATGGTAGGCCCAGTGTACAGCCCTTTTTTGTTGTTGTTTTTTGTGCCTATTTGGTGCTGTGCTCAGTGCACGATCTTACTTAGCATGCAGTCACTGCGGCCCCCCCGCGCCCCCACGCCTTTGCGTTGACTGCGGCCCCCCGGGCTTATGCCCCCCCCCTGCGCTTCTGCGCCCCCGCGCCCCCACGCCTTTGCGTTGACTGCGGCCCCCCGGGCTTATGCCCCCCCCGCGCTTCTGCGCCCCCGCGCCCCCACGCCTCTGCGTTGACTGCGGCCCTTTGCGCTTATGCGCCCCCGCGCCCTCTGCCCCCCCGCGCCCCCACGCCTTTGCGTTGACTGCGGCCCCCCGGGCTTATGCCCCCCCTGCGCTTCTGCGCCCCCGCGCCTCCACGCCTTTGCGTTGACTGCGGCCCCCCCGGGCTTATGCCCCCCCTGCGCTTCTGCGCCCCCGCGCCCCCACGCCTCGGCGTTGACTGCGGCCCTTTGCGCTTCGCGCCCCTGCCCCCCCTGTGCTTCGTGACACAGGTTTTCAGCCCTCATACAATTGTACTCATACAGTCACACACGTGCATTCCTCCCAGCTCATCATATAAACACCCACTCGACATTAACTCAACACAGCACGAGTCAGGGCTGTAGTTCCCCTTTAATTTCCATTCCTTCCCCCCCCCCTCCTACCCTCTGGGGCCCGGGAAGATGTTCGCGCCACAGCGCGACGGATAACCGTCTCTGCGCCGGTCAATTAAGATGCATATTGGTGCAACGACTGGGCAACGAATGATCGGCCAATCACAGCGAGTTGACAATTATACTCGACGAAGTGTTCGCCGGCGCCGCGCAACGGCAATGTGCTTCGAGCCTTCCGTGTGAATCCACGCGCGCCCGCGCAAGAATTCAGCCCGTGAACACGCCAGACATGTGTTAAGTGTATGTGAATTAAGAGCGCTTGGTACCAGCTCAACTATTCCTAAACCGCCTACGACCAGTGCCTTCAGTGAACTGTGTTGTGTGTTGCCGCCCTCAAGCCCGCCGCCCGTGCCTAGAGCGCCAGCCACCTTCAGCTCCAGCCAGCTCCAGCCCGAACCAGGTAAGCCCCAGAAATTCCCTTACCTCCTGCCTAACCCTTATTTCGCCGCTGTTACGGCGAACCGCCTTTCGCCGTAACACTTACCATTTATCCACTCCACGAACGCCACAACAGAATGGTGTTTCAGAGAGAATGGTTAGAACTGTTACCGAAAAAGCTCGCTCCATGATTCATGGTGCAAAGCTAGATAAAGTATTCTGGGGAGAGGCAGTTTTGACTGCAGTAAATTTACTTAACATTACTCCAACTAGGGCTTTAAAACATTCTAAAACACCATTCGAGATGTGGCATAATAAAAAACCTGAAATTAAGTATTTAAAGGTCTTTGGCTCGACTGTTTATGTTTATGATAAAACCAGTAAAGCAAAATTCGACGAAAAATCATGGAAAGGTATACTGGTAGGGTACGAACCAAACGGATACAAAGTTTGGAGTACTAATTGCGAAAGATTCGTTACTGTCAGAGACGTAATAGTTGATGAGACTAATTTTCTTCAATCCAGACCGCAACTTGAGTCTGAAGAGTATAATGAAAATACTCATGACAAAACTGATAAAAATGAATACATGCCAAAATCAGTGTCTAAAAAGTCTCAAAATGCTGACAGTAACAAATCAGATGCATATAAATCTGATGATTCTAAATGTCCAAATAAAATTCGCAAGCTTGATAATAATGTTATTGAGCCTATTTCTGACCATGATAGTTCTAATGAAAATAGTACTGAAAAAAATGTTGGCCTACGGAGGAGTGATAGGCTTAAAAATCGTCCCCTTGTGTCGTATAAGGAAACTGATGATGATTTTGATCATTTATTGTGTGCTCAATCAGTTTTATGTAAAGTACCAAGTTCTTACGATGAAATAATTAAACGACATGATAGGCATTTATGGGAAAGTGCTATGAACGAAGAATTAAATTCCTTGTTAGCGAATGACACTTGGACTTTAGTACCCGCACCAAGTGACATAAACATTGTTGATTGCAAATGGGTTTTTAATATAAAACATGATGAATTCGGAAATCCCCAAAGATATAAGGCACGCCTCGTAGCTAGAGGTTTTAGCCAACAATATTTGGTTGATTATAATGACACATTTGCACCAGTAGCCAGAATTGCAAGCTTTCGATTTATTATTAGTTTTGCAAATCAATTTAATCTTTTAATCCATCATATGGACGTTAAAACCGCATTCTTAAATGGAATTTTAAAAGAAGAAATTTATATGAAAGCTCCTGATGCTATGATTAATCCTAATAATTACGTTTGTAAATTAAACAAAGCTCTTTATGGGCTTAAGCAAGCGGCCAGGTGTTGGTTCGAGTTATTTGAACGTTGTCTCATAGATAAGGGTTTTCAGAATTCATCTGTTGATAGATGTATTTATTGGTTAGATAAAGGAAATGTTCAGAAAAATATTTACTTGGTCCTTTACGTTGACGACTTGGTAATAACATGTGGTGATAATGAAACATTGATTAATTTTAAAAGTTATTTAATGAGTAAATTTAAAATGACCGATTTGAAAGACATTAAATTGTTTCTTGGTATAAGAGTTATGCGTTATGATAATAAAATAACTTTAGACCAAAGTGCATACATAAAAGCTATTTTAAATAAATTTAATATGAGTGATTGCAATCCAGTCAGTACTCCATTAGAGAGTAAATTAAATTATGATGAATTAAATTGTGATGAAAGTTACACTCGGCGTCAAAAAAATCGCACCTCTTAGAAAATCACTTTCAAATGTCATTTACTCTTGATATGCACATGCAGTCGCATTAATTATGATTTTATTTACAAGGTTACTTAATTAACTTAATAAAAAACATTACTTTTCATTATCAAATAAAACCTAATGCAACAAATAAAGTGTCACAAAAATTCGATGCAAATTTTGCTACCCGTGAGAGTTGCTAGTTGCGCTTCCTTTGTGGGTATAAAACGGTCAACACGGGTTCAATGTGGGTCATTCGCTATTCAACCGTTGAAGAGGACACACGCACAGATTTTGATGTATACCACAGCTGATAAAGCCGCTCAAGTGGTTGCACTACTGCAATCAGGGGTGCGGCAGTGTGATGTCGCCCGGCAACTGAACCTGAGCCGTTATTCCGTTCGAAGAGTGTACCAGCGCTTCATAGAAACCGGTGGCTATATCCGCAGACACGGTTCGGGTAGACGTCGCTGCACTTCGGAAAGAGACGACCGGTTCGTTGTGTCGAACTCTTTGAGAAATCGTTTCTCCAACGCTGTTGAGTTGCAACAGCAGCTCCAGGCAGTTCGCAGACGCACCGTAAGCGTATCTACGGTTAGAAGAAGATTGAAGGAGAAGAAGATAGCGGCCCACAGAGCTGCTACGGGTCCAAAATTGACTGCAGCGCATCGGCGAGCCCGCTTGCAGTTTGCTCGTGACCACGTCGATTGGACCCTTGAGCAGTGGAGAGCTGTTCTCTTCTCAGACGAGACGCGAGTGTGTCTTTTCTGCAACGACCGACGGAGAAGAGTATACCGGAGGCAGGGTGAACGTTTCGCCCAAGCCTGCATCCAGGAGACGGTGGAATATGGTGGCGGATCCTGCATGTTCTGGGGCGGTATGTCTGCTGCCGGCAAAACCGACCTTGTCTGCGTCTCCCGGACTGGAGGTGCTCGCGGACAAGGGTCGCTGACTGCTCGCCGCTATGTCACTGAGGTCCTGGAAGTGCATGTGGTCCCCTTTGCCGAATCTTTTGGCGAGGGGTTCACATTAATGCACGACAACGCTCGCGCTCACACTGCAGGCATCGTGAGCGACTTCTTGCAGAGGTCCCAAATCTCTGTGATGCAGTGGCCAGCGCGAAGTCCGGATCTGAATCCTATAGAGCACCTCTGGGACCATCTTAAACGTAAGGTTCGATCTCGGGATCCAGCTCCTTCGACTCTACAGGAGCTCCAAGACGCGGTGATTGAAGAATGGGGGCTTATCCCTCAAGAAGAGCTCCTGAAGTTGGTGAGGTCCATGAGGGACCGTATGGAAGCCGTGATCAGGGCAAGGGGGGGTAACACTAGATTTTAAGTTAATTTTAAGACACTTTTTGTACATTTTTCTTTGTAAATTATCTGTTGTTAATTAGGACTTAATTAAGGATTTTTATTATTTTATTAATTTTAATGTTGTTTGTATAATTATAATTAAACAGAAAGTTAAATTTAATTGTTTTTTGATACTCCTTTTTGTTACCTTTCTAATGATACCCAACACTATCCTCTACATAAGGTTTAAGAATTTTTAAAGATGATTTTTAAAAGGTGCGATTTTTTTGACGCCGAGTGTATAATGCACCTTGTCGAAATGTTATCGGTTGCTTAATGTACATAATGATATGTACTCGTCCTGATTTAAGTACCAGTGTAAATATTTTGAGTAGATTCACGAATAAAAATAACAAACAATTATGGCAATGCCTTAAAAGGGTACTGAGATATTTAAAAGGTACTATTGTTTTAAAATTAGTGTATCATAAACGTGATTATAATCATGTATTGTGTGGATATGTCGATTCTGACTGGGGAAGTAACACTAATGACAGAAAAAGTACCACGGGTTATTTATTTAAGTTATTTGAATCTTGTACAATAACCTGGAACACAAAAAGACAGTTGTCAGTAGCAGCTTCGTCAACCGAAGCAGAATACATGGCACTATATGAGGCTGTAAGAGAGGCTCTTTGGCTAAAATCACTAGCGACTACAATTGGATTAAATATTGAACGGCCTATAATCATTTATGAAGATAATAACGGCTGCATTAGTATCGCAAACAATCCCACTAACCATAACAGATCAAAACATATAGATATAAAATACCATTTTTCACGGGAACAAGTTGCGAAGCATGTTGTAAAATTAGTATATATTCCCACAGGTGAGCAAATTGCTGATGGATTAACGAAGCCGTTACCTGCATTTTCATTTCGTAAAATGAGACAAGAAATGGGCTTAGAATAATATTTATTAATATTTTGTACTTTTGCTTGCTGATTGAATGATTTTAAGATGAATTTATTATTTTCTTTTACATAGTAATGTACAATGGTCTGGCAAGGTTTTACTGGGTTTCCCTTGCCCCTTTGCAACAAATGTTGGACCTTATATATTGTATTCCCCAGAACACTAGGAAGTTATATGTACTGTTTAAGAGATTATTTTGTTTATATAGTGTAAATAAGGTGATTAATTTTTGAGGGGGCGTGTAGAATTTAACATTTCATTTGGTTTACAAAAATTAATCATACAAAACAATTATTAATAGTGCTTTTATTCTAATTAAAAGAATGTCAAATGACTACAGAAAACCAAAGTAATTCATTCATACAGCCTCAATCATAAGGTCACTCAATCCCAACTCATTCGTTCATTCTCACGCTTCACTCAATTCAAATCACTTCTTTTCAACCTCACTTTTGTTTCTGCCACGTTTCTGCTGTGTTAGGAGTCAGTCGTACTAGCTTCCTAGTGAAAGTAATTAATATAGTTCTCTTTCGTCATAATTCTGTATTTTAATTTAGCCCCTCTGACCTACAAAACCTACACAATCACTGCAGTTCTAATTTGGCTTGTAAAGAAGCGACACCAACTATGCTGTAAGAAACCTAATTCAACGGGAGGATACGTCAAAGATCCGCATTACGAAGACATAGAGTTAAGAGAGCAGAAGAAATCCTATGCAACAGTAGGGTCAACAGCGGCACCAGCGCCGGCGGCGGCGGCGGCGGCTGCGGCGGCAGCAGCTGCGAGCTCATCGCGCACTCGCAGCATGAACAATCATAAAGCGTCAAGACACAATCCTATTTTTAGTTTTGAATAATTTTGTTTAACTTTTTAATTCATTGTGTTGTTTCTTACATCTCTTAATTTTTTATTGTTTTTCTTTTTTACATTTATTACTATTAACTTTTATTGTGCATTTTACATTTTTACTTTTTACATGATACTTTAACATTTTTTACATTGTTAATAATTTACTTAGTTTCCTTTTTCGCTGGTTGGGAATATGTACGGTTTAACTCCGCACATACCGACCTAACGCTTAATCAGCCGTTTGAGTGCGTTGCACTGCTTATTAGCCTACATGACAAAACTATGTTTGTTTATAAATAGTATGACTAACACCAATATTTTTAAGTGTCTTACTAACTCGACTACTGTAAACTACTACTAAATAAAGTGAAAACTTATACCGTGGGTTTTCTTCTCGACACTTCACAACAACTCTGATACTTACTTAAAACTATTACATCAACGTCATCTGACAAATTTATGGTGAACTGAGGCAGCGTGGTCAACTAAGCGCTGCACTGTACAAACATGCTTCCGTATTAATCATATTATTTTACTTCTTTTGATTATTATTTAAGAATTATCTTGCTAATTAACCAACTTTTCATGATTTATAAATATTTATTAAAGAACCTACGCTTATTTTGGAGTTGGAGTTAGCTTAGTGAAGTCGTAAACGTAAACGTCGTACTCACCGCATGCTAACGTAGCACCATAGACAAATTAGTTAACGTCCTTGGTACCTAGCATTAGTTTTACGATTATCTATCATTCAGAGTCATTAGTACTCCTAAGAAAAACTTGTCAGTAAGAAATATAATAACCTCTTTGACTGATTATGAAAAAGGTTATTGAATCTTGACCACTTTAAAGTAGGATGAATACTGCCTCCAGCTAATCGTAAAGACTTACCAAAGACACTCTGACCTTGCTATGTGATTCACAATGGAAGTTGGCGGAAGTTTGTGTACAATGAAACGTTGCGATTGACAGGTTGTCTCTGCGCAGCGGTGCGTGGGCGCAGACAACCCGCCCTCTAGCTGAGGAACGCTCTAGGAAGTTGGAAGCAATAATCTTGATAAATAATAGCCTTTGCAAACTTATAATTTTTTTTTTGTATTTAACTTTCGTTTTTTTTGGTCCTGATGAAATTCTAATAGGGATTGGGAGGTATATTGTGACTCACTTTTTCTTATCAGATGTTAAAAGGGACAACCTACTAAGAATACACTTTCACTGCTGGACAAAGGCCTACTCCCATGGATCTCTATATCGACCGTCCTGTGCTGCTCGCATGCAGCGGCTCCCCTCGTCCTGTTGGTCGTCCACCACACCAGATCATCGGTCCACCTTCTTAAATTCCTTTTAAAGTCTTCTTATAAAGCTCACGTTCCAATCTTACCTTAGTGGAGCTAGCCGGGGTCCCCCTCACGTCGACCCATTGGGATCTTTGTGTAATAAGAACTCTTTTTGTGCTCACGTTCCTAGCTTTCCTTAATTGTTCTCTTGTATTGAATTCAAATATTTTTATACGTTCTTTTCCAGGCGCGTTTCCAGCAGAAGCAGATGCAGGAGCGTGAACTGAAGATAGCGTCTCTATACGAAGCGCAGCAGGCGCGCGCGCTGGACCGCGTGCGGCACTCCCCCAGCAGTAAAGCCGCCTCCCCCCCGCAGCCCGCGCCCATCCCGCAACACCCAGGGAAGGCATGTACATGTACAATAATATCCATACATACATACATACATACTCTCTCGACTATTATCCCCAAAGGGTTATTCAGAGACTAGGCAATGAGGACCGTAAAAGTTGTGCATTTGAACTCAATCGATTTCGTTCCAAGTCCCTACTGTTTTACATTAAACTCATTCTTAGTTTTGGTGCTCCCACCAGGTCCGTCAGATGTTCGAGGAGCGCCGCACCAAGGCGGGCATCGACAAGAGCTACCCGCTGCAGCCCATCCACAACACGGAACGGCCCAGGAAGCCGCTGCCCAACGGCTACACCAAGGTCACCACAGCCGCAGCCAGAGTCACGGACAAGAGAACCGTCAGGGCGCACAACAACAACACCAGCTCGCACGTCGTTAGGAAACAGCAGTATGTAAGTGGGCTGCCTTGCTTCACTACGGAATATCACGACATCATCTTATAAGAGCGTCCACTATTGGACAAAGCCCTCGCCGATCTTGAGCCTTCTCATAGGGCCCATGATGAGCGACCACGCATCAGTCCCGTACACTAGGGAATCTGCTGTTTCATATACACTACATCGGTAGTCGCTACAGCTTTTGGGCCTATTTCCCAAGTCGAAGTAGATGGTAAAAGTGTTTGTCGGATCTTACACAGAAAAAACAGTTTTCTTTGAATAAGACCAATTGCTTTGCATCAAAGCAAATTTATTAACTCCAAGAAAACGGTTTCCTCCCTATACACGCTAGAGAATATTTACTTGTTAGCAGCAAAAAAATATCTTAAAATTGTTTATTTGTAACCAGACAATATTTTTTAAAGCAATAAAAAATTGATTCACTCAAGAATTACAGTTATATTGAGAGCCAATAAAATAAATTCTTCAAGTGAATGTTTTTGTTATTACCTTAAAGGCACAAATTACTTAAAATAAAATATATTATTCTTGTTTCAAGAAAATATTTCATTGTTACTTGCATTTATTGACTAAGGTTGAGAATGCGCAATGTTAAACGAAGAGATCATTTATTGGATTTATATTTATTTTCTCTTGACTCAATAATTGAGAATCTAAAACTAAGATAATATTTATTTACACTGAAACGGAATTTCTTAATAAGTTGTTGTAAATTTCATTATGCTTAGATGGTTATGTCTTAAACCAAGATTTTTTTTACTTAATATTAACAAGACTATAAAATTAAAATAAGATTTTACTGTCTTAGTTACAGCATGGAGTTTACTTAATTCAAGTTATATATTTTCTTTGAGACAAGGATTTTTTTAAATTATTATGATTATGTTATTAAAATAAGATTTTACTGTCTTAGGTAAAGCGTTGGGTTTATTTAATTCAAGTCATGTCATTTCTTTGAAATAAGTACTTATTATACGGGTGTAACTAACAGGAATGTGCATCACTTTTTGGAGTGAATGTACACATTTACCTATTATGAACATCACTTTCGTACAATTTGGTCACTGAGCTCTGCCAAAATATATAAAAATCAAAAAAAAATGTAAGTACGAAACAAGAAATGTTTAAGTTAGTAAAAGTAGTTCGTATAGATGAGTACATTCACCTCCTAAAATAATGCACATTCCTGTTACACCCAAATAATAAGTACTTATTTCAAAGAAATGTCATAAAATTAATTAAATAAACCCAACGCTTTACCTAAGACAGTAAAATCGAACTTTAATAACATAATCGTAATAATACATATTTTTTAAATCCTTGTCTCAAAGTATTAATTCTGTTACGTCCTCACAGCGCATGAAGAAAACCCACATTCCGTGGAAAGGTGACTATAAGAGTAACACGAGATGTATATACTTTATGTAATAAAAAGCAAATTTTCAAATAATATGTAATATATTTTCATAGAAATAGACAAATTCTTAATTACACATAATGTTAATTTATTTATAATAAGATTTACATCATATGTATTATTTAGTTTTTTTATTATTATAAAACGAAAATGGACAAACATCAACTCCCTAACCTAAACGTATAATATCTTTATTTTAATATAATGTCCTATGTTCATATTATAATTGATAATGCCTATTACAATAAAAATTAAGTTCACAAGTAGGTATTCAACTCTTTGGAATCACAATCTAATATTTGGGATTAAAATAAACAATAAGAATTCAATTAAACATAGGAATCAAAATTAACTTCAGCAGAAATTATAATTGATACTCTAAAAGATAACTTTAAAAACAGGCAGCATTTAACATTTTCTAATTTAAGGTTTCTTACCAATACGTCATTCCGTGAGTTTGATAAAATTTTCCAATCCTGTCTTCGACATTATGTAGAAACTCATGAAGACTTTACGTTCCCCTTCCCTTCTGAGGCTATATGCGGCCTTTTATTTTTGTTGCACATGGTCCATGGTTCCGAATTGGTTCAGCCACAGTTTATCTCGAAATTGTATAATATCTTAAAAAAAAGAACTTTGTTAACTTTTAGTGCAACATAGACTTCATCGACAACCTTAGATAGTACTGTACTGGACATAGGCCATAGGATGGTTAAATAAACCATAGTATTAAAATATAAAAAAATAAAAACATTCTAAATTACTTTGCAATTCCTGAGTCGTTTTTCATCTAATTGCTGGTGATTAATTTTCGCAGTCGCATTGTCTCTTCAAATTTTCCTTGTACATCGTCCATTTACAAAATTATTTTTTCTTATTGGCTTTGAAAAGTATATTTGCCTGTACTCTCCTTTGGGAACAATGTTATTATTTTTGCTGCAATCACATTGTGTTTTTCATAAATTATTCGACTGAAAGAAAAAAAATGTTTTGTTATTCAGCCAGTATTAACCTAAATAAATAAAATCGATTAGAATATTGAATTTAATTTACTGCCAATACTGTGTACAGTAAATTAATAAATAAAATACAATAATTAATCCTCGGCGCCGGTGCGGCGTAACGGGGCACTAGATAGATGAGCGAATACTTACCCAAAATAAAATTTATTACATATTCACGTATTCCCTCCCCACAAAGTAAGCATAACAACAACAGAATCCACGTTTCCTTTTGACAGATTATACTTTAACTCCAATAACATATTATGTTAAAACAAAGCTCTGTGTTCAATTTGACTACTTGTAAGTACAGAACACCTCGAACAAAAGTGAAAAAAATAAACAGATTGCGAAAAAAATCTTAAATCTCAAAACAAAGTATTTTGGTTAAAACAAAGTTAATTCGTGTTGATATAAGACTCCGATATTCTTGTATAATAATAAATTAAATTCTCTAAATCCAACAAGACAAAAAACAAAATGAGAAAAATATTTCATAGTAATATTGTACGTCTTTAAAAACTAGAAATTTATGACACAAACATAAATAAAATGTTATTTTGGACCAACGTAAAATATTTCTAAACATTAATAATGCATATTTTGACTTAAGAAAATATTTAATAAACAATAATTAAAATATTCTGGAACTGAATGAAACATTTTTACATTTCAGAAAGCCATATTTTCTTAGACAGAAAATATTTTTTCTTCTTACTGTACTACACAATTCTTATTTCAAGATAAAAGACTTGAATCATTAATTGAGAATACTTACATCTTAACCAAAGATGTTATTTATTGATTCAAGTGCATTTAAAGTTCTTCATTCAAGTAAAGTTTAGTATATCAATCAAATTATACATGAATCTTGAACCAAAAATATTTCTCTTAATAAAACAAAAACTTTGAGAGCAAAGTTGTATCAGAAAGAGATAAGCAGTTTTTTCATAACAACAATATATTTTTGGTCCTAGAAAATATTTTATCGAAATTACGAAATATCCTGAGAAAGTGCTTTGTCTTATTCAAAGAAATCCTTTTTACCTCTGTACGATGCATAGAAGAAAGACTACTTGCCACAGGGGGTCAGAGCGTCTGAGGAAATATTAGCAATTTTATTTTCTTTTGCAGAAAACAGAAAACATTGTCAACGGATCCGGAGATCTCAATCACAACCACCAACCGGATTTGAATTCTTCGAAACATGTGGTAAATATTGCTATCTATACAAAGTAAAATTATTCTAGCGTATCTCAACTGAGTAGTAAAGATCTTCTCCCCCACCAGCTGCCAAAGAGCAACGGCGAGGTGATATCGCGCATCGAAGAGCTGGACCGCGCGGACGGCCCCTACTTACTGGAGGACGAGACTTTTCCTGAAGCGTTAGAGCCCGCGCCCACGCCGCGCTCGCCGGACCACCAGCCCAAGAGACCGCCCAGAAGGTACTTTTCCTGAAGCGTTAGAGCCCGCGCCCACGCCGCGCTCGCCGGACCACCAGCCCAAGAGACCGCCCAGAAGGTACTTTTCCTGAAGCGTTAGAGCCCGCGCCCACGCCGCGCTCGCCGGACCACCAGCCCAAGAGACCGCCCAGAAGGTACTTTTCCTGAAGCGTTAGAGCCCGCGCCCACGCCGCGCTCGCCGGACCACCAGCCCAAGAGACCGCCCAGAAGGTACTTTTCCTGAAGCGTTAGAGCCCGCGCCCACGCCGCGCTCGCCGGACCACCAGCCCAAGAGACCGCCCAGAAGGTACTTTTCCTGAAGCGTTAGAGCCCGCGCCCACGCCGCGCTCGCCGGACCACCAGCCCAAGAGACCGCCCAGAAGGTACTTTTCCTGAAGCGTTAGAGCCCGCGCCCACGCCGCGCTCGCCGGACCACCAGCCCAAGAGACCGCCCAGAAGGTACTTTTCCTGAAGCGTTAGAGCCCGCGCCCACGCCGCGCTCGCCGGACCACCAGCCCAAGAGACCGCCCAGAAGGTACTTTTCCTGAAGCGTTAGAGCCCGCGCCCACGCCGCGCTCGCCGGACCACCAGCCCAAGAGACCGCCCAGAAGGTACTTTTCCTGAAGCGTTAGAGCCCGCGCCCACGCCGCGCTCGCCGGACCACCAGCCCAAGAGACCGCCCAGAAGGTACTTTTTCGGTATCTTCATCATCCGTGTCGCGTAGCAGCTCATTAAAAGAATACTACCACCCTCTAGCTCTTCTCTTGGGTGTCGTAAAACGGGCTAAAGACTGCACATACATCCAACAGCATAGAGCAGCGATAGCCTCACCACCTGTCACGCTGAGCATGTGTGCAGTCGCTATTTGGTGAAAAGTGGACTATGGCAGTCCCCTTCGAGGATAATAGTCATCATCAGCCTATAAACGTCCCACTGCTGGGCACCGGCCTTCCCGGGCTACCTACATGAAATCGAAAATTGTCACACCGAGTGTCGCGAAAACATTTGACGCAGTAATTGTCCGACATAGAGCCTAGAGCCATTCGATTTCGCGACATTTGATGTGGCGTAGGTACCATTGGTTTAAGAACCGTTTGAAGCACCTTATTCACTGTTACGACATGGTGTGACAAATTTCGATTTCATGTAGGGAACCCGGCGTTCCTACGTGGACAACAGCACTTGGGAGATTGGGTCATCATTCCTCACCATGCTGCCGCTGGCCCAATGCGGGTTGGTTGGTTGATCATCATCGTTTTCAAGATTTTATACTAGTTTAGGCCAGCGATATATACGTTAAACTAGATGGGGCGTTCCGAACACGCACTATGTTGGACTCATCTGCGGAGTCGACTCGGCAACTTTTGCTTTAGTGTAGTACTATTATTATTATTCTGTGCTTTAGTGTGGTTTCGACATTCACACTGCTTAGGCGCGTGCGGAGCGGCGAAAACAATTATTTACTTACTATCAAAGTGTACACCTAGACGTTTACACAATTCAGTTGTCAAGTAAGTGAAATTAATTGTTATTCAAGTCATTATTAGGTAGTTATATCGTAATAATAGAATAGAATAGATATTTTTTTATTTCTGTGCCACGGCTTCTACAATCATAGACACCATCTGATACACACTACGTTGTCTTTGACCGATCGGCGATCTGGCGCTGCGATGTCTGTCTGTTGATTAGACGACGTAAAATGTTTAAGCGCTGCAGCGGCTGCAGCGAACTTTAGGTCTCATTTCAGAATTTGAACAAATGGTTTGTATGAACGTTCTTGTCTAACTCTTCTAGGTCAATGGTTTAGGCCTACTCCCATATGAAAATAGGGGATGGGGATGGGATCCCTCAGCTTGGGGATGAGGCCATTATTTGTAGGTTTTATTAATTGCCAGTATTTCGACATCAACTTTTTATATTAGAAGAAGGCAAACTAGCATTTGGGTCATCTGATAGAAAGCAATCACCGTCGCCTTTATACACATGCAAAACCAGAGGAAGCGCAGATACGTTGTTGGCCTTTATGGAAGGAATTGGCTCGTTTCTTCAGTCGTAACGGTCCAAAATTCCCGCCTCCGAGAGCTGGTTCCACAGCACTGTAGTCGGCATTAACGGCATTACTTGCCCGAAGCACGGACCTCGAAATATTTTAAATTTGACCATTCAACGTCAAGAAAGTTGCTTGATCGCAACCTGATCACGCAAGCTGCCACATCATTATACTCCTCAATGAGGTCCAACCCATGATTAACCCATGGTTAACGTAGTTGTTGACATTGTACAAGGCTCATTGTACAACTACCTTAAAAACACCGTACCTAACTTTTGTTTCGCAGAAGTCCTTCAACGAGAAACAGCCCAGCGAACACAAAACCGCAGACCACACCCGCCGCGCCACCCAGAAGAGACATCAGCGAAAATTCTGTGAGCATTGTTAACTTTATAAATACAATTTTTTACCCAACATTACTTAATTTTTGATATAATATACTTTTCAATCAATCAATCAATCAATCAAATATTTATTTGCTCAAATATGGTACAAAAATTGTTCTTAAAATAATGATAACCAGCATATTCTATCGTATAATACAATGTGCAAATATTCAAAATTACATTAGACATTACACAAATAATTAACAAATTATAATAAAATCATAGTCAACGTTAATACAATTAAAATAAAGCATGTCAAATATTATCATTTAAGTGTCGTTAATGGTATAGTACTTACAACAACTATTTCTGCCGCCAAGCAACATTGAAGGGATAGATCTATATCTGAAACTAATCTCTTATAGACAACAAAATCCAGTCCATCCAGTGAAATCACAGGGTATAGAGACATAACAACAGAAGCTTTAGGTTGCATTGCGCGACTGTCATGCGGGACGTTGGTATGCTAGGCAGCCAGCTCAGTAACAAAAACAAACATTAACGGAGTTTCATAAAAAAAGTTATGAGGTTTATGCATTTCGGTTTCCCATACAAATTTCAAAGTTGAAAATTTTAAAAACCAGTAAGCCAATTTTGATGATACTCGGCATGCTGAAGAATTGAAATATTATAGAAATCTAAAGTTTGTTGAAAACATTTTTAATATTTTTTTCTTTAACTGAGTTTTGCGATTTTAAACTTTCTATAGTGGACTTTAAATCGTAATAACTCAGCCAAATAAACCTATTTTAAAAATGTTTTCAACAAACTATTTAGATCCCTGTATTTTACTTTAGCATGGCTTATTGGTCTTTAAAAATTTCAGCTTGGAAGATTGTATGGGAAACCGAAATGCGTAAAGCCTTTTAATGTTTCTGCAGTACCCAACCGCCGCCTTCTGCGGTAGCTGGACTTGATTTTAGCCACATGGCTATGGCTCCTTTCCACAGAGGAAGGGGAACGGCAATAATGTTGATTCTACATTGTCTTGTGTATTCATTAATTTTGAATGTGTGATTTGAAAACGAAGGAACTGTTTATTGTTGTAATCTTCGATCAACAATACAACTAGATGTCAGGTCGGCGCTAAAAATGTGTCTCGGTAAATAAGAGCGCACTTGAGAAGTGAGCTCTTATTTTCTCGCAAGGCATAACAGGAAAAAGTACTTTATTTGTTGCCCCCTAACGTTGATTTCACCACTAAATGTTATTAACGTCTTTTCTTTTTTTCACGTTGACAGCATTTAGCTTTGATTTTGTACGTGACGCGTTATCTAGTTGGTATTGTTGAGATGTTGATCGAAGGTTGTAATTAAACTTTTTATTGGTTGCATGTTGCATCCTACGTTCTAATTTTGAAAATCATTTTAATCGCTAACTGTAACGTCGAGTCTGTCACCCAGCTGTCATGTCGACAAGTAAAATTCTTCGTAGTATTTAAATTTCTAAATGAAATAGTTTGTGTAAATTTCCCATGTGGTGTTGTGTGTGAGTAATGCGCGCGTGCGCAGGTGCCGCCCGGCAGTAGGGCGCGCGGGGCCATGCAGAGGACCAACACTGTGAGTAGCCGTTCATTTACAAACACTACCTACCAAAAGGTACAGATAAACATGCTCATTACTAGCACGAAAGCTTGCCACTATTGAGCAATTGCTACTTAGTAGTATGTGTGTCAAAGCGTTGCTAGTAATTAGCGTATGCTTATTACGTATGCGCTTGAAATAAGCATACTTATTTAGTAGCATGTCTATCAGTAAGTACTTTAAAGGTACTGATAGACATGCTCATTACTAGCACGAAAGCATGCCACTATTGAGCAATGCTACTTAGTAGTATGTGTGTCAAAGCGTTGCTATTATAAGCATGCTTAGTACGTATACGCTTGTAATAAGCATGCTAATGAGCATACTTATTTAGTAGCATGTCTATCAGTACCCTAACTCTGAGTAATTAAGTTCCGTGCTTCGGAAAGCACGTATAGCCGTTTATCGCGGTTGTTGCCGTAGGATGGCAGTCGTTAAAACCCGCCAACCCGGATTCGGCCAGTGCTCCCTCTTCACATAGGCAGACGCATCTGCAGACGTCATCTGCGGTCTACTGACGTGTAGGGGGGTAATTTGAGCGTCTGTGGTAGGTATTTAACGTCGGCAGACTCTGTTTACCTATCACAGACGCGCAAGATGACGTCTGCGTATGCGTCTGCCTATGTGAAGAGGGGGCTTTATATGGCCCAATATCCCCAAATGCTGGGGGGCGATCGCGCTAAATAATCTCAACCAAAATACAGCTGAATCTCAGCCGTTATATGGTGCTATCGCGTTTGACACAGATGCATCTGCAGGCGTTAAATACCTACCACAGACGCGCAAATCACCCCCTCTACACGTCGGCTGCGGCCGCCGCATCCGCAGATGACGTTTGCGGATGCGTCTGCCGACGTTAAGAGGGGGCTTAAAGCATATCTGCCTATCTGATTATGATGATCTCTAAACAACACTTTTCGTTCAATTATAACAATACTAATTATTGTAAGGTAAGTACAAAATGTTTTTGAGTTTAAATTGTACTTTATTCATGTATCCGTTTTGGCTAGTAGGTATGCCGATATTTATCAACTTTTATATTTACATTAAACTAACAATGTAGTTCATTAACTGTTACTAACGCTGCGCTGGTATCAGTTGCAAAGGGCTTAACTACAAGTAGGTTCAGTAAACCAGAATCACTATAAATCAAGTGTAACACTGATAACAGTAAGCTTACAATAATCCTGGGGCTTATCTAACTGGATTAACGCCGAGGATGCTAAACATATTATAACATCGGGAAAGCTATTAGAAAAGAAGCAAGAAAACATATTACTTATTAAGTATTTTATTTCTAAGTTTTATGTTCCAAGTTTAGGAATGTAGACTGAAAATAAAAGACCACCGGATACACAAGCAACTACGGACACTATATCAAACTTAATAATTACTTATATCTACTTGATTTAGTATTTGTGGAGGTTATTTTTATTTAATAGTGTCCAATCAATATACTTATGTACTTAACTTAAAAAAATGGTTTCCAGGTACCCAAACGACAGACAGCGGTGAGTGTTTTAACTTACTATTTTTCCCGCACTTATCAATAATTAAGCAATTATCTAGATTCTAGCTTAATTGTTAAGCTTTACAAACTTTTTTTATTGCGGTTACATAGATAACGGATAAAGAACCTACCTACTTATTATTATTGGTACACTAAGTATATAAACCCAGATTAAAGACAATTTAGAAAAACGTTTCCAAATTCACTTGACCAAAAAATTTTAAACCGGGGATTCAGATGGCAACGCGCATCAAATAATGATATACTTAGTAGTTTATTGTTAATGATACTTATAGTTGTTTAGCTACCACTTTGCATAGACAGGAAGAAATCTGTAGTTACAATTTTCGTAGATGATACGACTGTACAAACAGTTGATAATAAATTTTATTTGTGTGTGTGGACACAGCCACGCACGACCACTCTGCTAAGAGTGATCGACTATGTCTATGTCATAGTAGTCTTTTAAGACACCCTTGACAAGGGATGAGTCATGATACCACCACACAGCTAATACATAATATATGCATTGTATTCTACGCATGTATTGTATTGTATTCTCTTACATAGAGTCCGACGCAACCGGCCAAAGCGCGCTCGGGGACATTATCCGACCCTCCAGCGGGGGCATCTGCGGGGGCGCCATCGTCGGGGGGCTCGGGCGCGGCGTGCGGCGTGTGCGGGCGGCGGTTCGCGCCCGACCGCCTCGCCAAGCACCAGGATATTTGTCGCAAGGCGCATGCTAAGAAGCGGAAGCCATTCGACGCGCTCAAGCATCGGCTCGCGGTGAGTGTTTCAGCTCAACTGAATGATGGGTGTGGCTCATTCTGGTATGCCGACCTTGTATCTCGAAAACTACATGTACCTACTTAGCAAAGATCTAATTACACCAATAATTTTGAGTCGAGCTTTATCGCCAAATATTAGATTTTGTTGTTCTACCAATAATAAGAATCAAGAAGAAACAAGAATCAAAATCATTTATTCACGTGAGGATAAGTTTAGGATACAATACAGCACGTATGAATGTCATGTCATTAGGTCGAGAATAGTCGAGGTAATGTCGACAAAACTCCAGAGTTTGTCGGCCACCTATGACTACTTTTGAACGGTAAACCGACAGACTCTGATATTTGGCGACATATTTCGACATAATAATTAATATTATCGAGATCGGCGAGATTGATCTTCAAAGTCAGATTCAGAGTTGGTGATGGTGGGCATGCCAGGGTGAGCCACACTAATGCTGGCGGTATAACCGTAGACCTACACCTGGCTGGGAAACCGACTGGAAGAGGCCACAGATGGCTTGAGATCTAAATTATCCCTAAAATGTTTGGTGCAGAATTCAACGGGAAACCACTGCACTATGGTATATCCCTAGTAGCTAGATTCAATGGAAAGAGTTTGGAAAGCTAATGGCCAACTTTCACGAGTGAAGAGGCACAAGAAGCTTAATGCATATACACTCCTACAGTTTTTTAAGACACTTTTTTTATTAGAATTGGTACAGTCACCAGCATTAAGATGTGACTATGGACGGCCTGCAAAAATATCTGATCATTGGTGGAAGGCATACCTATATATGCCTACACATATGCCTTCCACCAATGATCAGATATTTTTGCACATCACATCCATATGCTGGTGACTGTCGGTACTACAAAATTTTGCATGTGTTGGTCCGGACTTTTGTTGTCCGGTCCGGTTGTTTGTCCGGATGTTATCAGCATTTTTGATGCAAATGTAAAGTTGTTCAGAAGGTAGCCTATATAGATATATCTAGGCTTGCTTCGAATAAAATTCGTAACGGTTATAACTAGATTTATCTAGTTATAATTTATATAAGTATACGAATTTTATTCGTATACGTATTCGGTAAATGTTTAAGTTCATTTTGATATCCTACAGGAGGGTTCAGTTTTTCATGAATTCAATGTCATTTCAGATATTTTTCCCAATTTTTCCGTATCTGATACTGAGATCGGTACTTGTTCTAAGTCTACTTTGACCTAAGCTACCACCATCTTAACCAAGTCTATCGCCATAACAATAATGTCAGTACCTACCTAGGTACCTAGTGACAGTAAAAATAACCCTTCAGGTCTATTAGGACCGATTCCTTTGTGCACTGTAGGCCTAGCATGCGCAACACGAGATATGTCGCGGACGAGAGACGACAAATCATTTTAAGTTGTCATGTTAAGGTTTGTAGACAAAAATACCACAGTTTATGGAAAAACTACTAAGTATTAAATCTATTTTTGACATATTATGTTAGAGCTCTAAGCGCATCCATGTGTCTTTAGTGTCGATAGACATTAGAGATAAATGAATAAAACAAGAGAAAACGGGTCGAAAAGAGTTCTCGTGTTGCGCATGCTAGCCCGGCGGATCTCATAATGAACAAACTTCAAAAATCACCTTTTCCCAAAATGTCTGATTTTCTAAATGTCCTACTTTGAAAAAGCCGGAAACTTGTATTGTCTGACAGAAAAGGTACCTACATTCGTGATATTAAATCAAAAACAATGTATGTGTAGGCAAAAAACAAACCTGTTTTCTTCACCGTCTGGTAATATGGTTTGGCAATCGGTAAAATGCACATAAGACTTCAGAAAAAGCCCATTGGTGGCCACGGCCGTGGTGAGACTCAAACCCGCGACCAAGGCGGAGCACGAACCACCGCGCCAGCGACGCTCGATTTGTTAAATATCTTCAAGTTTCAAGTCGGACAATAATGCCATCGTTTGAGGAAAAAGAAGGTTCCCTTATAGAATAGAATTAAGCATAGAATTTTTAATCAAATTATAGAATTTAAACGATTGGCGGATATAAGAATTCAAAATATTATCGGATGGTTTTCGTAATATAGAAGATGGTCAGAATGAGTAAGATACACACATATATGCAGCACAAACCAACCCTGATGCGATTTTTGTACAAACTGAGGAAAGAGGCGAAATATCAGGCCACCAGAATTTAAAATAATTTGTTTAGCGATGCCATTAGGCACAGGGGCGTGACATTTTATTCGACAACTGCTACAAAAACAGTTGAATGAGTTACATTACAATGCGGAGATATAACAGAAATTCAGTTTCAACAAAATATTGCAACTATAAAAAAGAGGATACACTTGCCAGTTTTATTTCCGACATTCTTAAACAAACAAATTTTTAAAATCAGTCGTTTTGGGAAAAGGTGATTTTGATATTTATTCAATTATGCGATCAGTACTATATAGGAATCGGTCCTAACAAACCGGATGAAGTAATAATAAACTCCACAAAACCAAATACTAAGTATTTGATTATAATCTTACTCTGCGTGTCAAAATGACTTTTACACCAAATGACAAAACATTTTCTACACACAGGGCACTGAAGCTGAGAACTATAAGGCAAGCAAAGTTACAATTTACCCCGTTTTCTGTTCTCCTTTCCCGTCCTAATACTTGTCAATGTTACCCGAATGCACACAACTTTCAATGATCTCGGATAATATTTACCCGAATGCACACCATTGGTTTTTAGGAGCTTTTTTGAGCTGAAGTCTGCAAATCGTTTTTACAGCGTAGCCGTTTCTAGGTAGCTGAACAACGTCGGAGATTTTCTAGGCACCTTACTAGATTCGATCGGTTCGTTTAAGCCGTCATATTGAAGGTGTTAAATATAAGATTTTCTATAAATGTATAATTTTTATGGTTTCTACTTACTGCACTGCACTTACAGACTATTAAAACGAAGTGCCTACGACGTCCATTATTTTAACATTAAATTATATCTCTTAAGTGCGGCAATTTATCAATCGCCATAAGATCTAGATTACCTGTTTAATCTGAGAAACAAACAGTACCTAACTGAATATTATTATTATTATTATTATTATAGTATTTAAACATTGTCATGTCCTAAGGCCTTTACAGAGTGTCATCCATCATGACCGTAATAGGATCGTATCAGGCACGGACACAAAACGCCGCTCTCCTCTTCTCAATGCACACACTTCGCTACACTGAAACAATCCATTTTTATTGCTCCACTCTTCCATTTACTTCACAATGAAAGCACGTTCGCGAGAGCGCGGATACGAGATACCCACTCGCAATTCGTGTTCGACAGGTACGACGGTTGACCTCAGAAGTAGCTTACAAAGCGTTTTAATCGCGCTGCTGCAGCGCTACCAGTCTCTAGCCGGCAGCTTAGCGTCTTAGATGCTGCTGAAATATAAAGGGGTCACCGCAAGCCGCGTGTGAAAGCGCTCTAACACTTTGGTATACACGCCTGCAAATCACCCTATTCAAAACTATCAAATTTCTTCAATTTATATTGATCCTTATTACACTAGTTATAAAGTTCAAAATGTATTAAAGGAATTTTTCATTTGTGGTATGTAAGTCTGGCGTGTGTACTATCTCATACTTACTTTAGTCATGTGCTTTAGTTCATACAAACATGGTATGCAGAGGGCTAAGTTACTACATAAATCTCGATTCCATTTTTTATCAAGTCACGCTGCGCACGTGTTTTCATTGTGGTTGTTTACAGTACATGAGCGCATGTTTACATCTTTTCACAATGACCAGGGCACTGAGGCGGAGCCCTTCATAAACAAGCTTCGCAAAGGCGGCGCCCCGCAGCCCAGCAACAAGGTGGCCACCGCCACCGCCAAGCCTCTGAACAACAACTGGCGGCAGAAGCACGAGGAGTTCATACAGGCGATCCGCGCCGCCAAGCAGGTGCAGGCGCACCTCAGCGCCGGCGGTGAGTGGACTCGTCACTGTACTAGTATAAGGCCAAATGAACACGTCACTAAAGCCGAATTCGATAAAAGAATGTTTAGAAACAAATTATTCACAAAATGTTTACTAGAAAAAAATCAACCAGTCTCAGGAAAGCTCGAATGGGATTCGGCTTGCAGCGTAAATCACAAACTACTAGAAAGAATTCAACGCGTCTTCTGGGGTCTCGGTAGCTTAGCGGTTAGAGCAGTGGACCGGCAATCCAAAGGTCCATGGGTTCGAATCCCATTCGAGCTTTCCTGAGACTGGTTGATTTTATCCTAGTTAACATTTTATCCTATATCTAAAACATTGTGAATACAAAAATTTCAATATTAAAAATTATTCACTATTCTTTGTAATAATATCTAGAGTCACTCTGATTTTTTACTGTTTTTGAAATAAATAAAGAAAGGGATGCAATCTTTAGGACCGATGATAATAATTCTCACGCTATATTAAATTATGAGAGGACTCATCCCACTTTTATTTGTAGTCTTATGTGACTATTCGGCATTTTTTCTTAAAGCAGCGTATTAATTGATTGTACACACCACGCCACACCACGCCTATCAACTTATCCAAAACTGTCAAATATCTCCAATCGATATTGATCCCTAACCTAATGGGTAGAAATGCTGGCGTCTGTACATACGACAGCAAAAAAATGTCAAAATTGTTGACATTTGACAATAGATTGTCTACAAGACAGGCCTAGCCTTGGTAGAGATCTCTGTAAGCAGATTAAATTAGAAGCGTTCATCGACACAACCTTAGCATGTACAAATTTCATTTGTAATTTGAAAGCGCTTTGTCTTTTATGTTATTGTTGTTAAATAAACTTATTTTATTTTATTATTATTTTATTTCACTATTTTAAAAGCAAAAGAAGTATGGTTTATGCAGCCACATCAGACATTTTTAAAGTAACATGTCTGCCTTTTGAAGACTCAGTGTTTCCATATTAAACAATATTAATAATTAAATATAGAAACACTGAGTCTTCAAAAGGCAGACATGTTACTTTAAAAATGTCTAACGCGGCTGCATAAACCATAATTCTTTTGCTTTTACAATAGTGAAATGTCAACAATGCCGTCACATCATGTTTGATTTGACAGTTAGCGGCTGTACAACTGTCATCACTCATCAGATATTGCCAGACTTCTTGGCGGGAAAGTGAAGCGTCATGTCTGCAGTTTTGTATTATTTTCTACAATTTGTGTTTTTTCGAACATTAATGTGAAATAATAGTGGATTATTAACCGCTAAGTGTTTGTGAACGTGCATGAGTGTTGGCAAATGAAACAAAACAGTGCAACATCACTTTTCAAATTCTCTCAAGAAGTCCGTGTGAGACCTCAGTAAAGTCCCACATCTTTACTGAGGACTCGAGGGGTTTGGGGGAACATCATTTATCATTCATCATCTAAGTCACCACTCATTATCATCAAGGGGAAAAAAGAAATTAAAAAACATGGTCTCTGATCTTAGCCTGTTCCTTCACGGAACAATATAAAAAAAATCAGATATTGCCAGATAATGAATAACAGATTAAAAAATTAAAAAGTATACAACGTATTATGTTGTATACTATCAAGCAGAAAACGCCGGGTCTCCTTTGACAGTTTTGAGTACTGTCTAGTGGCACGTGCATCTACAACATATTCCGCTTCAGGTAAGCTGAGCGACCTGCCGCCGCCGCCGCCGTCCGAGAACCCCGACTACGTGCAGTGCCCCCACTGCAGCCGCCGCTTCAACCAGGGCGCGGCCGAGCGCCACATTCCCAAGTGCGCCAGCTACCAGTACAACAAGCCCAAGCCCAACGCCAAGAAGCGGTAACCGAGACAACACACGTGACCACTGGCTGTAACACTAACTCTAGTTTAGGTATCAAATTACTTTTTTTTATAAGCCATTCTCAAGAGTACAGCTGCTTCGAACAACACAACACTGACGTGATCGCCGGCTGTAACACTAGTTTAAGAATGTTTTTTTTTTATAAGCCGTTAATATCTTAAGAGTTCTGCTGTTTTGTTGAAGATGCCAGGTTTTGATATTAAGGAGGTGGACGTGACATCCTTCTGGTTCTTGGATACGCTCCTGCAGATTCTGTTTACATACGCCCTTTTTTACTTAGTGAAGTCGTTTTACGATATCATCAGTCCGAACCTGCCTAACTGATGATGGAGCCTATGTTTGTGCGCGCGCCGGCTAAGCCCACGTTCACTTTGGGGGACTTTTTGCTGCGTATGTGTTTGGCGACTGCCGTGTACTATACAATTTGGGCGGTAATCGCCTTTGTGCATGACTACGCGTGCTGCAATCGCACAGAAAGCTCTGGTAGGTTGAGCCCTGTCAGACGAAGACGTTGATGGACGGCATTTCTTATCATCTGGGGGTCTTATTATAAACACTATTTCAGAATTATTTAGTTTAACATTGTTTTGTTCGTTTGTGTGACGTAGACAAAACAATGTTTAACTAAATAATGCTTCAATAGTGTTTATAAGCAAGGCCGTTAGAGTTTTAACTAACTAACACCTAACTAGTAATGCCATATACGAATTATGACCTAATTAAGACGTTAAATATTGTAACACGAAATTTTCTTCGACCATGAAATGTTTGTACAAATGAATTATGCTTTTCAAATGTTATTAACTATTTCAGATATTACAAAGTTGTACTATTTTGTATATTGTTGTATTATTTGCTTACCCCTATACAATTTTATGATTTATTTCATAAAAGTTTTACTTTTACCCCTTCATAATATAATTGGTTTTATATCATACTTATCTCAGCCACATAAAGTTCAAAATCTGATGGGAATATTCATCCCACTTTAATTTTTATAGGGTTATAAAAAAGGCGTATGCTACAATAAATTTAAAACAGTAGTTCGTCTATACGAATAGAATAAAATAGACAATTCTTTTAAATTAAAATCAACGTACATAAAGAATCAAACTCAAACTGAATGCTCCACAAATATATTTGCTACACGTACGTAAAAAAATGAAATGCAACCAAAATCATTCGCCGCTCCTACAAGGCGGCTCAAGCTATTTCCGCTGCGGGGGCTCAATGGTCCTCCGCCTTTGGCACGTATGATAACACCACGGTGGTCTTGGCCGGCACTAGGATGTCGTCTCTGGACACCTTGGCGTTGCTGGTGTAGCTGAAAATATAAAAAATCCTACTAATTGAGCGTGATTGAGAGTTTGTCTAAAGGAAAGAAGTGGTTGTGGTGTAAGAGTAATGACAGCGAGGTGCTGATAGTGCTGTAGGTGCACACACAGGGTGCTTTTCAACGATCCGACTCGAAGGACCAAAACTACGATAACTTCGAATAATGGTAGTTTATAGTGCACCTAATCGAAAGTCAGGAATCAGGTTCGAATCTTGCTTGTGGGTTTTTTTAATGTTTCCGAAACTCATCAACATTATTTACTTTCACTTTGAAAGGCCAAGGCGCCCAGTCAATCAACTACATGTTGATGAATTTCGGAGGGCCGGATAAAAACCACGGTTGCTTAATTGGAAGAGCACCCAGAATGACAGAAAATGCAAGTTCGAAACCTGCTTGTGGTAATTTTATTAACATTTTCCAATACGTAATTAGTTTGCAACAAAATTATTAAAAAATGTTTACTGTTATGTTTTGTAAATTGATGTCGGAGACGGGGGTTTTTATTTATTTATCTAAGGTATAAGATAAGTAATATTTGATAAGTTTAAACGAGTACTAGTGTATACTGACTTGGTGAGCTCCCTCGCGCGGCGGCTGACGTGGTGCACGGTGAGGTCTGCGGGCACGGAGCGCAGCGTGAGGTTGGCGCGGGCGCTCGAGGTGCCCGCGTTGTACACGCCCACGTAGCCCGTGTGACCCGCCTTCCATCTGCCGGGGACACATACGTTATTTAAGGCGTTCTTTTCCCGTTTTTAACAATTTTGATTGGTTGTACCAATGGATTGCATTTATTTTTTAAGTAAATGTGGATTATTTTTTTTTGGTTTTGATTACTTTGTCTGTCAAAAAAAATAGCAAAATAATTTAATGATTTTGTTCTTCTGAATCTAATATTTTTCGAATAAAGGACCGCCACCACTATAAAACCTACAGTTCTAAAATTCATTTAAGTATAATACAGTTGAACATATTATCTAATGACTCTTGAAGACAGAAATATGATTTCAAAGATAGCACTGTTCTGCATTTAAAAGAGCTGTAAGTCAGATAATACATTAATAAACTAAACACATTAATAAAAAAACTAAGACTCCACTGTCCGTCCGTCTGTCACCAGGCTGTATTATGAACCGTGATATATGATAGACAGTTGAAATACAAATACTAAACACAGAATAAAATAAATATATAAGGGGGGCTTCCATACAACAAACGTGATAAAATAGATAATGGTACGGAACCCTTCGTGCGCGAGTTCACCTCGCACTTGGCCGGTTTTTTTAGTTTTGTCGGTATGGAAGGGAGACGGGGAGAGCCCACACGTCACTACACTCCCCTCTGGGCGTGGAGTATGCTAATTAAAAGGCTAACTTTAAAAAAAAAGGCTAATAATATTGTTAGTGGTAAGGCAGTTAAACCCGCCTGGCTAGCTACCACCATTTTATTTGAATCTGTCGCCATAACAAACAACAACTTTAATAGCGTTGTTGTGTTCCGACAGTTTGAGATAAGATAGCAGTTTTTCCAGTGGTTTGAGGATTTGAGGTGAAGCGTGCTTCCACCTTCGGCCTTATCGTCACTTACTAGCAGGTGAGATGAAGGTCAAGCGCTTACCCGTTGTAGAATAAAATTTTAAATAAAAAAATGAAGGAGTGTGTAGCTTTGAGCTGACTGACTGTAACTGGAGGACAGTTGGTAACTATCGCTCCAGCGCGGTCGCTAGCTAACTGGCGTTCGTGCGCCGCGCGGCTGCTTATAAAGCTGCGTACGGATAGCGCGTTCCTGTGTTACGCGTAGTCTGGATACGGTACCTACGCGTACATTGGATACGCGTACAGCACCTATAAAGCTGCGTACATTGGTAAAAGGGGACGCGCACGAGCGGGTACGCTATATTTGGACGGCATAATGGATAGACACGCGTGTTCATCGAGTTTCAATCATGAAAATATTGACTGGCGGGGCTCGCGTAGCGCTGTGGACCGATTGACCTCGCGTTCAGGTTCGCGGCGGTCCGTACAGGAGCTGTACGCGTGGGTACCGTATCCCGACTACGCGTAACACAGGAACGCGCTATCCGTACGCAGTTTAAGGGGACCGATGGCTGGTGCCGTGTGCAAACTCGAAGAGCGAGATAGGTGTTTGTGCGAGAGGGAAAGTATTCGGATCCATGCGGCTGCACAGGCGCGGTGATAGGTGACCCCTAGACGCTCAGTTATTACTGTGGTCCAATAATAAGATAAATACTGATAAATTTCATTTCATTATCGGAGTGAACAAGAAAGCCTACACATTCAGTATTTATCTCGTCAGCTGTTACAGCTCACGTGTGAAATGGATGCGTCAAAAAACAAAGCTTGTGCGGCTTCAAATTATCTTAGCGATTGGTTTAAAAAGGTGTAACCATATTAAGCAGATTTTCAAAACAATCATCAGTCATTCTAAAATAATTTTCAGCCAATAAATTCAAATGACACACATTTGATTTTTCTTTTTTTTTTAGCCAACATTTAGTCCATTGCTTCGTTTTTATATGCCTTTTTAAACCAATAGCCACAGCTTTGGTTTTCAAGCGTATCCGTTTCCATTGCAATATCGATGCGTACAGTATTTATCACAATCTGTCAATATGGAATTTAGAAATCTAGAAATCCGAAATAAATACTGACATTCGTCAATACACTACACGATCAGTATATATCACAAAATTAAAAAAATACTGATGGATCACAGTATTAACTGAGCGTCTAGGGGTCGCCATAGATTTGCTACAATAGTTTATAAGATGACTGCTAGAAACCGCAAAATAACTTCAAGGGCTGGTCAGGTCAAGTGTTTCATACATGACAAAAATGACAAAAAAATTGTTTGCCTGTAAAGTCGGTTTTACGGGCGAAGATTTTACGTGACAACGTCTTTTTCTCGGTAGAATATTTATTGATATGAATATAATTAAATTGCACAATAGGAACAAGGAATTGAATGAAAATAAGAATTGCACAAATTTATCATAGTTGAGTGGGAGAGAGACGCAAGGCATTCGGCGGGCCTCTCTCTCGTTCGGTGACTCATCGTAACGTTACCCAGCGTTACACTTTTTCATAAGTGACTCCCAGCCGCAACCTAATTTAAGACGTTGTCACGTCAAAAGGAATTCATGTTTTTCGTAGGTACTTATCGCCCAGCTGACGCTGACGGGTCAACAGACGGCCGTATGCTTTAAAATAAATTAGATACTCAAAGACTATCCAATTAAAATTTACAAAATGAATTATTTAATTAAAAATGAAAAAAAAAACACGAATTTCTTTTTTGTCATTTTCGTCATGTTTACAACACTTGACCTGAGCAGCCCTTGAAGTTAGTTGCGGTTTCTAGCAGTCGCCTTGTATAAGTATCGCGTACCGTGCGCAGGCGAGCAGCGGCGCGCCGGGCAGCGCGGCCAGCGCGAGCTCCCCGTGCTCGATGCTGGCGTCAGCACGCAGCGACACCAGGTGCCACAGGCGCTCGCTCTGGGGGAAACAACATTTGTTATAGTCTAAGATCCGAGTATAGAACGACCTTCACCGAGAAGGTTAATGGATGAAAAGTGTTTCATATCAAATTTAATATGTTAAATAATATATCGCGAGTGGGTTGGCTGAAAAATTTCAGGCCAGAACCATTAATGATTAATTTAATATTAAAAAAAATATTTTTTTTTACATTGCACTTGTTTGGTGTGTGTAGCGACTAGAATCGCTACCGCAAACGCTGCCGCCCGTGAAACGCGCCAGATCCTTAAATCATACGATGGTCACCTCATGTGACGTCACGTTCATTGTTCTCGCGCGCACTAGCAAGATGTCTGCGCGCGGCGCGCTATCATTGGAAGGCGCGCGCAGACGGCCCGCCGGCGGAGGGCGTGGCCACACCCACTTCAACATGGCGTCGTACAGCTGTTACCACCCGGCGCGCGCGCAGAGCCGCAAGATAAAAAGGCCGCGCTCCGGCGTTCGATATTATTACTGCTTCGCTTTCTGTCGGCTTAACTTGCTTAGTATTGCATATTGTAATTTTGCCTGTTTTAGTAATAAATTTAGCTTTGCTGTAAATAAGTAGTTTAAATTCGCTTCCGTAGTGTCCTACAGTAATTCGCCTAAGTTGCTTTCCTACCAAACTTGTGTTAACGGCCTTACGGGTTCGATTCCCGGAAGGACATATCGAAGGAGGTTCCCAACGGAGTCACGAAACCCCTTCACTGGTGACCCCGAAAAGAACAGCTGCATTGAAGATTATTAGCACCTGCGATAATAAGTGATGGCGCAACGAGAAGCCTACAAGGATGCTGATGATAACAGAGGCGGTGGTGGTCCAAGTACAAGCGGCGGGATGAGCGCAAGCGGATCGGCGGAATCATACCGTGTGGGTGTTCGTGTGCCGCCGTTTTGGCCTGAGGAGCCCGAAGTATGGTTTGCCCAAGTAGAAGGTCAGTTTATCCTATCTAATATTACTAGTGACGCGACGAAATTTTATTATGTTGTTGGCCAATTAGAACATCAATTCGCGGCGGAAGTGAAAGATATAATTGTATCCCCGCCGGCTACAAATAAATATGATAAGCTTAAGACAGAGCTAATTAAACGCTTAACTACTTCTAAAGAAAGAAAGATAAAACAGCTTTTAATGCATGAAGAGCTAGGCGATCGTAAGCCGTCGCAATTCTTACGCCACTTACAAAGCTTAGCAGGGGCAACAGTGTCTAACGACCTTATGCGCACTATTTGGGCTAGTAGATTGCCGTCTAATTTGCAAACCATCGTTGCATTACAGAAGGATAGCTCTCTCGAAGCCGTGGCGGACTTGGCAGACCATATCCAGGATATTGCACCATTAAATGTCGCTCAGGTCACTTCGCCTCCGTTAATGCCAGGTACTGCTTACAATAATTTATGCGACAGAATAGCCGAATTGACGCGACAGGTGGAGTCTATACGAATTGAACAAAAAAGGAGCTCCCGTCCAGGAGGCTACAGACCCAGGTACAGTAACGACAGGCACCGCAGTCGATCGCGTTCAAAGTCCAGATCCAGACATCCACCGGAAAGCCCCGCACTGCTGGTATCACTACCGCTTCGGGACAAGAGCAAACAAATGCGTCGCTCCATGCACGTTCAAGGCGGGAAACGAGAGGGGCAGCCGTTAGTGGCCAAGAGTGCTTGCCCGACGACAACAGGCCGCATTTTTATTACTGAGCGCAAAACCAAGCTTCAATATCTTATAGATACTGGTTCTGATTTGTGCGTGTTTCCTCGCTCTCGAATAAGCGGGCCGCGTACATTAATTTAACATTGGACCTGGGCCTGCGTCGTGCATTTGAGTGGCGATTTACAGTGGCTGACGTTTCGAAACCCATTATTGGCGTCGACTTTTTGAGTTTCTACAATCTGCTGGTTAACTGTCGAAAGCAAAGATTAGAAGACCAGGTTACGTCACTTTCCACTGAAGTCACTCGGAAAGTTCTGCGAGAAAATATTTCTTCTATACACACTACTCATAGCAACTCAGTTTATTTGGACATCATCAGGGAGTACCCAGATATAACGCGACCCGCTGGTAAGCTCATTGAACCTAAACACTATACAGTGCATCATATTAGAACCACACCGGGCCCGCCCGTATCCAGCCGACCTCGCCGCCTTGACCCACAACGGACACTTATAGCGAAAAAGGAGTTTGACGAAATGCTGAAGAGTGGAACAGCTCGCAGATCAGAGAGTGCATGGTCATCCCCGTTGCATTTGGTACGTAAAAAGGATCACGGCTGGAGACCATGCGGTGACTATCGGGCGCTAAATGCTCGAACAATACCAGATAGATATCCAGTCAAACATATCCAGGATTTTGATTATCAGCTCGCAGGTAAAAAGGTATTTTCAACGGTTGATTTGTTAAAGGCATATAATCAGCTGAAGGTCAACGAAGCCGATATTCCAAAGACAGCCATCACTACACCGTTCGGACTTTACGAGTTCCAATTTATGACCTTTGGACTTAGAAACGCTGCACAAACTTTCCAGCGATTTATGGATGAAGCGCTAAGAGGGTTGGATTTCTGCTACTGCTATATAGACGACGTACTGGTCTTTTCAGAGTCAGAGCCCCAGCACCAGCAGCATCTGCGCTTGTTATTTCAGCGCTTATCAGATTACGGTGTCCTTATAAATACATCTAAGTGCGTTTTTGGGCAAGACCAGGTAACATTTTTGGGATACACAGTCACCGCAGCGGGAGTGAAGCCATTACAGTCCAAGGTCCAGGCGATCCAGGAGTATCCAGTACCGAAGACAGTCAAAGAACTCAGGCGCTTCTTGGGTACGATAAACTTTTATCGCAGGTTTGTACCCAAGGCTGCAGAACTACAAGCGCCGCTGAACGAGCTGTTGACCGGTCCGAAAACCAGAGGAGCCCAGCCTATTACACTATCACCTCTGCTACTGGAAGCCTTCGAGAAGTGTAAGACCAGCCTGATACAAGCCACTCTTCTAGCTCATCCCGACACGGACGCTGAACTGTCCATACACACAGATGCTTCAGATACAGCAATCGGGGCAGTGCTACAGCAAAGAAAAGAAGGCGTGTGGCAACCACTTGGCTTCTTTTCAAGGAAGCTCAGCCCAGCACAAAGGAAGTACAGCCCATATGACCGTGAGTTACTGGCAATCTACGAGTCCATTAGGTATTTCCGGCATGTGGTGGATGCTCGACAATTCACCATTTATACAGACCACAAGCCGCTGACCTTTGCCTTTGGTTCCAGTAGAGACCACTGTTCACCCCGCCAATTCAGGTATGTGGACCTCATAAGCCAATTTAAGACAATACGGTCGCAGATAGTTTATCCCGCATCGAAGAAGTGGCAGCGCCTATAGACTATCAGTCTCTCATGGAAGATCAAACTATCGACAGTGAGTTGAGTCATATCTTGAATGGTGAAACTAGCCTCAAACTAGAAAAAGTAAAACCTATCAATGCAAACTTCGAGGTTTACTGCGACGTTTCGATGGAAGAACCTAGGCCATACATCACCAGTAAGTTTCGACGCCAGGTGTTCAACACCCTGCATAGTCTTAGTCACCCCGGAGTAAAAGCGACGATGCGCCTCATAACAGAACGATTTGTATGGCCAGGTGTTAAAAGAGACTAGGCAATGGGCTCGAGAGTGCCAAGAATGTCAACGTAATAAGGTTGCAAGACACACGATAGCACCGCTAGCAAGATTTGACTTACCATCTGCTCGTTTCCGGAATGTCCATTTGGATATTGTCGGGCCATTATCTTGTTCCCTTGGTTACAGGTACTGCCTCACGCTAGTCGACCGCTTCACCCGTTGGCCTGAGGCATTCCCGCTCCAGGACATTACGGCGGAAACCTGCGCAGCTACATTTGTGTCAGGGTGGATCGCCAGGTTCGGTTGTCCGGACCACATCACAACTGACCGGGGCCGCCAGTTTGAGTCCCGGCTTTTCAAACGTATCGCAGCGCTGGTGGGGGCAGTGCATCACACAACAACCGCTTACCATCCCGCAGCAAATGGGCTGGTTGAACGTCTTCATAGGCAACTTAAAGCCGCCATTAGATGTCATAACACAATGCAGTGGTCAGAGGCACTGCCTTTTGTGCTTCTAGGTCTCCGCAGCGCATGGAGGGAGGACCTGCAGACTTCAACAGCGGAGCTAGTCTACGGCGAGCCTCTTCGCTTGCCTGGACAGTTCCTCCAGCAAACTTCAGATGAGCCAATCGACGTCACCGATTTCGTTGACCGACTGAAGCAGCATGTAAGACGCCTGGTTCCAACCCCAACAACATGGCACGGTACTCGCCCGTTCTACGTGCCCAAGGACCTGCATCAAACCACGCATGTCTTCGTTCGTGAAGGTCCCACCCGCGGGTCGTTACAAGCCCCGTATGCTGGTCCTTTCAAGGTGCTTAAGCGAGAATCCAAGACGTTTGATGTTGAGGTACGCGGTCGAACTCAAACAATTTCTATCGACCGCCTGAAGCCAGCTTTCGTCGCAGACGAGGAGAGGACGACATCGAAAACCAACTCAAACTCAACGACTCCTGCAGCTCCAACGCAGAACACCATCAAGATCACCAAAAGTGGCCGGAGAGTGCGATTTCCGAACTACTATCGATCGTAGGAACGATCTCAGCGGGGGAGTGGTGTAGCGACTAGAATCGCTACCGCAAACGCTGCCGCCCTTGAAACGCGCCAGATCCTTAAATCATACGATGGTCACCTCATGTGACGTCACGTTCATTGTTCTCGCGCGCACTAGCAAGATGTCTGCGCGCGGCGCGCTATCATTGGAAGGCGCGCGCAGACGGCCCGCCGGCGGAGGGCGTGGCCACACCCACTTCAACATGGCGTCGTACAGCTGTTACCACCCGGCGCGCGCGCAGAGCCGCAAGATAAAAAGGCCGCGCTCCGGCGTTCGATATTATTACAGCTTCGCTTTCTGTCGGCTTAACTTGCTTAGTATTGCATATTGTAATTTTGCCTGTTTTAGTAATAAATTTAGCTTTGCTGTAAATAAGTAGTTTAAATTCGCTTCCGTAGTGTCCTACAGTAATTCGCCTAAGTTGCTTTCCTACCAAACTTGTGTTAACGGCCTTACGGGTTCGATTCCCGGAAGGACATATCGAAGGAGGTTCCCAACGGAGTCACGAACCCCTTCAGTGTGTGTGTGTTTGTAATGAGCTTGTCTTTATATAAACATAAATTTTATTTATTTAACCAGACGGTTGCAAATTACCAATATTGACTTTCCTGTTTACACCTGCCTACCCAATGTTATGACAGGAAAAAAATAGCCAACCTAACGTTTGCATATCCTATAGGCTTCATACTTTCGATTGGTACCTATATAATTTATCTATTTTCGAAACAAGTGCAATATTTAAAAAAATATATTTTTAAATATTTATTTAATCATATACTGGACTGAAATTTTTCAGCCAACCCACTTGCAATATATTTTTTAACACATTAAATTTGATATAAAATACTTTTCATCCATTAACCGCTCGGTGAAGGTCGTTGTATACTCGGATACTCTACTATTAGGTAAAGGTACTGATACACATGCTACTAAATAAGTATGCTTATTACAAGCGCATACGTTATACGTATGCTAATTACTAGCAACGCTTTGACACACCTTGTGACCACGAGCATGTCTATCGGTACCTTAAAGCTAGCTATAGACATGGTCATTTCTAGCACGAAAGCATAAAAGTCAAAGTTTTAAAAGTCAATTTATAAACCTTTACAGGCACTTATTGACGTCAAAACTAATAATAATAAAAAGAACATTTAACTAACTTGTAGTTAAGATTTAACAACTAATCTAACTAAGTGCCTTCGCACACGGCGTCGCATCGTAAGTCTAAAGTCTCCTACGATTAGCTGCAGCAACGCTTCGTGTGCTCTCGTCCTACGCGCGTATTACGATACGCCGCCGTGTGCGAAGGCACTAACTATAGTCTGTGCCAGACATAGGCGCATCGCTACCCCCAGTACCACTGCACTACATCACCACTATTGAGCAATTGCTACTTAGTAGTATGTGTGTCAAAGCGTTGCTAGTAATTAGCATGCTTATTACGTATACGCTTGTAATAAGCATGCTAATAAGCATACTTATTTAGTAGCATGTCTATCAGTACCTTAACAGTTACATTGCTGTTAGCGACTTACTAAGATAGGATGGTTTGTGGTAGGTAACTTTAAAACGGGACTGAAAAATTAGTACTATTCAATATGTCCACGGAAATTGTAATAAAACTTTAGGAGCAGTTTCCACAATATATTTTATCGACGAAAACACCCCATAAGAGGGGTCATTTGTGTTTTGTTATTGTTGTTCAAAAAGTGCCCAAATGCGCACAAAAACTGTAAAAAAAAATACTTTCTCCTTTCGGCAATAAAAAAGGAGTTGTTTGATAGCGTGTTTTTATTGTATTAGCTACCCTACACCTTTGCCTTTAAAAAAATCACCAAAATCGAGCCTCTACACGACGTAGAACTCAAACCAATAGTCTCTGCAGTCTTGTGGGGTTTTGATAAGGGATATTTTCTTCGATGAAATTTATTGTAGATACTGCTCCAAAAGTTTTATTACTACATCCCTGGACATATTGTATATGAAAGAATATTTTGTATGGACATTAGATACCACAAAGGCGAATATTTGTTATTTGCGCAGCAGTTATCTATCTAGTTGTACTACGCCCGTAGGTTGTGGGTTCGCGCTCATCTGAGGTAGGTAACTTTTTCAACGTTTCACTCTTTAAATTTCGTTGACATAAGTTAAATCCTATACATTCATAATTCTTTTTTACAAGCGTTCATGCCACTTGTCTAGGTCTGGTAACAATGATTGAGTCCTTACGGGCGCCGTGTCGTTGGCGTCGGGCTCGATCTGCTGCAGCTGCAGCACGGGCGCGGCGGGCAGCAGCAGCGCGAACAGTGCCAGCTCCGCCGCCTCGCCGGGCAGGGCGTCACTCGGCGCCGATAACTGAAGCAACATAACCATATTATATAGTTTTTATTAACTGGAACTTACATACATACTTAATCACGACTATTATCCCCAAAGGGTTAGTCAGAAACTAGGCAATTAGGACCCCAAAAAAAGCGATTTATAAAAAAAAAGTCAGATTCCACTTTCGTCAGAAGCAGTTTTTTTTATAATTTCAGTTCATTTTTGTCATGAATGACGGATGTGGATTCTGACCAATACGGAAAAAAGAAGTGATCTGATCTGACGAAAGCGGAATCTGACGGACGAGGAGACCTGAAAGTTGCTGTTTCATAACCAGTTTTAAAATTCTGACCTATACGGGAAAAAGAAGTGATCTGACGAAAGTGGAATTTGACGGATGTTTTCTAAACAACAAAAGCAGTCCTCTGCCATAGTCCACTATTCACCAAATAGCGACTGCACATGTGCTGAGCATGACAAGTGGTGAGCTCATCGCCGCCCTATGCTGTTGGATGTATGGGTAGTCTCTAGTCCGTTAGTCGCCTTTTACGACACCCAAGGGAAGAGAGGGGGTGGCAGTATTCTTTCACCGGTACGCGGCAGTTAACTGGAACAGTATGACGATTTCGACAAGGAAACTGTGTTAGGAACAGTTTTGTCGAAGTAGATTTTTGATCAAGTGCGAGTTCTCCATAAAAACTAGACACTAATAAATAAACTTTCCGACACTCACACCAATTATCTAGCCCAAGAGAAGCTTCGAAGAAACTCGTTAAATGGTTACTAGACAACGGATAAACATACTTAAAATACTTAAATACATACTTATTATACATAGAAAGCACCCAGACCCGAAACAATTTAGAAAAACAATAATTTCTAAGTTGACCCGACCGGTGATCGAACCCGGGACCTCAGAGATGGCGACACCATGAAAACCGGTGAACAAACCACTCGACCAAGGAGGTCGTCGTTAATCATCGACACTTTGATCAAGTTAAAGGGGTTAAAGTTTCTCGCGTCCGTAGGTTTACCCTTGAGACCCTACACGTGACCCCTGGGTGGTGCTAAATGAGAGACACTGACTGAGTGGTAGAGCCACGCTGCGTTGCAGCACGCATTGGGCCGGCTCGCCCGGCGTAATACCACCCTCTCACGAATATCCGGCGTGAAATAATGGCACTTGGTGCTGTTTTTTTTTTTTTTTTTAATTTTTTTTTATTCTAAGCCCGGCAAATGACCCCACTCCACCTTATGTTAAGTGGAAATGAGGTCCAGGCGCGAGGACAACTGGTGCAGCGTAAGAGACGTAGCATCAGTCATCCTCACTCTGCCGGCCCACAAAGTGCTTCTTCACGCCTCGTTTGAAGGACCCTAAGTCATAGGTAGGAGGGAATACGTGTGCTGGTAGACTATTCCATCTTTTGGAAGTGCGGCAAAGAAACGAGTCACCAAATTTCTTTGTGCGAGATGGAATGTTAGAGACTGTAAATTGGTGACTCCGCAGAGCAGCACGCGTACTCCTATGGAGGAAGGGAGAAGGAGGGATGAGGTCAAAGAGTTCTTCAGAGCACTCGCCATGGTATAAACGGTAAAAGACGCTGAGTGACGCAATATCTCTACGCAATTGCAAAGGCTCGAGAGTTTTAGTGACCTCTGCATTGCCGATAATGCGCACAGCGCGGCGCTGCAATCTGTCCAAGGCATCGAGAAGGTACTTTGCGGAGCCGTCCCAAAGGTGAGAGCAATACTCCACGCAAGACCGCACCTGTGTCTTGTATAATAGACACAACTGATCAGGCGTGAAGAATCGCCGCACCTTGTTCAGGACACCGAGTTTACGTGAGGCATTTTTTAATCACGGTTTCGATGTAGTCCTTTTGGTTCAGATCGCAGCGAATATCCATACCGAGCATGTTAATACTGCTCTGCAGGCCTAGAGATGTACCCTGAAGAGAGGGAAGGGGAAGGAATGGCGACTTTATCGCTGTGAACGCGCACACCTGTGTTTTCTTGGCATTGAACTCCACCAGATTATCGGAGCCCCATCTAGAAATGAGGTCCAACACCCGATCGAGCTCAATGACAAGATTTGCTCGCTTCATTTCGGTGTCTACCCGCCCAGCCGTTGGGTGCCCGTTATATCCCCCATGCACTGTGCTATCATCTGCATAGCAATGAATGTTTCCAAGAGGAAGCATGTCATTGATATGCAGAAGGAACAGCGTGGTGGATAGAACGGAGCCTTGAGGAACACCAGCGTTCACTGACATGAACCGCGAAGCGCATCCATCCGAAAGGACACGGATTCTACGCTCATGCAGGAAGCTGGCAATCCAGGTACAGAACTGAGCGGGCAAACCGTATGCCGGGAGCTTGGACAGAAGAGCTTTGTGCCAGACCCGATCAAAAGCCTTGGCTATGTCAAGGCTAACTGCCAGTGACTCGCCACGCTTGTCAATAGCCTCACCCCAGAGATGTGTGACGTACGCTAGAAGATCACCCGTTGACCGTTTTGGCCGAAACCCATATTGACGATCGTGAATTAGGGAGTGACCTTCTAGGTATCGAATAAGCTGTTTGTTCAATATTCGTTCTAGGATCTTACACAACACTGAAGTTACGGCTATAGGGCGGTAATTAGTCGGATCTGACCGATCTCCTTTTTTAGGGATCGGTTGCACATTAGCTTCTCTCCAAGATTCCGGCACACAACCCGAAGAGAGCGAGAGACGGTACAGACGCGTTAACACAGGGGACAACTCCGCTGCACACATTTTCAGGACTATTGCTGGGATGCCATCAGGACCGTTAGCTTTCCGGACATCGATTGACTGCATTTCCGCACGGACATCACACTGCCTGATTTTAATATCAGACATTGTGTGGCCACAGTGAGGAATTGAGGGTGGCTGTGCATCACAGTCATCGATCCGGGAGTTAGCCGCAAAGAGTTTGGCCAGGAGATCGACCTTTTCCTGCGGCTTGTGAGCTAAAGTTCCGTCAAGACATCTCAGTGGTGGCAGCGAGGGTTGGCAGAAGTTGGATTGCACGGCTTTGGCCAGACGCCAGTAGCTACGGCTGCCCGTAGGATGCGTCAGGAGTTCTTGGCCTACTCGCGCAACGCGCTGGGCATCCGCTCTAATGTAGGCCCTCTTACACGACTTGGTGGCATTATTATAGGCTGCTTTTAGCGAGCGAGTTTCGGGAGCCCCATGAGCTTTACCTCTGATCCAAGCGCGGTATGCCGTCTGTTTGCTCTCAACAGCGCTGGCACACTCGCGATTGAACCAGCGGTTGCGTCTGCCTTTGCTGATGACATAGGAGTGTGGAATATAGTATTCCATTCCTAATACTATCTCATCAGCAACGGCAGTGGCGCTAGCGGTTGGGTCCTTCCCACTAAAGCAGCGCTGCCTCCAAGGGACGGATGCAAAATACTCCCGCATCCCGTCCCAGTCTGCCGACGCGTAGTGCCAAATCTGGCGTTTCGAAACCGCTGTTGGCGGGCGCGATGCCAAGGGCACTGTGCTGGATATCAAGCAGTGATCCGAGGAACCTAAAGGAGCTCGAATCTCCACCCGGTATCCAGCTGGGCGACTCGTCAGCAGAAGGTCGAGTAAGGAGGGCGCATGGCCAACTATGTCTGGGATCCTGGTGGGCTGGTTCACCAGTTGCGTCAGGTCATGCGTGAGAGCGAATGCGTGGGCAGTTCTACCAGCATGGTCTGTTTTGGAGGAACCTAACCACAACTCATGGTGGGCGTTGAAGTCCCCCAAAAACACCAGTTCCGCCGATGGAAACCGCTCCTGCGCATCATCTGCTACCCGACTAAGATGTTCAATTAGTCGAGTTGTCTCCATGTCGCCGTTATGGGATCGGTAGACGCAGACGTAGACACGGCAATGAGAGCCTAAGTCGACGTGTACCACTAGGAGGGAGAAGGAAGGGTCCTCCAGACAGCGCAGACGGCGACAGCAAACATCCGCCCGAACGAATAAGCAAACTCCGGCTTTGGCTTTGAAGGATTCTTCAAGCACAAAGCCGGGATAGTTCAGGTAGGTGGTGTCAGCTGGGCGGATTATTTGCGTCTCCGTCAGGAACAACATTGCTGGCCGTGCCGTCTCAAGATGGTGGTGGACGGCATTGAGGTTTGCATGGAGTCCGCGGATGTTAGCGAACTCCACCTCAAACGGTAAGGTTGTGGTGGGGGTGTGCACCGCTGTAGAACCAGTTTTGTTGTTAGGCGCTGTCATTTTAGGAGTGGAAAGAGAGAGGCGGAGAATCGAGAAAATGATGCCGCGATGCGAATGGTCAAAGTGTGGTGGCCTGTTTCCCCAGGAATTTGCCCACAGACGAGTATTATTAACCTGCCGAACGGAAGGGCCCCCGAACCCCCCGGGAATGGCCGCCGGGACCCCACCTTCCGGTCACCAACCGGCACGACGGACCACCCCGAGATTATGCGTGGCATGGTGAGGCAGCCTCACGAGCTGGTTAGGCTCGCTTGGGCCCCTGTACTGTGCCACGGGCGGCCAGCGGGACAACCGTTTCTACGGGTCTCCCTGGTCGGCAGGTTAACGAAGTCCTCCTGGCACTGGTTTGACGGAAGCCTCCACAGACCAAATACATCGCAGCATCATCCGCTCGAGCTCTGGTTATACGCTGGCTGATCCCGAAACGCGACCGACAAGCAGTCACTTGAAGGGTTTTACACCATGCGTACGGTGGTCACCAACCAGACGGGTCAAGCCCTACCACCAGTGGAGCAGATCATCGCTCGAAAGAGTCCGTTAGTCGCTTCTTACGACACCCACCGGACGGAGAGAGGGGCGGCGATTGGTATTCTTTCTCCGTCACCGCACGGATATGTTGTGTTTCGTCCGGCCAGTGAGAGTTCCGGAGGCCCCTTCCCCTCCCACCCCTCCTCACAATTCCTATTCCTTCCCCTAACCCTATTCCTTTCTTAAAGGTCGGCTACGCATCTGCGACTCCTCTGGTTTTGCGGGTGTCCATGGGCGGCGGTGATTGCTTTCCATCAGTTGACCCGCCTGCTCGTTTGCCTCCTTCTCATATAAAAAATAAAAAAACTTTTTAGAATACGGATCAGCTCAGTTTTATGTAAAGATCAATCGGAGGTTCGCGACTTAGCCACGCTGCAACCCCTGTAGTGTGAAGGGATCCGCACGGCCGCGCGACTAAGCGCTACGAATAAGCGCTCTTAAAAACAAAAAGTGGGCAATATACGTCATAGCCCAGACAGAGACTAGCAACTCCGCCACATAAAGCCCCGTCTTGCCATTGAACCGAACTGAACCATATTGATGAGTTCAGTTCACTTGAACAGCTTCCAAAGAATAGGGTTGTGTCCACTAAGAATAAATCGGGATTGCCGTTTCTAATGATCAAATTATGATTTATAGAAACAAAATTATTAATATTTTTAAAGAAAAAAAAATTAACAATAATACGCATTCAGTCATTATGACATTAAACGGAAATGAAAACCCGTGCCGTCACGCCCGTGCCAATTGTCATTTTATTGTTTTGACATTTTCTATACAACAAGCCTTGAACGAAACAGATGTTCGGCACGGCGTGACGTCATTCACTCAACATAGCGGTCTTAAGCATTTTAGCGGCAAATTTAAATCGGAATATAAAAACGCAAAAGAGATATTGTAAAAGATAATGTATAAATGTAAATAATAATGTATTTTTAGGATAAAATAAGTAAACAGGTATCGTTTTAATATGATTTTGAAATTTAGTCAATTTAGTCAACCGACGCGGGCCAGCCGCCCATCCGCTGCCGCAGATCAGCCACTAGCGTCGTAACGTCACTAATCACGCGCACCCATTATTACTTTGGCTGCAACTCGGCCATTATTCGAAATTCGAAATGATAAAAAATAAAATTTAAAAAAATGGAGACGCGGGATTTCCACTGAAGGGCCCTTTAGACCCTTGTCTTGCGTCCTAGTGGGTAGTGAGGGTTAAAGTGACCTTACTTTTTGCAAAAACGGGCAGTGTATATCACAACCCCTAGCCACCCCGACATAAAAAGGTTTTCTACGACTTCTTGGCGGGAAAGTGAAGCGCGTCATGTCTGCAGTTTTGTTTTATTTTCTATAATTTGAAGTGTTCGTGAACGTGCATAAGTGTTGGAAAATACAACAAAACAGTGCAACATTACTTTTCAAATTCTCCCAAGAAGTCCGTGCGTGATCTCAGTAAAGTCCCACATCTTTACCAGAACTCAAAGGGTTTGGGGGCTTTAATATCATTTAGCATTAAACATTCATATTATCATCACTCACTATCATCTACTATAAGCATAATCAATGAACTCTAATTTTACGACTGAAGGACAATAGCCGGACTGCAACCGCTGTACCGCGCCTTGGGTATGCGCGGGTGGTGGGAGGAGTGGGAAGTAAAGAGCATGAACTCACATGAGATTCGTAGTGTCAGACAGATCTTACGATATCGAAGCACAGTTTATTGAAGCTTTAAATTTACGAGTATAATTACATCCAATCCGTTTTTGTCCAGTATGATTTTTAGATAAGTACAATTAACCTTTTCACCGCCCAACTATCCTGCACGCGATGTCCCGCTGTACGCCAACGTATATATGTATAACAAATTCTATAGTACGAAAGCAAGGATGGCGGTAACGTCATATCGATAATAAAAAAAATTACGTGTAAATTTAAGTTTGTATCTAAATTTACAAATATAAATAAACACTGATACATTATAATGGTAGTTGGTTTTATTTTATGAACAATTTTAGTAAGAAAAATGAAAATCCATTATCAGAGACAAAAAGACATGCATATACTTGCTAGAGATATATTATAATAGGCACTTCACTATTCATTTCATAACGTCGTCCGTTGACTTCATATCAAGTCTTTGGCGCTCGTAGCACGATAAATTTCTTAAGGAAAAGGGTTGTCTATGCTTTTTTTCATTCTAGAGTTTTGTTGGTCTATACTTCGACGTTTTATGTAGGTACCTAAAGTGTTCGCGTTCAGTTTTAATGTTGATAGGTATACAACGTATTTTGGTTAAGTGGCTGGCTTACAGACTTTTAACTACCGCTGAGTTACTGAGTGTACGTTCTCTGTGAACGTTTGAGTACTCTTTGTTTTACAATAAACATTTGATAAGTGTTTTATTAGCCGCTTTCTTGTTTAAACACGCACGAACGAGAATGGACAGTAAGTACCTTCCCTTTGTACGTCATAAATAAATATATTTACATACTAAAATAAGAAGAAAGAAAGTAATAGATGGACGCTTGGAATTGCGCACAAATACAAACTATAGTCACAGTCTAGTAATTACATTCAGTCAGTCGTCGGAGGTGTCTAGACAGAGTAATCGTGCGGTGTGGTGCGGGTACCTCCCGAACGGCCATGGCCATACATCGGTGACACTCCGTGTCAACAATAAAACAAGATAATGTTTACTGATTAAAACTTACCTCATTATCGTCCTCTTCCGAAGTACTACTATTTTCCGTTTCGCAATCAAATTCTGAATCAGGTTCCACACCTTGTAAAATCCGTAACAACTCATTAGAACATTCACTGTCACTCATCATTTGCACTTTTCCCGAACCGGGCAAAAAACACGGCACACGTTTGTTTTGTTTGTAACGCCCAGCACTATGACACGATGACCTTGACACCTGTGCGCTTACGACGTCACGAGCTAACTTGAAATATAGTCGGTGGCGCAGGTAGCACTGACATCTTGCCATTACGTAGAGATGGGTGTTGCAATATCGAAAATCCTCAGTAAACTTAACTAATTTTAATAAAGTGATTTGATACGTACATTAATTTTAAAATGTATTATGTAATACGTTATTTCCTGACCGGGATTTATTTTAAATCATAGAATTTATGAACATTTGGATGGAATAAAACATAGTAAATATGGAGGATTGTAGTGAATGCAACTTTCGCGTCACATCACTGGCCTACTTGATATGAAGTCGTTGGCGTGCGGGACATCAAAATATTTGAGACGTTTTTGTTTTTATCCATTTTAAGACTCAAAAAAGCCTGTTTTGCGTAGGAAAATAAAAAATAGGGCTTCAGCTGTGTCCATCTTACAAAATTACAAAAGAAACAAATGTTTTATGTATCGTAAATGTATTTTATCAAAGTAGGTATAATGAAGAACTTCTATAGAAGTCCTGGCGTGGAGGGCACGAAAATCTCGAACTTCTATAGAAGTCGTTGGCGGTGAAAAGGTTAAAGAACCAATATAAATGAAATAAATCTTTAATTCTTGGAAATATTTATTATAAACTTTCTTTGATTGCTTTTTTTTTCTTAAAATATTCGGCCACTTTAAAAATGACAGATTTGATTATCTCGAGATAATGCACGACCCATTTTTAGATTTTTTATCTCATGTGCGTCTGACACACTAGTTGCCGCCGTGAGCGATGACGGCAGAATGACAAAATGGAGCAACTGTTTCGCCCCCCCGCCTCGCCGCTCGCATACCCGAGGCGCGGTACAGCGGTAGCGGTCAGACTATAATATCCATGGTCACGAAATAAATATTTAAAAAAAGGTTTTCTACTGAACTAAACTAGGTATATTGATTAGTTCAGTTAGAGCACTCTCCATAGCTTAGCTACTGCACCTGTATCGCGGGCCAGTCGCCGAGCCGCTGCTGCAGATCCGCCACGAGTGCCGTGACGTCACGCTCCTCGCTGCCGACTCGAAGCGCGGCGGCGGCGCGCGGCCGCAGTGACGTCATGTTGCGGTCCACCAGCCATAGTTCAGGACGACCTTCTTCGGCTACCGTGAACACTTTATCGCCTGGGGACACGGAAGAAATGAGTGTTAATACATTATAAAAAAACCATTATTTTAGAAATTTAGATTTCACCTCTCCGTCTCCTTTTAGCTTTAGTCCGACCCTTTTTGACGTTGGGGAACAAAGGTTATTTTGACCACTGTTTGTTAAGACCATTGCCTGTTTTGCCCAGTTCTCGAGAAGACTACTTCCTAATAGAACCATTTCCTGTTTTGACCACTTCCTGTTTTCACCACTCACAGTAGTGTGAAAATGAATCTGTAATCGTCAATCTGAGGGACCGGCGACTACTCGACGTGCTGAAGGTGTGAGGCAAAGGCAGGTCGGTCTGCGCATTCAGTGTAGACCCGCGCGTGTTTGCTCCCCAAAGCACGCCATCTTCATCAGCTCAACAATCGTGTGTCACGCCACCTTGGACTCTTCATCAGCTCAACAATCGTGTGTGTGTGTCCGTGAACTACCTATCTGTGCCCCCAGTAAGTGCGAGACCTAACTACCTTTGCTTCGCACCTTCACCACGTCGAGTAGTCGCCGGTCCCTCAGATTGGCGGTTACAGATTCATTTTCACACTGTACCGAGAGTGGTCAAATCAGGAAATAGTCCTATTAGGAAGTAGTCTTCTCGAGAACTGGGCAAAACAGGCAATGGCCGTAACAAAGAGTGGTCAAAATAACCTTTGTTCCCCAACGTCAAAAAGGAGTCCGACATGGTGGTGCGGTTAGCTTTCCCCTTCAGCCCCCAAAAATGGTGGTTGTGTGGTTACCCTGCTTGCCCATCGCCACAGCAGACCTTGGAGCTAGGGCTGGTCGCTGGGGTATATAAGGTGACTGCTAGAAACCGCCAGAAACTTCAAGTGCTGGTCAGGTCAAGTGTTTTAAACATGACAAAAATGGTCTCATTGCAGGCTAACGTAGGTACTTATCGCCCAGCTGACGCGGACGGGTCAACAGACGGTCGGCCGGCCGGCGGCCGTTGCCCGAACGTTATAAATAATCGTTATTATTAATTGTTTTTAATTTTATTTTTCTTATGTTATTGCTATAAAATAAATAAGATACTCAAAGATTATCCAATTAAAATTCACTAAATGATTTTTTTTAATTAAAATAAAAAAAACACGAATTCCTTTTTTGTCATATTTAGAACACTTGACCTGACTAGCCCATTATGTTTCTTGCGGTTTCTAGCAGTCACCTTGTATAGTCGAGCAGGACTATCTCTGATACTAGTAAGGACATGCCGTATCTTCCTCTTTTGCTTATATCTATGGCCTATCTACAGTACGGTGGTTGTGACTGACCTGATGCCGCTACTTTGCCGGCCCACCGCCGCAGCAGCCCCTGCAGCCGCGGCTGGTCGCTGGTGTGGCGGTGCCGCCAGTACAGGTAGCTGAGGTGGTCGGTGGCGGGGGAGCTGCCTTTGCCCACAGCCGGCGCTTCGTCAGGCAACGAAGAGTTTACTAGCAGCTGGCGTACTTTGTGTAACCTGCGACGAACGGGGGATGTCTTGCAATAATGAAATAAAATGATTTTTTTTAAAAGTGGAAACTGAGTAATGCTTAGGGTGTTACCAGACCAATCGATCGATCGTTGATCGACGACATCAATCGATGGTAAAATGGATTAGTCGACGTCGATCGTTAGTTTCTACCAGACCTATCGATCGATCGTCGATCGACGACATCAATCGATGGTAAAATGGATTAGTCGACGACGATCGTTCAATTAAAGCTACCAGACCTATCGATCAACGTTGACCGACCGTCGTCGATCGATTGGTTAGTCAAACAGTATCCTTCAATCCATTAAAGCTACCAGACCAGTCGATTGACGTTGATCGATGCCGTCGATCGACGATCGATCGATTGGTCTGGTAACACCCTTATGCAAATACATACAAATAATTTGTCTCTCCAACAAAGCATAGTCTTATTACTAGTTACTTACAGTTTGTATAAATAAATTATTGTTATTAATACTCTGTAGGAGACTGGTGCCTAAGCTAGGCAGAAAAAGGCCTGTACATCCGGACACCCAGGTTCCCACCTCTCAGATACACTAAATATAAAACAAGTATACAGGATGTTATGCTGCCACTAGCACTTCAGAAAACAATACAAGTCTAACTATACATTCTCCATCTGCTTCTGACAACATTCGGGTGACTTTCAACATTTTGGTCTTTATGCAAACCTGAGGAGCAAACGTGCTACCTCCATGATCAGATGAGTGAGGAATAGTCCCAGCAGTATCCTGAAGATATTAGCGGATCGCTTCACTTCCAGTCTCTGATGGCACTATGTGCGAAGAGTGACAGTCACGGGAACTTATCCTTTTTCATGATGCTAAACAGTCACAGCGGCAAATCAAGCCTACATCAATTATTTTGTGTTTATTTTTATTCTTGTTACTAACACAGGATATAACATTTTGTCTGAAATTAAGGAATTTTAGTTATGTTTTTTTTTTAAAGTACCTGACACCATCAGCGCCGGCCTTCACCCAGGCGTCCAGCACTTTATCGAACTGCTCCACCACGGCGGGGTTGTGGAAGTTCAGGTCGGGCTGCTCGCTGCCGTACTGGTGCAGGTAGAACTCCTGGCGGTCCTCGTTCCACTCCCACGCCGAGGTGTCTGCCGTTGACACCTGTGTGGAAGGTAGCGGTTCAAGAGTTGTAGCAGCACACAACACAACACATCTTGTACACCCTTAATTTTTATTCATATGACACTGAACAACTTTCCCCAAGAAAGCCATGTGCAAAAATGACAAAAAAATGTCGACCTCCCATACAAAACTGTCCGATCAGCTGACGACAATTAGTATGGGAGCTCTAAATTTTTTGTCATTGTTGCACATAGGTTTCAGAGGAAAGTTGTTCAGTTTCATGGGTGGAACTCACCCTTAATTTCTTTTAAACAAATAAAAATTAAGGGTATATATATTTGGTGTAAGCTTGATTTTGTAAACCACTTCACGCTTTAACAGTTATACAGAAAATTATAGTATATTGACATAACTGAACTTGTTACATTGGTAGCTATATCATAAATGTCGTCTTAAAGTAGCGCATTTGTGCTTGTTTGCCACTAGTAGTAACTTTAGGTACTTTAGGAACGTCGAAAATTGTAATAGTGATAGGTGGTGAAGACCAGCGCTTCTTCAGGCTGTCGCATCAGATACATACATCTATGAGCAGTCTTCACGCCGTAAGCTTTTTACTACACCCAAGAGATGAGAAGGGTTGGAAGTATGCTTAAGATAATGCGTCTCATTTTGCTTCTTTTGATGACGCACTCTGCGGTCCCGGGTTCAATTCACGATCGGGTCAATTTAGAGAAAAAGTGTTTTTCTAAATTTATTTCGGGTATGGGTGTTTTTCTATGTTTATGTGTATTTATCCGTTATCTTACCATATTAACAAGTTTCAAAAGAAAATTTATTATTATTTATTATTTTGATAGTGAGCTCTGTAGGCTTACTCTTAAAACACAATTGCATTAATCAATTTCAAATCACAAATATAAAAAATGTCAAATGGCACTTTTATAAGCGACAATAGCGCCACATTGGAATTAAATTGCGTGGAAATTGATTGAACAAATTATTATCGAGATGGCGTTCCGGAATTTATCTTTACTTATCCCAATATCGATACATATAAATCGCATTGGAATTGTATTAAGATTGAGTTTGCGTTCAAGAGTAACCCCCCTGATAAGAAAAGAACCCGTAAAAATGGTGTGTACTGACCCAGTTGTTGGGCGGCTTGCGCACTCCACCCTCGGCGTAGTCCTGGCCCTTCGCCCACGTGAAGAAGCCGTCGTAGGGCGCCGTGCGGTTGACGCTCTGCGCGAACCACGGGTGCTCCGTCGACACGAAGTTAGGCGTCAGGTCCACGATCACCCTGCGAGATGGACATACATACAAGGTAGGGCAAAAGTAATCACCCTTGGGACGCTACAACTTTTGTTAATGGTGCCAAATGTCAATTCGGTTCTGACATTTGTGAAGTAAACAGATACAAGTCGACATGCCATGAATCAGTTTACTCCTCAAGAACGCGGAATAAATCTGAAGGAAGCATTTCCGGGTTGCGTAATTTCTCGTTTTGGCGATTTGCACGATTTAAGCCTTTTTATAGGATTTTTGAAGTCGCGGGGTTACGCTAACAAGCCTCAGACTCTTGAAGCCTATTCGTCATAAATACGAGAACCTGTCGCCCGAAGTTCTGGCAAGACTGATGAAAAATGCCATAAAGCGGGCTCGTATGGTCATCAACTCTGGCGGCGGCTAATTGGCCGATATCATTTCTCGACTTAATAGAATAAATTCTAATGGATTAAATAAATATATTTCACAAGCAGAACCAGTGTTATTCATTAGAAAAAAAATTACAGAAAAAATCAACGGGTGATTACTTTTGCCCCACCTTGTACAGTCACGAACACCAATATGTATACACTTTGACTCTTATTCCATTGTATAATTGTTTACATATTTTTGCTCGTGACTGTACATACACTCACAACTTTTATTGCCTTTAGGGTTAGTCAGAAACTAGACAACGAGGACCGCAAAAGCAGTCCTCTGCCCATAGTCCACGTTTCACCAAATAACAAGTGGACATGTGCTCAGCGTGACAGGTGGTGAGCTCATCACCACTGCTCGGTGTGTCGCTTACACCGTCTCACACCAAAGTGTCGACGTCTGCGCAGGGAGTTGTTGGTTTCATAGATTTTATGAAAAGAAAACATTCACTGGTAGCTATTAGGCCGGCAACTTTTTTTTTTTTATCCACAACGGGTAAGCCCTTGGCCTTCATCTCACCTGATGGTAAGTGACGATAAGGCCGGAGGTGGAAGCGCGCTTCACCCGGAATTCTCAACCACTGAGGAACTGGCTATCTTATCTCAAACTGTCGGAACACAACAATGCTATAAACATCGTTGTTATGGCGACAGACTAAAATAAGATGGTGGTAGCTAGCCAGGCGGACTTAACAGCCCTACCACCAACCAAACCGAGCACACAAAGATGTACCCCCCGCTGGGAATCGAACCCGGGACCTCTGGGCCTGAAAGCGGTGGCCTTAGCCACTAGACCACAGAGGCGGTTAACTTCGTGCGCGACCGTCCCGAGGGGTGACAGACGGTGGCGGGGACGAGGTACCCAAGATGTCAGCGGGTAGCGGGTGATGCAGCGGGGAAGGGCAACGCGTGCAACTGTGTGTAGTCGTGTTCTAGAATGACGTGCTACCTCGTCCCAGCCAACGTCTGTACCCCGCAGGACGGTCGCGCACGAAGTTGCCGGACAATAATATCCGACACCAAAAGTATCCGCGTTTGCGCACCGCCTGAGGCCTGTTATGCAATTATTTTTGCATATGCACTGTCGTCACGGCGCAGAAGTAACGTAGGTTACATCGGCAAAAAAAAATAATGGCATTGCATACCGCATACTACACATTCATACATCTACATTCATTCCTAAGCGGTGGGTGCTCCGCTTTTTCTAAGCTCTACACTGTATGTCTACTCTGTTCTTTATTTACTAATTTCTTCTGGGAAATAAAGTTGGAAAATAATTTTCTTCAGCTACCTCACCTTCAGACTTCAGAACAACAGGCCTTAGGATATACTCACTTGATTCCGTACTCCTTGGCCTTAGCCACGAAGTCCTTAAAGCTGGTCAGGGTCTCCGCGTCATCCAGTACATCGTAAGTGGGTGGTACGTCTGTGAAGATGCCCTCGATGCCGGCGTCCCTCAGGGCGGATAATTCTTCTTCCAGCTGGTCGTAGCTGTCCAGGGAGCTCGTGTCTACCAGCGGGCCTTTCTCGAACCTAAGTCAATGAAAATAAAAATCAAATGCCTAGAATAGAACCTATTTGGTCAATTATTTGTTGTTGCGCTTTTAATTGTCAGAAACAAAACAAAGACAAAAGTAAGTCATTTTTGGATAATGTAATGAAAGTATATTAACTAAATAAACTTAAATCCGTATCAGAGATTTACTTCTATTAGACACAGCTAATAATTAACAGTTTTTCTTGCTAGTCTGTAATTAGTTGGTAAGTAAGCAGTAATTTACACATAATCGTCACACTTGTTATCTATGATAATTGGAAAGCAATTAAAAAATACTTATTTCATTATTGTGAGTTAAAGAAAAATATGAACAGAAAACAAATACGTATACGTATTTATTTTCTGTTCTGTATTACATAATCTTCCTCCTCTATACATCTTAGCTAGTTTCAGCCCTATTTAGTGCTCGGCCAGACTGCACGCGCGGGCGCGGCGCGGCGTACTCAAACATAATTGTATTCATAATTGAGTGTCCATATAGGGCGTACAGTGGTACTGGGGTAGCGATGCGCATTTGTGTGGCACAGACTATAGCTCGTTAGATTAGTTGTTAAGGTCTTAACTATAAGTTAGTTAACTGTTTTTTTTTATTATTATTAGTATTGACGTCAATAAGTGCCTGTAAAGGTTTACATTGAATAAATAATTTGACTTTTGACTTTTGAGGGCACGCGGCGCGGGGCATATATTTGTGCGTCGCGCTGCGCCCGCGCCCCGTCCGCGCATGCAGTCTGGCCGAGCACTTAGGCTGATTTCACAGTCACGCGTTTGATCAGCGCCGGCCACACGCGCGCGCTTGCGATTACACTAGATAGTAGTTGCGTTTCATAGTCACGCACGCAGTTCAAACGCGCAACTACGTAGTGTAATAATTAAAAGCGCGCGCGTGTGGCCGGCGCTGATCAAACGCGTGACTATGAAATCAGCCTTACAGTCGCCCGTAACAATGAACAAGGTCTGCCTTCTGCTATTTTAAATTGTCTACTGCCGTGTCTCAGTGGTCTAATGAATTGTAGGCTGATAAACTCATGTGTGACAGTGTCATGGTTGGCAGGACCGGGGTTGCGAAGGCAGGAAGGAAGAGCGCGGGCGGCGGGGCCGAGTAGTAGGATCGTCCGGTGTGTGCAGCTATGCGATTCTCTAAGCGACACATAGACGCTGCGCGCATGGCTGTGATCTGCTGTCTCTTTCCAATTATATGAATATGTAAGAAACAGAGTAATTTTTCAGCGCTGCGGCAGCCGCAGCTATCAAGGCTTTAGCTTAGAGAATCGCACGGCAGATGTCACCCCTCGCTAGGGTTGCCAACTATACAGTTAAAAACAGTATTATAGTGGTTTTCACTACATTATACTTTTTACTGTTGAACAAAAATAAAGTATCTAAAACAGTGTTTTAGTAACACTGTGCACTGGTAACCATATACCTCTTTAAAAAATAAAAAAGATGCGAACGTTGCCAGCGCAGCCATATTTAAATCTTAAAAAAAATAAAATACTGTCCATTTTTCTAAAATTCTGTTTATTTTTCTTATCTTACCCTAAAATACTTTTCTTTTTTTTAAAGTTGGCAACCTACCCGCGCTCCCCCGTCGCCCCCTTTAATGTGGTCACTCATTGTGTGGTCAGCATTGCCAAGGTTGTTCAGCTGGCAATATCGCATAACACTATAAAATATCATAGCTGATGTAGCACAGACGCCAGTAGTTCAATCTAACACAAATGTCAAACTTCAATAGTAGAACTTTACGGTTACAAGGATGAATACCAATTAGAGGAATTTGACAGTTTTGGGTAGATTAACAGCCGTATCAATGATACGGGGCCCCTGGGCTGCAGGCCGGGAAAACAGTCAGCAGAAGAAGAAGAAGAAAAACCAGCTACTGACCAGGTCTTTTCCGTGGGCGCGGCGCATTTGGGCGCACGCACTATGATCGCGACCGCGCCCGCCAGCATGCACAGCCACAGCGCCCAGAACAGCGCGAACATGAACCAGCGCAGACGCACCCAGAACGGGTCGTCCGCGTACTTCAGCAGCTCCTCCTTGGTTAGGCCGGAGAATTGCTGTGGACAATACGTCATAATCAGCCGAAGGACGTGCCCTGTTCGACAAAGGTCTATCCCAAGAATCTCCACCACGACCGTGTCAGTTAGTCGCAATGTACGACACCCAAGGGAAGAGACAGGTTGGTAGCATTCTATTAATAAGTCACCACCACTCAGCTCTGTTAGTTATATAAGTGCGTAAAGGTTGCTTCACACATATCAGTGAAGTCACAGTACCGGCACAGTCCTTTTCATACATTCTCTATGAACGCAACCCCACTAGTCAGTGTTAGTACTCTGTGTAGTGCCGCCACCGGCAAATCATGGACGTATTCGTTTTGACAACGTTCATAGAAAATGTATGAAAAAATATTTCGCACTGTGAAGGTACTGTATCGGAACTGTGACTTCACTGATATGTGTGAAGCAACCTTAATAATATAAAAACGAATTATTAAATAGCTGTGACTAGTGTTGGCCAAGACTCGAGTTCTTTAAGTCCTATTTTAGGCACTGGACTCCATTTTTGGAGACTGGAGTATACGAGAACTCAAGCCTTTTTGTCAGTGATAAGACTCACGATTACTTACAATATGACTCGAGAACTCGAGTCTTTTTATAAAAATATATTCAAAGAGACTCATAAGACTCGAGTTCATTGCTAGTTAAAAGTTTTTTCAAAAACCACTGTTAAGAATAAATTGATTGAAAAGTATTTGATAGTCAATAATTTATCTTTATTATTGAAATTTTGCATTCACAATGCTATATAAATATAGGATAAAATGTTTACTAGAAAAAAATCAACCAGTCTCAGGAGCAGTGGACCGGCATAAAGGTCATGGGTTCGAATCCCATTCGAGCTTCCTAGACTGGTTGATTTTTTTTTTCTAGTAATCACTTAATCAACATCAATAATTTGCCAAAAAACAAGAAGACTCAACTCTTTTAAAGTACTTACTCAATTTCTCCAAAAAGACTTACCTAAGTATTTTTAAAGAACTTGAGTTCCATAATAAAAGCTCAGTTCTTTGAGTCAAGCCTTTTTGCATTAGGACTCGACGAAAGGAGGCACATAACTAAGGAATCATTTTAGTCAGAGTCTAGCGAGGTCTCCCAAAATAAGTCCAGTCTCTAAATTAGGACTTAAAGAACTCGAGTCCTGGCCAACACTATGTGTAACAATGTATCCTACCTTTCTGGAAGTTCCAGCTGTTGCGAAAAACGAGGGTGTGAAGAAGCCAAATAAAATTATAATTAATTATTAGTACGTCTGTGTTAGTGCCTCACTACTAAGACTTATAGCGTAAAATTAAAACACTGTGCTCATTGAAACAATTTAAACTAAATCGAAGTTTGTTATTTAAGGAAATTAAAATAGATTTGTAACTCGCATTTTCGAAGGTATTGCAAATGTTTATCTACTTTAAAAATAAAATATATAAATAAATATATAAATTAAACTTAGATAAATAATAATACAAAAATACAATTCTAAAAAATTTGACATTTAACTTTGTCATCAGAGAGTATTCGTAATATTTGATTATTTCACAGACGTATACTTCTTATTATACGTCTGTGGATTATTTGCGTTAAAAAACGCTCAAATAAACTCAAAGATAACGAAACGTTAAATCATCAAATATTACGAATCCATAAAGCAATCTTATCTTATCTGAATGTTTAAAATATTGTAAAATAATTTCGTTCAATCTCTAAGGATGTCAATTAGAGATTTGATAAGACACTGTTGCTATAAAATCAAAAATTGAAAAGCGTTGAAAAAGAAGAATGGGCGTTTTTGTATGAAACCCGTCCCACCCTTTGCAAGTTCCCACATGGTAACTTTCGAAATAAATAGTGTATTTTGTTGTAAGGACAGCAAATATGAACGAGCGAATGAAAGAATGAAAAAAAAGAAAAAAAAGGGGAAAATATGGGTTATAGGCCTCATTTTGTTTATTCATTTTATATGACTCTTATAAATCAAAGAAATCTGCGAGGGAGGAGTTTAAATTCAAGAAAAAATTTTGGATTCAATTTTATATTATCATTTATTATTTTAATTTTCTTCTCAATAACTTTTTTCTCCAATAGGTACCTGACAGATTTGTTGTCATACAATAAAATGCTTCACTTTTGAAGTACTTTTATTTGACGCATAGATGTAAGTGTTACAAGGAGGGGGGACGTTTTGCCCATTCTTCTTTCGTCAGGTCTAACCAATACCTCGGTGGTGGAGTGGTCAACGCAGCCGCCCAGATTGCGGAGGGCGCGGGTTCGATTCCCAACTGAGGTAGACATATTTTTAAACGTGTCGTTTTCATCAAGGAGCATGCATGCAATTTAAAACGAGCAGAATATAGCTCGTATTATAATATCAGGCACGCAGATTTATGGTTTTTTCAATACAACGCTGCACGACCAAATTAATCGCCTAGTGCAAACAAGGCGATTAATTTCAATAATAAGGCGTCCGTCCGGAGAAGTGGGCAAAGTTCCTAAAGAAGGATGCTTTGAATATTATCTGGTATTTCTGAGAGATTGCTGTTAGCTAGCACGTTTGGCCTTTACATCGTAACTGGATTTAAGGGGCGGCAAGAAACAACGGTTGCTACAGCCGTTGACCGAAGATCCCGGAAGTTTTTTTTGAGGGAGATGGAAACAAGCGAGTCCTCTATAAGATTCTCCGGGTGTTCCAGTTGATTAAAGGGATCAGAATTTTGGATAATTTACGTAATGAAATGCTAATCAACCATTTAACTAATTCGGTAAGTACTTCAGCGAGAGTTCGTTTAAAGCCTGACCAGAAAAATTAATAACCTGGTCTAGCGCACAGACGTATAATTCTTATTATACGTATGTGGTCTAGCCACAGACATATAATAAGAAGGGTCTAGCGGTGCTTCAATTGCCTTTTTAATTGCAACACTAAGTATAGTCATACCCATGTGAATTGGCAAGCAGCATGTATGAGCTCAGCTTTAGAATAGTCAACACCTGATATTAGCACCATAGTTTTTTATAGACAGGTTTGCTAAAGAAGTAGGTTAGAAATTTTAAGACAATCGCGGAGCGCAGCGTAGCATTCAGTTGGTTGAATGCTTTATGGTCTAAGTCTAATTTAGTTACAAAAAAATAATTACATAATTTTCTGAAGAGTTTCTATTCTTCTGTAACTGGCAGTTTCATATTTTCATACCACATTTCTTCCACAGAGTACCAATTACATTTATTTTCTAACTGTTTAACTGTCAACCTAGACTGCCTTATTCTTTTTCATTTATTTCTTTCTTTCTATTCATCTGTGCATCCTACGCCTGTTTTCACGTTTCAATTCAATATCATTGCTTCAATTACGTAAAATTTACTGCTGACACACACAATGCTCCACTTCGGCGATCTAGCCAAGATACGCGGGCTGATCTACTACAAGATATCGCCTCACGAGCAGCGGGCGTTCGCCGGCGCGGTCACCTACGGCATTCCAAACATAGTGCGCCGTTTCAGGGATTGCGTGTTCACAGTCTTTCCGCCCATAATACTCGGCTACTTCGCGTACAAGACAGTGGAGGATGCCCACCGTTCCAACACTAGGAAGAATCCGCGCGACTTTATGTTCGAAGTCGACCCTGATCTGGAAGAGAAGTAATGGATCGACTGTACGCGCACTTGCGAGTAGCGAGAATCGGATGATCGATGTTTTTACGTTCCTGTGAGTTTATAAAGTTTTGTAAGTGAGCTGGTGTTTTTCTTATCGTTTTATCCTATCGTTTTTTAATCATCACATAAATCCTTCGATCAACAATACAACTAGATGTCAGGTCGGCGCTAAAAATATGTCTCTGTAAATAACAGCCCACTTGAGAAGTGAGGTCTTATTTTCTCGCAAGTCAATAACAAGAAAAATTACTTTATTTGTTGCCCCATAAGGTTGATTTCACCACTAAATGTTATTGACGTCTCTGTGATAGGAGTAATCATTTAGTAAAGAAAAAGTATTTATTCACGTGGACAGAAATTAGCTTTGATTTTGTATGTGACGCGTTATCTAGTTTGTATTGTTGATCGAAGCAAAAATCAATTGCTACCTGTATGACGGCGCATGTATGAGCGCGGCTCTTACGATTTGGTGGTCAGAGTGTCGTCTTGGCTGATTTCTTTTTAGTTAGTTGTGTTTGTCAGGACATGGTTTGTATGAAAGAAAAATTATAGAAAATTCAAGGGAAAATTCCGAAAGGAGAATGACCTTTTTACTACGGGAGTTAGGCTAGTTTTTTAGCTAGCTAGTAACACACACAGCTCTTTAATGAAATAAATAGTAATCAATAGCAGCAATGCTCTGAATTATTAAGAAAAAAATTACATTACAATATCATGCGGGAGTTTGAAGCTATCTTCAATTTTAGCTTAACACTTTTTAGGTATTTTGAGGTTATGACAACTGTTGTCGTATGACTATCAGTTCAGTTCGGCATTTATTTATCACTTGACTTTTAACGCGGCGTTCTAATAGAAAACCTTTTTTAACAGTTATCACTATAACTTAAGAGAACACTTTTGATATGTGAATGATTAAGACGCAATAGATATCGAATAGGCTGGTTTCCTCATTCTCCTTTTGATGCTATTTCAATATGAAAAAATCTTATCTTTGTCATCAATCATTACGGGATACGGGTGTCTAAGCAGTGGTAACAGCTATTATAATTATATGCCTACTGTTTCTATATCGTTAAATGTGACAGTATTTACTTCTAACCTTGTACCCGCCGCGCTATACCGTAAAAAAAAGTGCATCATCATAATCTTTATGAATTCAGCGTCATATTTTCTCATTATTAACTAAAAACATGGAGCTAACAGTTTTCGTTCATAGTTAAAGTTATCTTAACGAGTATTGCACCCTGACCGGACTTTATCTAACGTTTATACCCGTCACACCAATTTGAAGATTAAATTGGATTCGAATGAACTTAACATATAATGGTAAGAAATAGCAATCTTTTGTTATTATTACAGATATCTACTCCTTTAATAGGCATGTTACCAGCAGCCTACAAACGTCCCACTACTGGACTCGGGCCTTCCCACATGGGGAGATCGGGCCATAACACATCACGCTGGCCCAATACGGGTTGGTGGGTTGCAAGTTATGCTGCTGCCAAATATAAATACCAATAGCAGCATCTCGAATTCTCCAGCGACAACTGAAATACTTTACCGCCTGTGTTCTTGTGGCTAAGCCACCGGTCTTGTACACACAGGTCCAAGTTTCGATTCCCAATGGGGGGTAGTACGTGGTAGTACTTTGTGTACTTAGTTTGGTTGGTGGTAGGGCTTAAGTCCGCCTGGCTAGCTACCACAGTCTTATCTAAAGTCTGGCGCGTTTCGTCGCGTTTCGTCCACTTTGCAATTGGTCCACTTCATCCACATCGTGAAACGTCATATTCGTGAATAGTCCACTACGCAAATCGTCCACTTCATGAATCGTCCGTTACGCAAAACGTCCACTTCGCAAAACGTCCAATTCGCGAATCGTCATTTTCGCATTTGGTCAACTTTTGATGAGAGTACCTAAGGTAAGTATAATTAAATAAGATATTTGACGCCACATCTCAGCAACATGCGTCATGTTATCAATATTTATTTATTTTTTTGCTGTTTCGGCGAACTTCGTACCGCCTAACGATAAATGAATGCCGTATTAACTTTTTACAAAATTTATTCACAATTTTGTTTTTTTTTCTCTTTATTTAGTTTGGGGCTTTTATCCGATGTTTAAAATCTATTTTAAAAATAAAGCAATTGGTTTCTTTTTGTTTTTTTTTCCTTTTAAATCAAGTAAGAATTATTATTTATTTATTTTTTATTCAAAGGAGATGTTCCATATTTCTAAACTGGTTTTCTAAATTGATTCCGGATTTGCGGTTTTTCTATGTTCATGTATATTTATCCGTTTAACCATATTAACGAGTTTCAAAAAAATAAGCTTATCTTGGGCTAGAATATTGATGTAAACGTGAATAAAAAGGTAAAATAATTAAAATGTATGTTTAGTAAACTACTTAATATCAAAAGCGTTTTTTTCATATATAAAAAAGGAGGCAAACGAGCAAGCGGGTCACCTGATGGAGAGTAGTCACCGCAGACGCGTTGCCGTCCTTTAAGGAAGGAATAGAGTTAAGGAAGGAATAGGAATTGTGAGAGAGAGAGAGAGGGGGGAGGGGATGGGCCTCCGGAACCCTCACTGACCGGACGAAACACAACAGCACCAAGTGCCATTATTTCACGCCGGATATTCGTGAGAGGGTGGTATTACGCCGGGCGAGCCGGCCCAATGCGTGCTGCAACGCAGCGTGGCTCTACAACTCAGTCAGTGTCACTCAATTAGCACCACCCAGGGGTCACGTGTAGGGTCTCAAGGGTAAACCTACGGACGCGAGAAATTTTAACCCCCAAAAAATGTTTATTATTTAACATACATATAATACAAAAGGATTATTATCCCCAAAGGATTAGTCAGAGACTAGGCAATGAAGACAGCAAAAGCAGTCTTCTACCATAGTCCACTTTTCACCAAATAGCGATAGGTAGGAGGGGTGAGCCCATCGCCGCTCTATGGTGTTGGATGTATGTGCAGTCTTTTGTACGTTAGTCGCCTTTTACGACACCCAAGGGAAGAGAGGGGGTGCTAGTATTCTTTCACCGCTACGCGACACGGTTTCCAAATACAAAAACGAAATATACCAGAATAATTAGCATTATTGGCATGGCAATAAATAAATATCTTTCAGTTTAAATTGCAAAATGTTAACAAAAATAGGTTGCAACTATATGAAACAATATACACAAAAACAATCATAGATAAACAATACATTATCATATAACCAACATATAACAATACATTATCATAAAACAGGGAGCTCTTGCCTCAACAAAATCTTAAGAAACGCAGGTAGCGTAACACAAAAGTTGTTGCGACTCGAAAGAAGTTTAAAAGTTTGTCAGCTGTATTATTATCAGACTGTTCAGTGTTACCAATTTATAAATGTAATACACCATACATTTATTTTCTTTTTAACGCAACACAAATTATCAAATAATATTCTTATTTTTTAATGATAAGTTTAGTGTTCCAATAAGTTGTGGGTGCCAACATTGGGTCAGGTTAACCTACTATTCAATAAATATCATACAATAATATACAATATTTTATTTGTAAAGCTTTATATTACCAGCAAACAAAGAGTATAATTTAGAAATTTACCAATTGCGTAGTGGACCAAATGCGAAAACGACTTTGTGCAAAGTGGACCAAATGCGAAGTGGACCAAATATGAAGTGGACCAATTGCGAAGTGGACCAAATGCGAAATGGACCAAATGCGAAATGGACCAAATGCGAAATGGACTAAATGCGAAGTGGACCAAATGCGATGTGGAAGTGTTTTAGGAGAGTGGACCAAATGCGAAGTGGACGAAATGCGACGAAACGAGTCTGGCGTCATAACAATGTTTATAGCATTGTTGTGTTTCGAGAGTTTCGATATTAAGCATATTATAATTCATGTATAACAATATGTTTAATATCTGATAATTTAATCTCTTATCATCACATCTGCTATCGCCGCCTGTTGGTCGACGAAAAACGCAAGAAAGCACGATTAACGATTGTTAAGATAAGTCACGTCCATACTATTTAAACTCGTCGATGATTGCGTTTTATCTAACTTACGAGGAGAATCCGTTGATTTATTTTGTTCTTCAGCCCCTTCTTAATTTTAACACATAAACTGTAATGGATAAGAGATCAAGTGTTTATTGCGCGTGTCAGATAGACTATCCCTATTTGTTTCTTTGACTAATAGATTATAGGCAGTATAATGACATACCTATTAGTGCTGAAACTAGTCATTTATCCAGCATAGGACAGTTGACTTCTGCACGACAACAGTGTAAAATAAAGGCTAACGCGCAGCCAACAAGGTCGCCTTTCCACTCACCCGCTTGTTCGCGTCCAGCTCGATCTTCGCGTCCCCATTCCTGTGGTCACCCACCACGTACTTGGCGTCGGCCATATCGACGCGCGTCACTATCTTGGCCTCCTGCTCCTTGTCCAGGAGTTTCTCCTCCGCCTCGTCGGAGACCCGCTCCTTCGACTTGCTGAGAACCGGCCTCGATGGGCTCCGGTAGTCTGCAAACAAAGTATGACAAAACATTTAGGTATTATTTATAATGAACTCGGCTGGCGCAAAACTACACACAACATACATACATAGTACATACGTAGTCAGAGACTAGGCAATGAGGACAGCAAAAGCAGTCGGGTCGGGTGTTTTGAACATGACAAAGATGACAAAAAAGGAATTCGTGTTTTTTTTCATTTTTAATTAAATAATTCTTTTTGTGAATTTTAATTGGATAGTCTTTGTATTTATTTGAGTATCTAATTTATTTTAAAGCAATAACATAAGAAAACTAAATGAAAAACAATTATTTACAACGCGCGGGCAACGGCCGGCCGCGTTCGCGTCAGCTGGGCGATAAGTACCTACGTTAATCTGCAATGATACCATTTTTGTCATGTTTAAGACGCTTGACCTGATCGGCCCTTGAAGTTTCTTGCGGTTTCTGGCAGTCACCTTATATAATATAAACTTCGTTTGCTTTTCTTTTCTTAAAATATTCGGCCACTTTAAAAATGACTGTCTTGATTATCTCGTGATAATGCACGACCCATTTAGGATATTTTATCTCATGTGCGTCTGACACACTAGTTGCCGCCGTGAGCGATGACGGCAGAATAACCCCAGAATAACCCCCCCGCCTCGCCGCTCGCGTGCCCGGGGCGCGGTGCGGCGGTGGCGGTCAGACTATAATACATACTTTTTTTTCCAGAATTTAAACCATTATTTTCTATGTCTTAGATGGTTTGAAAAACTCAAAGCGCGACCTATCTAGCCTTAACTCGTAAACCCTACGCGCGCGCGTAAACCCTGCGCTCCTGACGGACGTCAAATCGATATCGAGTCGGCTTTGCTCAACGGAATATGAACGCTCGGGTCACGCGATGGGTTTCGGTTTCGCGTGGGGGTCGTTGGAGGGTGAACCTTCTGTACGGCAGTAATATTAGTTATTCTGTGCTTGTACCAAGACAAAAAACGAAACAATTTTAAAACACACAAATTTATGCTTATTAATTTTTGACGTTTTCTATGCTTAAGTTTTTATAAAAAAAGATATTTGAATGATTAAAAATGTCAACCTTATTGGTTAGGTACTAATGTTTTCCAAAACTCATTTCAACCGTTTATTTTACTTTAAAAACTCAGTTATTTCCAATTTCTATTACTTACCACAATATCAATACGATAATTGGAAATCACATTTAATTTTATTCCTTAAAGTAATAACTTAAGTTAAAAATTCATTGTGATTTATCATTCTTCACCTTTCATCCTAAAAAAAAAACGATAAAATACCGATAAATATTAGCCGTTTGTGTCGCTAGGGGAGAGACACTTGCCCGCTATTTTTGTCTCGTACCAGGATACGTTTGTTTACACAATTCTATGACCACGGCTTAAATTTAGGTTCGACGCGATTCTGTTTCGGCGTGCAGTGGTACTGGGGGTAGCGATGCGCATTTTGTCTGGCACAGACTATAATAGCTCGTTAGATTAGTTGTTAAGTCTTAACTATAAGTTAGTTAACTGTTTTTTTTATTATTATTATTATTGACGTCAATAAGTGCCTGTAAAGGTTTACATTGAATAAATAATTTGACTTTGACTTTGAGTCTTCTACCACAGTACACTTTTCATCAAATAGCGACTGCACATGTGCTCAGCGTGACAGGTGGTGAGCCCATCGCCGCTCTATGCTGTTGGATTACATTGTGTCGGGTTACACTAACCGGGTCGCGTGGCGGTGAAAGAATACTACCACCCCCCTCTCGTCCCTCGGGTGTCGTAAAAGGCGACTAACGGACTAAAGACAGCACAACATCCAACAGCATAGAGCGGATTAAACTCATTTTTTCTTTAGCTAATTCATGTATTTATTTTTAGTTACTTTCCTTGTAGTCGTAATGAAAAGCAGTGTTTACCTCTGGTGAAAGACTATATAGTCCCTCGAACTATATTATAAACCCCGTCTCGGGAATAAATAAGCTACTTTCACCCCAAGGCAAGGGTAACAATGTACTATTGCAAACTACCTATTCCTTATTTTATTAGGTCTAGCTGTCGGAATACAAAAACATTCCTAACATCTTCGTTATGACTTAGGTAGACATGTATCATTATCTGAATTAGTAACTCCTGCGGGAAATCGAATTCGGGATCTGTAGCTCTGACTGGTCTAAACACTAGACCGCAGAAGCGATCGTAAACAGAAATTACTGTAATCATAAGTTTCTACAAAGAAGTGTCAAGGCAAGCCTTTTGAATGTAGGTAATAAAAACTTAGGATAAAATGTTTACTAAAAAAAAATTAACCAGTCCAGCAAGCCCGAGACCCCTCTCTCGGTCCTTTGTTCTCACTAGTTCGATTCAGTAGTTCGATCGTCGAACTAGAGAGAATTTTTTTTCTCATTTGTTCGACCGTCGAACTAGTGAGAATGTTTGTTCTCACTAGTTCGATCCGTTAACTTATTATTTTTCTGTTGTCTAAAAAAAAAAATAACCCTCGAAATTCAAGACAATCGCTACGCTGCGCTTCGCGATTGTCTTAAATTTCTAACCTATCACGTGACCTACAGGAGTAGGGCAGACCAATATCTATTATATCGGTACTTAATGTTCTTGCTTCTCGATTAATAATAATAATAAGTTAACGGATCGAACTAGTGAGAACAAACATTCTCACTAGTTCGACGGTCGAACAAATGAGAAAAAAAATTCTCACTAGTTCGACGATCGAACTACTGAATCGAACTAGTGAGAACAAGCCCTCTCGGTAGCTTAACGGTTAGAGCAGTGGACCGGCAATCCAAAGGTCATCGGTTCGAATCCCATTCGAGCTTCCTGAGACTGGTTGATTTTTTTTCTAGTAAACATTTTATCGAGAACCCTCTCTCGGTAGATTAGCGGTTAGAGCAGTGGACCGGCAATCCAAAGGTCATGGGTTCGAATCCCATTCCAGCTTCCTAAGACTGGTTGATTTTTTTTATCCTATAATCTATATAGCATAGATAGTAAAAACTTGTAAAGTGCGTTCATAATTATTTTACGTATAAGTGGTACGTATGCGCAGTAACATCGTAAATTCCCGACTGATTGGATACGAATATAAACATCAATCATACCAAAGATGAAAGTCTATTTGCCGTTATGTGTGTGTACACGATACAACACGCCACTGCGAGATGCACTGTCGGTATAACGTAAAAGTTTAAATCAAGCACAGAAAACTACACTTTCTACTTTCCAAATTTTCATTGATTACGCTTTGGATGTCTATTCTACATATTATTGAAAGTTGCTTAGTAAAATTCTCATTATTCGTTAGTAGTTTATAGATCATTAAGATGTTTATGTTAATCTTATCCACATAATTAGGTTTAAGCGTTTTCTTTTCATGGCGTGTGATGGGTAAGGTGATAAAGTGACTTTTAACTAATCACGTTTACACAAACAGTAACTTAAGTTATCAGCTAGTACGAATATCATTCAGCTTTCAATCACTTTAACGAAACTGCGAATTCGCCACAAATTATATTTTTAATACTAAGCATTGATCTAGATTAATTAGATTATAATAACACTTATTTACACTTATTATCATACTTCCTACTAACATTATAAACGCGAAAGTTTGTAAGTATGGATGGATGTTTGTTACTCTTTCACGTAAAAACTACTGAATGGATTTGGATGAAATTCGGCATACAGATAGTTTCTAACCTGGATTAACACATAGGATATTTTTATCCCAATATTCCCACGGGAACGGGAACCACGCGGGGAAAACCGCGAGCGGCCGCTGGTAATAACATAACCGTGTCGCATAGCGGTGAAAGAATACTACCACCCTCTTTCTTCCCTTGGTTGTCGTAAAAGGCGACTAACGGACTGAAGACTGCACATACATCCAACAGCATAGAGCGTGCATATTTAGTGTGTCCTCAACCCTAGTCCACTTTCCACCAAATAGCGACGGCACAATGTGCTCAGCGTGACAGGTGGTGAGCCCATCGACGCTCTATGCTGCTGGATGTATGTGCAGTCTTTAGTCCGTATATAGTTGCTATCTTCGATCACATAAGATCGAAAATTACTATGCAGTCTATCCTAGTGTTCTGGTTTATGGTAATAATTTATAGGAACGGTACTTGATGATCTATAAATAATGTTAATGCGTAGTCGATAAATTAAATGCGTACCTACCAACCACGGTACAGTCACCCTCAAATTTATAGAAGCATAGTTACTAAATGGTCAAAATAATATATTAAAATACGTTTTATAAGTACAATATTATGACGCGTGTAAGTTTGAAGACTCTTTTTGCTTGAATTAAAAATGTTGACAATGCTAGAAAAAACATTTTCTAATAAAACTTTTTCTTAACAGATAGAGACTAAACATAACATCGACTGCCTAAAAACTAGACACTGGCTAAATCATAGCGAGCCGAGCCATCATATTAACATTCGAAATTAAGTGTAGAAGTGAAGTTTGTCATCTCTAAAGTTAGACAATGTCTAAAAAACAGATGCTCGCACTTTTTCGACATAAGAGGGTTTACGCATTTCGGTTTCCCATACAAGCTTTCAAGTTTGAAATTTGTACAGACTAGTGAGCCAATTTTAATGAAACTTTGCATGCCAAAGTTTAATACAGAGATCTATGTTAGTGCGATAAGTATCGCAATAACTCAAATAAATAAACGTTGTTGTCTACAAAGTATTAAGATCTCTGTATTTTACTTTAACATGCAGTTTCCTTAAAATTGGCTGAGAGGTTTGTAAATTTTTGAACTGGGAAGTTTGTATGGAAAACTGAAATGCGTAAACCGTCTTAAGAAAGAGACGCAACACTTTTAACGTCATCATCACCATTTCTAAAAACGTGTCTAACTTCAAACGTTCTGTAGTAAAGATTTTATGAGCAGAAAAGTTGGATCGATCTATCTAATACCGATTGTACCTTGACGTATACATGACGGCACTCTGTTATTAATATTGGCTGAGTAGCTAGTCATCTTCAGTTTCTATTGAGTGATAGATTCGTCTAAAAGAGTGCGGCAAAGTGAAAGCATGAGGTACAGTCAACAACAAAAAACACTTAACATTTTAGTAATTTGACAAAACAACTACATAACTCTATTACTCTAAAATTCTAAATGATATACTTATACCAAATTGTTTAACTGTTTAGCTACTTTTGTTGGTGACCTACGTATACCGAGTTATAAGCCCTTTTTAGTTATTACATTTATTACTGACATGTAAGTATCTTCTATCTTTATAAATAAAAAATCTATTGCCCCAAATGTACGTTCGCGCATCACTTCAAAACGGCTGTACCTATTTGGCTAATTCCTTTTTTGTTGTGTTTGTAATTGTCTGGACCAGATTTGACGTTACGGGATACGCGCGGGTGTTCACGCGGACGGAGTCGCGGTTAGGCCGCTAGTTTCAAATAAAAGTACAAATTGAACAATATTTATTCGGTATTAATGTATTCAAAATTTCGATAATGGAATGTCGACATTAAAAATTGTTATTTGTACATCTGTCAATCGTCCGAAGTTAATACAAACAGAATAACTACCTACATACTTACAATGTTTTAAAATTGTAAATTATGACTTATGATTATGATATTAAAACTTGTTAAAAATGAAGTAGCAAAAATTTTCCTAAACATTTTAGTTAATGAAAACTTTCAATAAACTTAAGTATGATTTTTATCTATTCTTACTACTGGTAAGCATTTAGCCTTCTCATCCGACCTGATGGTTAGTACATCCGACACTTTGAACTAAAATATCTATAAGTGCTAAGTAGTTTGCGCTCCGGTTAAATAATTCGCTTTAAACTGACCGAAAGTTAAAGTACAGCAAACCGGGAAGAAAACTGGTATACAGCGACCAATACCACAATCCAGTTACGGAACCGGCCGGGCCCTCCAAATAATTGGTTGCTATCCCAAGTAATGGCTGCCTTCGAGAAACATCCAAGGAGACCACACTTGAGAAATATCGTTAAGGGGATCCTGCACGAAATTGTGAAAATTTACGTATTTTTAAGTCACTTGTACTATGCGCTGAATTAGTTAAATAAGAAAGAAAAGAAAAAAGAACATTAAAAGAACTTAATTTTGTAAGTTAGCCTGATCATTGCAAAAGGTCATGGCCTTGCTGAAATTTGAAACAAATTCTTTAAACAATAACAAACAATATATAAAATAATGTAAAGACTCCGAAGAACATTTTTTTTCGACAACTTTCATAATTTTTCCCATAAAACAATAATTCTTACATGAAAATATTTGTATTTATATAGGTACCGCAGGGCACCTCCTTCTTTAAAAAAATAATTTTATTTTTTACCACAAGCACGTGATGGTTTTGCACATTTCGCAGAATAAAAACATTGCTCAAATTAAATTACTAGGTCTGAAACTTCAAAGCAGGATTGTTCTAATTTTAAATATCATTATGATTGATTTTGCTTTGAAGTCTCAGACTTATGTCAGTTTTTGCGATCGCGCGGCACCCCCTTAAATGTTTTTTATTTAAGCCTTTATACTGTCCCACGCTGGGCAAGAGCCTCAATCATTGAATAGTCCTCGCAAAATAGAAGGGTATTGGCTTGAACCCTAGACCTCCAGTATCGGGCCGAGCGATTAACCACTCGAGGTGCTTGTTACAGAGGTAGGCGAAAACTGAAGAACAAGAGAGAGACTCCTTTCGTAAGAGAAAATATTGGATGAAGTACCTATCTCCACATGACAGTAAAGTTCTACTTTATCTAAGTATTCCGTGAGTATTGCGGTACCTACCATTAATTTGTTAGTTTTTTGTATAGTTTTCTAACTAAGTTTGTCTAACTAAAACTAAGTATACGCATGGGGTATTTCGTGTATCGAAACGTGTTTTCGTTTGGACGCCACTTTTTGGATCACCTGTTTTATACACTATAATTATATTATATTTAAGTACATGCTTTTATTTGGATGATGTATTGATGTATTTTTTAATTAATACAAGTTATATTAGGTAAGTACTGAAAACTGATAGCACCAAATATGCTAGCTAGCCAGCTAACTAGCTATAAAAGCGTGAATATCACACAATGTTACTTACATGAGAAAATAATGAGATGCGGAAAAAATATCAATCACGATTAGGGCACGTTTCCACTGACGTCCGTTCGCACGGTGTTTTAACTGAGCACTGAGCTGAGCGGCGTAAATGGCCAATTGTGCTGCCCCACAAGCGGATCGTTAGGCTAAGTTTAGACTCGAGCACAATGTAGCAGGATTGCATTGAATTCATTGTAAGGTACTCCGGGACCTTGCCTCTATAACATTGTTCTCCGCGGTGTACGTACCTACTTATGAATTAATTTGAAGATTTCTGAGCTTTATCCCGCCAAACCGTATTGGGCAATGGTGGGTTATGTATTAGGGCCCAATCTCCAAAATACATGTATTGTGGCAAGGATAAATATCCAGTGTGAGGACGTTTATGGGTTTACTCAATATATGTCGACGGCTTACTTTACTATTTATATTCAGAAGATTGGCTTTCCGCTGTTACGCACGGATCTAGTTCGCAAGGCCAAATTTAGTTCTAAATCTCCCAGCGCCTCGTCGTATCAATTAAGGGCAATTATTTTGAGACGTTTTGTTTTGAGAGGGCCATAACAATGGTCAGTCTACTCGGTACCTACGCGCCGGTGTTGACATTAAAGTATTTAGGCTGAACTTACATATAGAATCAACCACAAAATCCCGGCAGATGCCGAATAATCATTCCTATTACTAGATACTTACTTACTTACATAGGTTCACGTTTATCCCCCAAAGGGTTTGTCAGAGACTATAAACAATAAAAATGTGTGTTAGTATTTTGGCATATATCTCTACACAATTTCATGTCATAATAACGCCTCGGTGGCCGAAGTGCTCAAGCGCTCGGGTCCCCAGTTCAATTCCCAGGTCAGGCAAAGTGGTTTTTACGGTTATTTTCGATGCACAGCCCGGGTTTGTGATCGCCAACCCGCATTAGGCATTGTCCTATATTAGATATTTGAGTATCTTTGTGTGCCTGCTAACTTGACATCAAGATAGCTGGCACCTGAGGCACCTTAAGAAATACAGTTCGTATCAATGTGATTTATATGTCAAAAAACTGTGCATAAATAGTGAATCGTGAATCGTATACGCAAAATTTCAACAATTGTACTTCAATACAAACCGAGATTTTACGGTCTCTAAGTGGGCTGCCAACTTGACGATTCTTGCGATGGCGATTCCAGAGAAACGGGTTGAAGTTTTAAACAAATAAATACTTGAAAAAATTATGTGTGAAATTGTGAATCTTTCAATATCAATAAAAAAAGAATTCTTCTTTGCTATTTTCCAAAAATCTAATGTAAACTTCTACCATACATTCGATTGTAAGTACAATCGTGCACAATTTTATTTATTGACTTAAGATACTAACATAAAGTCTAATTATTTTTAATTCAAGTCATAAAATTACACTTAAATCTGCCGTTGTAATGTCAGTTTCACGTTATTTCTATCGAAACTTATGTCAAGCAATTTGTAATTTTAGTGACTCGAATTAAAAGTCTCGGATAGTGGTAGACGAGCGAGTGTCGCGAACGACCGAGAGATGGCGTGATTTTGTTTACGTGCGGTGAGCCGGTGATACGAGAATGGTGCGCGAAAAGTTTTATTTGTTTGTGTTGAAATTGGTAAGCAGTGAGTACATTTGCATCAGAAGTGAAAGTGTTTAAATCGTTTAATAACAACTTACATTTTTACAGGTACGCAGCTTATTTTCTATTATGGTATTTACAAAAATGATATACCTAGGTACGGTCGGAGTCGCCGTCGCTTTACCACTTTGCAGCGATTTTCGTGTGAAACGCACCGACCGCCCGGGTACCTACGTGCCTGTACCAAATAGACGACGCGGTGTGCAAGGGATTTTGACCTTTAGACTGGTAAAGCGACGGAGTCCGCCATTGTAACTAATGTGAGGTAGACATTTTCTCAGTCATTCAAAACCTTTCATATTTACTACTCGACCAACATAATTAATCGCATTAAAGCTAGACGTTTATCATAATTGTTCAATGATTAACAATCTAAATATATTGCACTTCAATTAGTTTGCACATGCTGAGTGGTCAGATTTTAAAATGGAATATCGAAGAAGATACGTTTAGTTTGTAAATTATTGAACAACTGTGATAAACGTCTAGCTGACATGCGCCTAATTATGTTGGTCGACTAATACGTATTACTTCATAGTAGGTACTTACTTACCAAGCTAATCTTTCGTCAAGTTATCTAGGGTCAAGTATATTCCTAGTGCATTAAATGTTAAAGTTACCAGCCTAGTTTTTTATGACTAATAAACAAAGAATAAGCTACGAATAGTTATTCCGTGTTTTGTTCCTGTCATTTAAACGTAATTTTTAATTAGAGTAAGGGTGGATTCGACCAAACTGGAATAAGACTTACTCCGAGATTAGTCTATACAAATTCGGCGTTTAATCTAGGTATATGGCCTTATTCCAGTTTGGTCGAATCCACCCTTAAAGAGACAAAACACGGAATAACTATTCGTAGCTCATTCTTTGTTTATTAGTCATAAAAAACTAGGCCGGTAACTTTAACATTTAATGCACTAGGAATATACTTGACCCTAGATAACTTTACAAAAGATTAGCTTGGTAAGTAAGTACCTACTATGAAGTAATACGTATTAGTCGACCAACATAATTAGGCGCATGTCAGCTAGACGTTTATCACAGTTGTTCAATAATTTACAAACTAAACGTATCTTCTTCGATATTCCATTTTAAAATCTGACCACTCAGCATGTCCAAACTAATTGAAGTGCAATATATTTAGATTGTTAATTATTGAACAATTATGATAAACGTCTAGCTTTAATGCGATTAATTATGTTGGTCGAGTAGTAAATATGAAAGGTTTTGAATGACTGAGAAAATGTCTACCTCACATTAGTTACAATGGCGGACTCCGTCGCTTTACCAGTCTAAAGGTCAAAATCCCTTGCACACCGCGTCGTCTATTTGGTACGGGCACGTAGGTACCCGGGCGGTCGGTGCGTTTCACACGAAAATCGCTGCAAAGTGGTAAAGCGACGGCGACCCCGACCGTACCTAGGTATATCATTTTTGTAAATACCATAATAGAAAATAAGCTGCGTACCTGTAAAAATGTAAGTTGTTATTAAACGATTTAAACACTTTCACTTCTGATGCAAATGTCTGATGTAATTTTATGACTTGAATTAAAAATAATTAGACTTTATGTTAGTATCTTAAGTCAAATAATGAAATTGTGCACGATTGTACTTAAAATCGAATGTATGGTAGAAGTTTACATTAGATTTTTGGAAAATAGCAAAGAAGAATTCTTTTTTTATTGATATTGAAAGATTTACAATTTCACACACAATTTTTTCAAGTATTTATTTGTTTAAAACTTCAACCCGTTTCTCTGGAATCGCCATCGCAAGAATCGTCAAGTTGGCAGCCCACTTAGAGACCGTAAAATCTCGGTTTGTATTGAAGTACAATTGTTGAAATTTTGCGTACACGATTCACGATTCACTATTTATGCACAGTTTTTTGACATATAAATCACATTGATACGAACTGTATTTCTTAAGGTGCCTCAGGTGCCAGCTATCTTGACGTCAAGTTAGCAGGCACACCAAGATACTCAAATATCTTTTGAACCATAGTATCACTATTTATATGCTATACGTCACTATTTATCATTATTTATACACAATTTTTTGACATAGTCAAAACCGTCTAATTCCGTGGTGTGCCTGCCAACTTGACGCTCACGTTTGATCGTCGACTCGTACGATGGTCGCATCGTTTAATCGCGCGCTGATCGCGTTATCGCGTTGTATTTAGGGTTACCATCCGTCCGGATTATTTCGGACATGTCCGGACTTTTAGACTCAAGTCCGCACTTTGTCCGGCTCTTTAATTTGTCCGGATTATGGAATATGAGTAACACAACTACATACTTATTAAGTCTTAAATCTTTATTAACTCCTCATTTTATCTAAAAACAAAATATAAAAAGTGAGTAATGTTTCCATCTTGTGACTAAAAAGTCCGGACTTTTATCGAAATGTCAGGCTTTTTGTCAGGACTTTTCAATTCCTAGTTGTATTAGGACAATGCCTTAGGCAAGCGGGGTGCTTTAAGCCAATACTCATCAACTGTAAGGATGAATTGATTCCAATGGTGTAGGCCTTTGCCCTGCAGTGGGACTGTAAGGCCACGCGGACGTAATAGCAAATAGTATTCGACATGTAGGTACCTACTGTGATTTCGTGGTAATCCCGGGTATTTTCATTTCCATGCGACACATATAAATAAATCGATCAACGGGTTTCCTCAGGCGAAAAGGTCAAACCAATTAACCGATAAGAGCAATTCCATCCTTCCGAATAGCTTCTTTATTTTAGGTTTTCTATTCGTCAATATGAGCTTGGGGAGTGAGGAGTCATGGTCATTTAATTTCCCAATGTGACAATGTCATTGTTTATGTGGGAAAGGCTGATCCCAACAGTGGGACAATGAAGGGCTGGCGATGACGATTCGTCAATATGCTAGTGTCACGTTTACGTACGTAGGTACATGTATTATGTATGTATATATATATAGGTATATATGTATATATAGGTACCTAGCTCCTGCGTTCAAATTTAGCACGCATAACATTATTTAGCACATTGTAAGAAAATAGAACAATTTATCAAGTGGAGCTAACCACTACGGCGACGTTCGCCTAATTTAATTGGTTTAGTAAACATTACGCATTTGTGCAGATTGATTTCAGTTTGTTTCCTGAATAACGAATTGAAGGGCGCTTTCCACTCACCAGTGCTTATCATTCTGGATATCTTTATTCTTTTATTATATAATAAGTAACATACAGTCGTCGTTATAAACCACTTTGATTAAAATTAAAAAGGCTTCTATACCTCCCAAACTTCAAGTTTTATTAAACGAATCCATAAGGTAGTCCCAATTTAGGGAACTTACTCTATGGGTTCACTTCGTCAGTAGTATAACAGAGTGTTTGAGAAAGGGCTTCAAACATTTTTACAGATAGTCGACAACTTATGATTACTTCTGACTGATGCAAACATTAATTATTCTACACTAACCGCTTCCTATTAGGCGGGCCATATATGCAACCTTCTACCTTACCTACGAGGGGCGTTCAAAATATTCTCGGTATTGATACGTTACAACCTCTTTTATATATATATTTGTTACTGGCCGCTAAGATTCATCCATTGACATTAAAAAAAAGTAAAATTGGAACCGAGATGTTCTTTTGTTTTTCTGCAATTGCCGAACAAACATGAACACCATGAGCGAATGAACAATTTTAACGAAATTAGAGCACCGATCCGTCATAAAATTCTTGACAAAACAGGGTAAAAATCAAAAAACCATAAAAGAGGAAATGGATTGTGTTTACCGTGAGTCTGCTCCTTCTTTATCTACTATTCAAAAATGGTCAAGCGAATTTAAGCGTGGAAGGGAGAGTATTGAAGATGACCCTAGACCTGGCCGGCCTGTAGTGGCTACCTCACAAGAAAATATTGATAAAGTGGAAAAACTTATATTGGAAGACGGCCGAGTGAAGGTAAAATCTATAGCTCAAGTAACCAATCTCTCTATTGGTACCGTACATGACATTATACATGACCATCTTAATATGTCAAAAGTAAGTGCAAGATGGGTTCCGCGAATGCTGACGCTTCTTCAAAAGGATATGCGTGTGGCTTGCTGTTCAGATTTTATCGACCTGTGTGGTGAAAATCCCGATGAGGTGCTGCAAAAAATAGTTACTGGAGATGAAACCTGGGTTCATCATTATGACCCAGAGAGCAAACAGGAGTCCATGCAGTGGCACATTAAGGGTTCAGCTCATCCCAAGAAGTTCAAGGTAATCCCGTCAGCTGGCAAGGTCATGGCCACAATATTTTGGGATTGTGAAGGAGTTTTGCTTATCGATTATAAAGAAAAAGGTGTAAATATCACAGGGCAGTACTACGCTAACGTTATACGTCAATTAAGAGATGCGATCAAAGAAAAGAGGCGAGGAAAGTTAACCAAAGGTGTTCTGCTTCTGCATGACAACGCCCCTGTCCATACTGCTCATATTGCCAAGGCAGCTATTGTTGAATGTGGGTTTGAAACTGTTACTCATCCACCCTATAGTCCGGACTTAGCCCCAAGCGACTTCTTTTTGTTCCCCAATCTTAAAAAGGATCTGCGTGGAAATAAATTTTCTGACGATGAAGCGTTGAAGACGGCCGTGGAGGAGCATTTTTACACCAAAGATAAAAAATATTTTTATGAGGGATTAAAAAAAATAATTGATCGATCTTATAAGTGTATGAACATAGGGGGGGAGTATATTGAAAAATAAAAATATCAAACTTTTCGTACTTGTTTGTTTTTATCCACATACCGAGAATATTTTGAACGCCCCTCGTACCTACTCAGCCGGTAAAATCCACATCTAAAATCCGGTATCTTATCTTAGTGGGGCATGCAGAGGTCTCCCAGTCCCTCTTACAGTAGCACGTCGACCCATTGAGATCTTTTGTGCAACCCCATCTTATCACTCTACCTCTTCAGTGAAAATGACACTGCTGGATGAAGGCCTGTTCTTTTAAACGAAACTAAACTCCTTGCGATCTCGTGCTAGCCGGATTCACTGGTCTCTTCTTTTTTGACTAGAAAAATGCAGTCTTACGCATACACCGAGGCCTAGGGCGACTTCGGGTTATGTGGAACTCCTTCCCCTACCTCGCCTAGAGATCTAGACGGAGAAAGAGGAGGCCAACCCATTAAAAAACCTAGGACCACCCCTTTTATGCCATGGAGATGGCTCGAGACTAGGGTTGCCACTCGTACTCTAAAATAGAGTATTGTCCTCTTTTTCATGTAGGCGTAGGTACTTTATAAATAATCTACGACACCAATAAAGTTCGCTAAAATACTCTATTTACGTAAAAGATAAATATTTTTTAAAGACAAATAAATAAATACTCTTTTTTATGCTACGTACTTTATTTTTGTTTAAACAAAATGAAAAAATACTTTTCATTCCTCATACACGGAAAGTAGGTCGCCCTCGTAACTCTTTCACCCGAGGTAAACACTTTCAAAGTCAAATTATTTATTCAATGTAAACCTTTACAGGCACTTATTGACGTCAATACTAATAATAATAAAAAAAACAGTTAACTAACTTATAGTTAAGACTTAATAACTAATCTAACGAGCTATTATAGTCTGTGCCAGACAAATGCGCATTGCTACCTCCAGTACCACTGCACGCCGAAACAGAATCGCGTCGAACCGAAATATAAGCCGTGGTCATAGAATTGTGTAATATGATTTCCAATTATCGTATTGATACTGTGGTAAGTAATATAAATTAGAGAGTTTTTGAAGTAAAATAAAGTAGCGGCTGAAATAAGTTTTGAAAAACATTAGTACCTAACCAATAAGGTTGACATTTATAATCATTCAAATATCTTTTTTTATAAAAACTTAAGCAAAAAAAAACGTCAAAAATTAATAAGCATAAACTTGTGTGTTTTAAAATTGTTTCGTTTTTCGTCTTGGTACAAGCACAGAATAACTAATACTACTACCGTACAGAAGGTTCACCCTCCAACGACCCCCACGCGAAACTGAAACCTATCTCGTGACCCGAGCGTTCATATTCCGATAAGCACAGCCGACTCGATATCGATTTGACGTCCGTCAGGAGCGCAGGGTTTACGCGCGCGCGTAGGGATTACGAGTTAAGAGAAAACACCACGCCGACGCGGCACCCAAAACTCCCACACCAAACACAGAAAAACGACGCCCCGCAGCCCCCTTCCAAAACCGGACCAACCCCCACCACCCCTTTTTTTAAGGCGTCTTCAGAAACATTAAGTAACTCGTTTAAAAAAAAAATCAAACATACAGACACAGAAAACCTCCTCCCCCAACCGACGCTTAACTAAAAATTGGTCCACCTCTGAAGGAGGAAACAGGGGACCACGAAACGCCGCTCCCCCGCGCCCAGCATGAGAATCCCGAACGCCATGCCGACGCAGTGTTTCCTCTCAAGGCTAGATAGATCGCGCTTTAAGTTTTTTCAAACCATCTGAGACATAGAAAATAATGGTTTAAATTCTGAAAAAAAAAAAAAAACTATGTATTAGTTAAGGATCCAATCTATTCAAAGTCTCATTCAGTTACAAAATCCAATAAACATCACTCGATTTAAAAAAAAAAAAAAAACCCAAAGTTACCCCTTTTTGTAAGGTTTTTCAATATTATGACTAAGCTACTGATAGATAGATAGATAAAAACTTTATTTACTGCTAAAAGACGCACACATGAGGGTACACAAAATCACAATAAAAAACATAGTACAAAAAAAAAGAAGATAATAAATATGTGTGTGTGTGCCGCAGCAGCAAAAGGGTGGCAGCTCATCGTCATATTCGCTAGCCGCGAATCGCTGGTTTTCAGCTACAAACGTGAGTGTAAACGCGAGTACGTTTACCAACGTTAGAAAAAAAAAATCAAAACTATAACTAAAAATTAAATACTAAATATTAAACTTAAATAACCTGTGATGATTGTGCCTATTTGCTTGCCTAAATTGCAGCTGAGATGAGATATACCTAATAAATAAGTGGTAGATTTAGATCAATCACACTCAACCACATTCACATCACCATCAATCGAACCAGACCCGCACCGACGCCATGTCCCCAACCCAACCTCCACCACCCCCACCACTCCCCATCCCCGATCCTACGGGGGCAAACCAACATCATCACTGTGCTTTTCATTACGAATGTTATGTAATGTAAAGTAAAAACAAAAACATGTACTTATGTCTTTAGTCCGTTAGTCGCCTTTTACGACACCGAAGGGAAGAGAGGGGTTGGTAGTATTATTTTGGTAAGCCTATCGCCGCTCTATGCTGTTGGATGCATGTGCAGTCTTTAGTCCGTTAGTCGCCTTTAACGACACTGAAGGGAAGAAAGGGGTTGGTAGTATTATTTTGATGAGCCCATCGCCGCTCTATGCTGTTGGTTGTATGTGCAGTCTTTAGTCCCTTTGTCGCCTTTTACGACACCGAAGGGATGAGAGGGATTAATAGTATTATTTTGATGAGCCTATCGCCGCTCTATGTTGTTGCATGTATGTGCGGCCTTTAGTCCGTTAGTCGCATTTTACGACACCCAAGGGAAGAAAGGATTTGGTAGTATTATTTTGATGAGCCCATCGCCGCTCTGTGCTGTAGGATGTATGTGCAGTCTTTGATCCGTTAGTCGCCTTTTACGACACCAAAGTGAAGAGATGTGTTGTCAGTATTATTTTAATAATAAGTCACAATTACACATGTCAGAAAAACGATTCTCCCTAGGGCGGAAAAGTACTACTTTCCACCCGCTCCTCAAGCAACTTCATGCCCCATCCAGACTCTCCACGAGGCTATATGAGGGAACGCGAGTACGAGAGTGGGGACGGTGCGCTCGTGTCCACTCGTCTTCCCTCGCCTCGCCTCGCTGTCGATCCGCTTTGTGTCGGTTTTTCGGATGCGAGTCAAAGGACGCGAGGGGCTAGGCGAGGGAATCAACCACACCCTCTTCGCTGTCTCACTTTGTTGTTAACTGCTGCAGAGTAATCGGTAAGGGACCCGCAGATCTACCATCCTGACAACATCGTCCTGCATGGGGGCAATCTGCCTGAGACCGCTGATATTCTTCTGAGACTAGATAAGATGTTTGGTTATAAGTATATAAACCCGCAATTGAGCAACAACCATTTGCATGGGAACAACTCCGAAATCGCGAAAATAAGAGGATATGCGGATTGAGATATTATAGATTATATCATTATTATTATCCGAGCAGCTCCATCCGTTCAGCTACCCTACGTAATGTCGCGTTGCATGCATAAAAAATAAATTACAATCAAGATCGATCTGCCCGAGATCTGCATACCGATATTGTGGTTTTAGTGTTGTAAGAAACTCAATTTTTGGAGTTCTATTTAATAAGACTTGAGCTGTTTTTGAAGACTCGGAGCCAATGCCAAACTTAAAATAAAACTTAGAGCTTCAGAAATTATTGTTATTTTTTCACGTGGCGATCTTTACCTCCAAATATTTTGGGAACGTGACACTTTAGGGTAGCATATTCCTGGACATTTTTTATTTGTTAAAGTATCCTCTATCCATTTAGACCACTTTCACAGTGCCCGGAAACTTCAGAAAAAAATCTAAATGGCGGCATGTGGATATGCCAGCTTTCATACAAAAATGTTCGAACCCCTTTATAAAAATTTAGAGCAGAGTTGTTTTTTTTTGTGTTTGTTGTGTTATTTAGTTAATAGTGTTTCTTGTGAACGTTTTACACAAAACTTAGGGAGGTAAGTTAATTTAAGCACTTCATTTCATAATTTAAAGTGGTAAAAAAATTATTTTTGTTTCTACTTATTAAAGTATTAAATACAAAAGGGTATTAGTAGTAAGAAAATAGCAATATATTTTTTATGTGTTGTACCTATTTATCGAGTAATTGAATATTTAAGTCAAGCTTTTTTGTATTTTTTTTAAATTTTTAGTTTTTCTTTAATTTATTTTCGTAGAATATGTTTACCGCGCCTTTTAAAGTATAACCCATTATAGTTTTACGCTTTTAATTCTACAATACTTACATTTTTTTTTATAAGTAGGTATTATTATTATTTTTTTTTTTTTTGCCACTTTTTATTTAAGTACTTATTTTGTTTTATTTTTGATTCAATGTTTAACTTTTGATTTATTTTATTTAATTTTGTCTATTTATGATTTTAAAATTGTATTTAATAATAAGTACAATTGTTACTAACATAGTTTTAAGTCTCAATAGTTTGTTTGTTACTAACCCATGGATCAAAGAGGTCTGAAATAAATGATTTTATTATTTATTAAAAGGAACCCTAAAATCTGTATTATCTATTACGAGTATAATACACCAGCTCAAGTTCATGACTCGGTCTAGAGTCTAGTCTAGATCAAAGAACTTAAAAGACTCGAAAGGACTCGAAAAAGGACTCGGACTCATGTGACTAACTAGTCCTTGTCTTTAAAAAAGACTCAAGTCTCGAAATAAAGGCTAAAAGACTCGAGTTTCTTACAACACTATGTGGTTTCCACTTCCAATAACTCGGCGCGGCGGGGAGAGTGCTGCACGTTGTATTCGCAAAATATGTTATTAACTCATTATAAATCAAACAGTCCAAAAAACATTTAAAAAATATTATCATCGAGTATGAATGATTAGGTATGTTCGAAAATAAAAGAAAGTCTTTGATCACATGTTTTTATGAGATCGAAGAAGATACCATTATTAATGGTTATGGTAAGATAAAAGACCTTTTACACAAACTTTAATTTAGGTTACATTACATACACCTACATAATATCCACGACTATTATCGAGTCTTTACCCGTGGTCCCGGTGGGTCGACCCATTACCGGGTCCACGGGTAATTTTAATTACCCGTGGTCCCATGGCACTAGGGATTACATTTGGATTAATATTTCGACTTCGATTATATCTATACTAAATTAATTACAACCATGAACTTCAACATGTATTATTATGCACATACATCCTTCAGCATAGAGCGGCGATGGGCTCAACAAAATAATATTACCAACCTTTTTCTTCCCTTGGGTGTCGTAAAAGGCGACTAACGGACTAAAGACTGCACATACATCCATCAGCATAGAGCGGCGATGGGCTCATCAAATTAATACTACCAACCGCGTTCTTCCCTTAGGTGTTGTAAAAGGCGACTAATGGTCTAAAGACTGCACATATATTATCATCACTTAGTTACTTAGTAAATATATATTTTTTTGTTTATTATACTTAATTACTTATTTTTTATATTTTTCATGGTTGTAATTAACTTAATATCGATATAATCGGAATCGAAATATTCATCGAAATGTAATCCCTAGTGCCATGGGACCACGGGTAATTAAAATTACAAGTTGACCCGGTAATGGGTCGACCCACCGGGACCACGGGTAAAGACTCCTATTACCGCCCAAGGTTTAGTCTGAGACCAGGCAATGAGGATAGCAAAAGCAGCCTACATCAACAAAAACAAAATTAAAATTAGCAATGCTAGTAAATAGCAAAATATTAAAATTACAAAAATATGTTTACTTAGTGAATTTAATGATTACTTATGTGGATTTTTTTTTAATTATAATAACATTACTTATTGAATAATACTGTTAAATTGAGCAAGGTAAAAATAAATAAATAAAGTGTCAAAAATTTCCATTTAAAAATCTTTTATTAAAATAATCAAAAAAATAATTTACTGTGATTGATTCAACTTCTCTAGGAACTGTTCAAAGAGAGAATTTCTTTCTCTCTGTATATTATTTGACTCTTCAACAATACTAATTAGCCTATCTAGTTTATCTTCCACTGCTCGTTGTCTATCTTTCATTTCCAAAGATATTTTTCTGAATTCATTGTACCTCCTTTTACTTTGTTTCTTTTTAGTTTCTTCAGTGATGTACCCAGCTGAGGTTTCACCGTTGTCATGTGTGTCTTTATCATGTGCTGATGTGTTCATCGAGAGTAAGACTTTTGCAACACTTTCTGTATCGCATTCTTGTATTTTCTGTTGTATCTCCGGTTGATATTCTCCGTTTACACTAAATATTTGTTCAAATATCTGAAAATAAGGCCACTTTACATGACTTTTATTCTTTTTAGTCTTCAAAAGCCGAATGTATGTCAGTTTTAAGTTTCTAAACTTTTTGTCGCAACTCTCTGGGGCTCTGCCCAGTTCGTTAGCTATGTCCACCCATACATTTTTTTTCTTTATTTTGGGATTTCTAAATTTGTCAATATTGTGTAAGTATAAACTGAGTAGGAGTCTAATATTCTTGTCTTCCCAGCGATCGTCATCCTCCTGGATGTCCCCATCCTGGTTTATTTGAACATATTCAGTATCTGTTTCTATATTGCTATATTCAATATTGTTGCCTGAAAATTTTAATCTTTGATAGAATCATAAGATAAATATTACATTTAATTCATTTGATAACTATGATTATTATAATCAAGTGATAATAAGTAAATACTTAATTGTTCACTTCACTACATGCTAAACACTGTAACACTGAAAAGTCATACTTTACCACTCATTTCATTGGTTTGTTTTTAATAAGTTTTTATTAATAAAATAAAATTGGCTTTTATACAGGTATTTGTTTTCTATCCAAGGGGTAGGTTTTAACAATAGCCTTTTTATTTAATCTTGCATCATTCACATCCAGCAGCAGTCCACACAAAATGGCGCTGCGCATAAAGCGCTTTATAATACGGCAGAAATAAGAAGGCCCCGTAGGCAACAAAATTGCTACACACGTGACCTCTATTGCAATTTGTCGTGATGTTTCACTCGTCTGACGTTTCTCGTCGTATAGTTTAAGCTGATTAGACACGTCAAACGAAACGTTATACAAAGTTGTACTTTGTACTACTTAGCTCCTGATAAAAACAAAACACTTACATTTGTTATATGGAAACGTTAACCTATAATAAGTTAAAATAGCCTTGCAACTTCTTGTCTCGTTTCTAGACGATAATTTTATTCTCCTCGCCCAAAATGTGGCATGTAGGGTACGAAAAAATTGAGAAAATTACCTGTTTCAGACTCTGGGATGGGCTTGTAGGAAGATACATTTTCGTCTTCTTTAACTTGCCCTCCATCGATGGAAAGATGATTTTTACGCGGCTCTGACATGACGAATTACTTGAACCGGTTGCCAATCAACTCGTGAAATTTTACTTTTTCCCTAAGACCCACTCACTACGACTGTCTATGACCCTACAGCTACACCACAAAAGAAATAGGTCATTAAACTGTCGTCAAGTCCACTCCACATGCAATTTGATTGACCCTTCCTTCCCTACGTTACAGTCATCAGTACTATCCACAGCTAGTATATATGTTCTGTGATCCACAGACCTAGTAAGAGACTAGAGATCAGTGCTTCCACTTTCATGATTTCCTTTCCCCACGCCACAACTGAGATTTCCCCTTCTCAGGAATTTTTTCCCCTCAAAACTAATGGGCGATTTTCTGACAGCCCAAATTAAAAAGTAAAAATTAGTTCAAAAACACTCGATAGATGTCGTTTTATGAAAGCTGGGCTACTTATAAGCTGTAATAAATTCTACACTTTTACTTGTCTACCAAAAGAATAAAAAAATAGTATTTACTTACCTATTTATATTCAGGACATCCAGAACCTATTTCTATTTTGGAATAGAATAAATATTACGCAGCCATACACGTGCTCTTCATGAACCCGCCTTTTACTAAGCGCCATACTAATCTATGCTAAGCGCCATCTATGAAGTCATTTACGAACCAATTTCTTTTTTTTTTTTGATCTCGGAAAATCGCCCATTCAGGTGTGTGGCTTATACGGGGGGGGGGGGGGGGGGGGGGGGGTTACACGGTCAACGAAAATTTTGATGTTGTAAATTCCAAGCCTCAATTCGTAAGCGCAATCCACATCAGCGCATCAAAAAGTCAATAAAAACGTTTTTCTTTGCTTGTGTAGTATACTTTTTTAATTATTTAATCTGTAATTCAATATCTATAAACAAATGACAGTTTTACAGCCGCTGGTTGTCAAATTAAACATGAAGCGACGGCATTGTTGACATTTCATTTAAAAACAAAAAATTATGGTTTATGCAGCTACGTTACACATTTTAAAGTAACATCTCTGTCTGTTTTTGAAGATTCAGTGTTTCCATATTAAAAAATATTAATAATTAAAAAAATCTTATCCGCTATTCGATAACAATAAGACAAAACTTGGTTTAGGTAGCAAATAATATTAGCTTTACTTTATTATCAAATTCAATATTTATTGTATACAAGTTTAGCATTTTTTCTATGGAAAGTGCCGGTTCTCCTTTTAGAGGTAACTTCAGGATTTTTTCTATCAAGCCAAATGTTTCCAATCGCGTTTTGACTTCGTTCATCCTCTCACACATACGCTCTGTAATACACATTGTAAGTTTCAGTGCGAAATATCTAATATATTTTGAATAACAGCTAATAGAAAACAGCCAATTTTTCCGTTTTTACCGCCTAAGGCCCCCTTAAAATATACTGCATGATTGTGTTACGTTCCGTAAAATGCAGTGTTCATAATTATCTTTTTTGGCGGCAGTTAAAATAAAAAAATACTAATGACTTTGGGTGAGATCAAAAGGTACGTCAGCTGGTCCCCGTTACACATGACACATTTGAGGCTAAAAAGGTACATCAAATGTGAAAAAAATTAAAAAAGTATACAACTTCAGCATAAAACTCCGAGTCTCCTTTCCGCAAACATGATTTCCCCTCGATTTCCCCTATTCTCCTTTTCTTCCCCTCTGGACCCTAATTTCCCCTCAAAAGGGGAAGTTCCCCTCATTGTGGAAGCACTGCTAGAGATGCAGGCTACTACGCATGTACTATCTAGTGATGCCGATCGATAGTTCGGAAATAGTGGAAATATCGATAGGACTATCAATAGTATTGATACTATCGATAATATCGATAGTATTGATAGCACAAACTGTGGTAATAGTATTGATGACTTGCAATAGTATCGATAGTATTACGCCTTGATAGTCACTACGCTAACGATACTATCGATACTATTTTCATCCATGACGAGTGAACTATCGATACTATCAAGTTTTGACGTGACAACGTCTTATAAATTGGTTTGCCGGGTGACACTTCAAGAAACTGCGTTACGCTCCGCTCACGTTATGCGCTCACAATGAGAGCGAGTGAGAGGCACGCGTCCCTTCCACTCGGGCATGGTTAGCCCGCCTAAGAGCGAGAGAGACAGACATAAAAAGTGAAAGGCACGCGTCCCTTCCATATTATTTCATCCTTCTTCCTACTATACGAATGAATATTCACATTAAAATTATTTTACCACTCAAAGTCGTTGTCACGTAAAACTTTCGCCCGTATACCGACTTTACAGGCAACCAATTTTTTTAACTATCAATAGTTATGTATTTTGCAATACTATTGCATGTAGTTACATTTGGTATAATGGTATATAATTTTTATTTATCAGTTTGAACACGAAAATCACACGTAGTTCTTTGAGACACAAACAGAATTTGTTTACTTACCTACCTTACAAAACCTTACAATACTATCAAAAATTAACAGCTATCGATAGTCCAAAACTATCGATAGTATCGATAGTAAACTCGTCCCGGATGACAATAGTATCGATACTATCGATAGTATACTTGTCACCGATGACAATAGTATCGATACTATCGATACCATTGCAAGTTATTAATAGTATTACCACATTTTGTGCTATCGATATTCTAACTGATTTTCGAGGATAAATAGTAGAACTATCAATAGTTCGGCATCTCTAGTACTATCCACAGAACACAATAAAATGATACTATCAGTACCACAAAGCAGTGTTGCCAGATCCGTAGGTTAAAACTATCCTAGATTTACAACAAAATTATCGTGTCTATTGTACAACGCATTCAGAAAGACAGATTATACGTCTGGGGCCATAGAATAATAACTAAAGCATAGAAGGAGTCCAAAAGACACGTAGGGCGTAGGGCTTCTTGGCGGGAAAGTGAAGCGTCTTGTCTGTAGTTTTGTTTCTATATTTTTTGTTTTGTCGAATATTAATGTGAAATAATAGTGGATTATTTACTGTTAAGTGTTCGTGAACGTGCATGAGTGTTAGGTACCAAATAAAACGAAACAGTGCAACATCACCTTTTCAAATTGTACAATTTCGGTACAAAATCCCAAAATCCACGAGTTATAGAAATAAAACTACAAACTCTGAACGGAGGCCCATTTATTTTGTCAACCAATCACCTTAGTACAAAAGGAAAATAACTTTGATACCGCGATTCAGAGTACACACAACGCCATCTATTGGCAGCGTAAAGAACTAAAAGACGCCATACATTGGTGGAGTGCGGAAATAAACTTCTTTGTTTACGTTACTTTAGACAGTATATTTTTATAGATTTACAAATATGTATTTATTTATTTATTAGACTAAACATACCGCCCACTAAATACTAGTCTTTATAATCCGCCCACTATGAAGGCAGATAGATACAATTACAAACTATTTTTTCGTAACAAGCCAACAAATGTGATAATAACTACATCTAGTAAATATACAAGGTTTCTTATAACTAGAAGCAGATATACTTTATTTAAAGTTAAACAGTTGTGATTCGGTTACAAACTAATTCGATAGCTAACAAAAAAAAAACAATAAAAAGGTTAATAAAAACCATAAAAAAAACAATTTAAGTTACATACAATTCAGTCCTCTGTAGGCAAAAGACACAATTTCGAAGTTGGACGCTTAATGACGGAATTTTTACTACGAATTGAGACCACGCGCGTGATCTTGTCTTTACCCGGATGCAATTCAACAACTTTGCCGTACAACCACTTAGCTGGAGGTAGATTATCCTCTTTAATTAGGACTATGTCCCCTACCTTAAATCCACGAGTACGTACAGACCATTTGTGTCGTTGGAAAAAGTTTGTCAGGTATTCGGCCGACCACCGTCGCCAGAAACATTGCACCATCCTTTGTGTTAATTGCCAACACCTTAAAGTGCTGAGATGTGCATGTTGTTCGAAGTTGTAATCTGGAGGCAACACAAGAGGTTGTCCAACAAGAAAATGTCCAGGAGTGAGAGGAGCTACGTCTTCTGGTTCACAACTAGCTTTAGATAAAGGTCTTGAATTAAGACAGGCTTCTATTTGGGCGAGAACTGTACATATCTCTTCGAAAGTAAGAGTGCTGTCTCCGATCACACGCTTAAAATGATGCTTGACGCTTTTGATCCCTGCCTCCCAAAGCCCTCCAAAATTTGGAGAGTGAGGAGGGATAAAATGCCATTCTGTGTCATTATTTGCTAGAACTTCTGCTATTTCGCGAGCAACTTGACTTCTTTCGTCATTGAACAGACAGCGCAATTCACGAGAAGCACCCACAAAATTTGTGCCATTGTCGCTCCAAAGGTGGCTACAATGACCACGTCTGGCGACAAACCTTTTAAAAGCAGCGAGAAATCCTGCTGATGTTAAATCGGAGACGGCTTCAACGTGTACGGCACGGGTGGCCATACACACAAATAAACAGATGTACCCCTTGTACGATCTGTGACCTCGACCCTTTGATACCCGTATATTGATGGGACCTGCAAAGTCCACGCCTGAGTTTAAGAACGGTTTGCTAGGTGTGACCCTACAAGAAGGCAGTTCTCCCATCAATGCATTGCGAGATACGCCTGCATAACGAATACAAGGTACACAGTTGTGAATATGCGATCTAATTAAACTTTTAGCCCTCAATATCCAGTACTTCGTTTGCAAGAAACGGAGCATGAGTTGTTGTCCACCATGGAAAGTTCTTTCATGGGCATCAGCGACTAAAAGTTTAGCCAGTCTTGATTTGTTGGGGACAACAACCGGATTCTTGCTTTCAGGTGGCAATTCTGAGAGACGAATTCTTCCACCTACTCTTAATATTCCATCGTCATCAAGAAACGGGGAAAGGGAACAAAGAGGACTAGCTTTACTAACCGCTCCCTTCGCTCGGAGCGTTCTAATTTCATCATGAAACCAAGCGTTTTGACATTTTTGAATGCACAGGTTTAACGAATCTCTTATTTCAGATGCAGTAAGGTAAGCCAAGTATGTAACATTGGGATCTCGACCTTTTCTTAGGAACCTTTTGCAAAGAGCGACTACTCTGACCAGTTTTCTCAACGAAGAAAATCTACTCCATAACCAGTCATCATCATCTTCGGGAGTTATCGCAGTCGCGTGGACGTGAACTGCTCTTTCTTCTTCGTTGTGATTAATAGAACTTGGTCTGCTGTAGTTAATGGAGTCGCTGAGTAACCAACCTGGCCCTTGTAACCACAGAGGATTATGTAGGAGTTCAGTAGGTGTTACACCTCGCGACGCAATGTCAGCAGGATTGTCCTTTGACTGAACGTGAGACCACTGTGCGTTGTCCAAAAGATTAATGATCTCCGAAGTGCGGTTGGCTACAAACGTCTTCCATCGACTTGGGTGATCGTTTAGCCACGCCAGTACCACTGTAGAGTCTGTCCACGCACGTAAGTGGGACTTTGGAACACCCAGTACTTCAGCCACCTCTACTAACAAATTACTTACAAGAACAGCCCCACACAATTCGAGTCTTGGGATGGAGACTTGTTTTATAGGAGCTACCTTTGATTTAGCGGTGATCAAGTGGGTCTGGACATTACCTAATGAATCAACAACACGGATGTAGACGACATCTGAATAAGCGACGTTAGAGGCGTCGCTGAATCCATGCAGTTCAACTCTGGCGTCACCTGTGGTAGTGTTTATCCATCTAGGTATGTGAAAATTTATCAATTTGATTAATTCACTGCGGTACGATTCCCACTCTTTCAGAAGCTCCGGCGGCAGCTCATCATCCCATCCCATACCTGCGATCCACAGTCTCTGGATGAAGACCTTTGAGGTAATTATACATGGGGTGATCCAGCCAAGTGGATCAAACAAACGTGATATCTCTGAGATAATTTTTCTCTTTGTTTCAGATGCGGATGTGGCGGTGCGCGGAGGCAGCTTCACTGAATAGTCAAATTCGTCTGTGGTTCTGTTCCAGGTAAGGCCTAAAACCTTTGTTACTTGATCTTGTTTTATTTCTACATCTCTTCCAGTGTCTTCTTTGAAAACATCTAAAAGCTTATCGGCGTTGCTTGTCCATTTCTGTAATTTAAAGCCACCCTTTTCAAGTAGTTGGTTCATTTGCTTATAAACTTTAATTGCTTCAGTTTCAGATTGACAGCCAGTCATGACGTCATCAATATAGACATCTGATTTTACCCTCTCAGCAGCCAATGGATATTTATGACCTTCATCACAAGCTATTTGCTGCAATGTCTTGACTGCTAAGTACGGCGCACATGAAGTACCAAACGTGACAACCAGAATACGGTAGTCTTCTATTTCGTCTTCAGTTTTACTTCTAAACACTATCCTCAGGAAATCAACATGTTTCTGAGCAACTCTTACCTGTCTAAACATTTTGATGACGTCAGCAGCTAGGCATATAGGATGGCTACGCCATTTCATAAGAATATGTCGTAAATCTGCATGCAGTGTGGGTCCTACCATTAAGGTATCGTTCAGGGAAATACCATTCGCTCCCTTGCACGATGCATCAAAAACAACCCTCATTTTGGTAGTGCTCTTATCCTCCCTAATCACTGCATGATGCGGCAGATATACGGCATCTGGTTTATTCCTTTCCGTTTCATCAGAGATTCTTTCCATGTGTCCAAGGCGTAAGTACTCGTTGATCACCTCTACATATTGTGATTTGATATCAGGGCTGTTCGCAAATTTTCGCTCTAGGCCCTGTAATCTCTTGACGGCGATGCTTCTGGAGTTTCCGTATTTACATGGAGGATCAGCGCTTCGGAAGGGAAGACTGACCACGTATCGACCAGATTCATCTCTTTTGGTAGTATCTGCATAATAGTCTTCACACGCTTGTTCTTCTTGCGTTAGACGTTTCTTAGGCGAAAAGGGCTCTGGTTCGAGCTCCCATATTCTTCTTAGCAAGTCATTTTCTTCGACCTGTGCATGCATGCTGACGATAACGTTATGACAGTTCTGGCGCAGATCTTCAATCCCTCCAGAAAGGATCCATCCAAGGTAAGTGTCTTGAGCAATTGGACTGCCTTTAGGGGCTTTAATCAAGCCTTCTTTTAAAATATGGCAATAAGTCTCGGCTCCTAACAAAACGTCAATTTTGTTAGGGGAATTAAAATTTGGATCAGCTAATTCAATGTTAGAAATCTCAGGCCAATCTACTAAAGCAAATTTCCTTTCAGGCAAAACTGAAGTGAGAGTTCCGAGCACATGGGCTCTAACCTGAATAGAAAAGGAGGGATCACAACGTGACTGAATGTTAAGCATTACCGTATATTTAGAGGTAAGGTCACCTTGCCCCCCACCCAATCCTGATATAGCGCTTTTAGTAGCAGTCTTTTTAAGCCGCAGTAACTGCACTGCAGCTTCCGATATAAATGAAGCCTGGGACCCTTGATCCAGCAGTGCTCTCAAAACTTGAGACGACCCATCTTTCGATTCAGCTTTAATTAAGGCTGTTGCCAATAATATTTGTGTGTGGACTGTACCTTTCGAAAAATGGGCGGCAATATTAGTGACGGCCTCGCTTTCTGACACAGCATCGGTAGGTCTGTTTACTGCAGTTGTTGCTGTGTCAGAGTGGCTTTTGGGATGCAAAAGGCTGTGGTGTTTCCGGTTACAAATACGGCATTTGGTGAACACGCGACAAACCTTGTTTGAATGGTTGTACCCTAGGCAGTTGAAACATAGCCCTAATGTGTGAACAATGCTACGACGTTTATCTACATCCTCATTGGCAAACTTTTTACATTTGTAGAGCTTATGTTCTTCAGAGCAATGTGGGCACGAAATATTAGTGGTTGCATGCAAAGCTTTTGTATTCGATACAACGTTGGGAGAGACTTTTGGTTTAGGTTTAGGTTCAATAAATTCGAGAGCACGGAAGCGGGTGCCTAAAAATTCTTCAAATTGTTTTAATGTAGGCAAATCAGTAGACGAGTTACTAACCTGCAATTCCCATTGCTTGCGTGACTCAGCGTCCAACTTCAAACTGACAACGTATATAACAATAACGTCCCAGGAGCTTACGTCGATACCTAGATTTGACAATTCATGCAAACAATCAGTGGTTACATCTAGCAGTTCCTTAAGTGCGCCAGATGATTCATGTATAATAGTGCGTTGACTAAAGAGGCGCTTAAGAATACAAAAAGATATGTACCTTTTATTATTGTATCTATCGTTTAATACTTTCCAGGTTTTGTCGTAATTATTGCTTGTAATGGGCACATGGCGTATCAGTTGCTCTGCCTCACCTGTCAACTGTGTTTTTAAGTAATGCAGTTTTTGTACGTCGTCAAGAGACGCGCTATTATGGACCAATGACGTAAATAAGTCACGAAACGACGTCCATTCGACGTACTTGCCGCTGAAAGAAGGCAGTTTAATTTTTGGTAATTTTAACACTGAATCACCTTTAGAATTACTGTTATTGACAGGTGAGCCATCGACAGCCTTTTTTACAACCAACTTGGAAAGTGTATCCTGGAGGTTAACCTTATAAGTTAAAAATGTCTCAAAAACCTCTTCAAATGTATCATTCTTCATGTATTTTGACGTATTTAATTCCTCGGTAGTAAAGTCTGCAATCAGTTTTTCATGTTTCTCAATAAAGCTTTGATACTGTCTCTCTAGAATTTCTAATCTCGTCCTAATGTAATTTTCATTTATTCGATCCTTAGGTGATTTCTTAAAGTTCGTATATCCACTCTCAATCTGTGATTTCAAATTATCTAATACACGTAAGTCACTCTCCATTGTAATAAATAATCGAAGTTCCCTAGCGATGAAATTTCAGTGAAGTGACTGGTAGGTATCCCAAATGTTCAAGTGTGATTGTGAAGCGTCGAGTCAAAAATTCAAAGTCCGGTCCAATTTTTGCATAAAATTTTCTAAGTGTTTTGAGCGTCTTGTATCGCTATTAAAACCGGCGTGGATTCCCCGTCTCGTTAAAATTTTACGAATTATTCTAAGTCCAAGATCTACTAAATTTTTCTAAGTCAATATTCTTCTAACACTTTGTTTTATTTAACACAGAAAATGTACTCACGGTTTCACTTGCACTTTTTCTACTTAACACTATGACTGCCAAGACTCCTTGCTCATCCAGCTTCCAGCCAGCGCCAGCGACGACAGTGCTTGCACAGCACGGGGCAGCTATAGTTGCTCAGCGTTGGTAGGTGACTCCTTGCAGTAGTTAGTTGGTGGCACAATTTTGTTTGTGTCCAGGCACTTCAATTACTTTGCTTTGCATACTAAATCGACTAATTTATGGGGGGATTTGTGCGTCTTCATTCAAAAACCGTCCTTCGGCTCGTAGGACCTTGTACAATTTCGGTACAAAATCCCAAAATCCACGAGTTATAGAAATAAAACTACAAACTCTGAACGGAGGCCCATTTATTTTGTCAACCAATCACCTTAGTACAAACGGAAAATAACTTTGATACCGCGATTCAGAGTACACACAACGCCATCTATTGGCAGCGTAAAGAACTAAAAGACGCCATACATTGGTGGAGTGCGGAAATAAACTTCTTTGTTTACGTTACTTTAGACAGTATATTTTTATAGATTTACAAATATGTATTTATTTATTTATTAGACTAAACACAAATTATCTCAAGAAGTTCGTATAAGACCTCAATAAAGTCCCACAGCTTTATTGAGTCTCGAGGGGTTTGGGGAAAATCATTTATCATTAAACGTTCATTATCACTCATTATCATCAACTTATTGTAAAGAAAATAATAATTACTAGGAAGTGTATACAGTGCCACAAGCGGCACTTTAACTGAATCGGTTCGGGAACCGTAAGTTTTGCGGTATAATAGTGATGCCGCCGCCTAATCTGCAGTAAAGTTTTTATTAGACAACAGAAATACTAGCTGCCTTACTCCTGTAGGTCACGTGATAGGTTAGAAATTTAAGACAATCGCGAAGCGCAGCGTAGTATTAACAGCCTAATTACTATTAAATACTTGAAACTGGCTAAATGTGCTGATTGCACAAAGCCATTATAAAAGAAGAAAAAAATACTCGTATAGTTGTCCTATTTTTTCAAATGGGCCATAAACGTTGAAAAGAAAGAGACAAAATAAGTTGGCAAAAACGTCAAATGTAAAGTGAAAATAATAAAATGGGTCACCGTGGCTCTCAGAACAATATTATTGTTCTCAGCCCTGGCTGGTCGCCGTTTATGATACCGATTTCAAAAGCGATCTACACATGTGATTCGATCAGTGTTGCCAATTTAGCTCTATTATGGCTAAATTTAGCTCTATTTTCAATAAAACAGCTACAAAAAAAACAATTTCAGCTCTTTAGCTCTTTAATTTTGATATTTTAGCTCCATTCTGATGCATGGAAAAATAACTTTTAGTTTTGTTTCTTTTAAAATGTTATGTCTGTTTCCGAATTTCATGCATATTTAGTCTATTACTTGAACTACGGGGAATCACCGTAATGTTTTATTTCGTTCGTTTCATTTAAGTACTTCGTTTCGTTCGATCATTCATTGCTGCAAAAAAATTGGTACCACGGCTACTTATGATGAGGAAAACTCAGGACCAAGCACACCTGTGCTTGGTCCTGAGTTTGAGGATTAGAAGTAGTGAATTTGACAAACAATTTCGATAGTTCTGAAGACGAAAAATCGTAAATTTTAATATCTCATAAAAAGGGTTTACGCATTTCGGTTTTCCATACAAACCTAGTCGAAATTTTCAAAAACCAATAAGCCAATGGGCGATTTTCTGACAGCCTAAATTAAAAAATAAATAATAGTTCAAAAATACTCCATAGATGGCGTTTTATGAAAGCCGACCCGTTCCTACCTAAGGGCTGTAATAAATTCTACACTTTTGCTAGTCTATCAAAAAAATAAAAAAATAGTACTTACAAATTTTTATTCAGGATCTCCAGGACCTATTTCTATTTTGGAATGGAATAAATATTACGTAGCCATACACGTGTTCTTCATGGACCCGCTGTTCCCGCCAAAGCCGGGACGCCCATTCGAATCATGCCGCCATCTGTGAGGCGGTTGACTCAGCGGTTGTTGACGACCGCGTCCGCCTATCTGCCGCGGCGCCACCGCTGCGCGACCCGCGGCCGCTCGCTTCGTGAGCAGACCGCCTCTCTCGTCAGCTAGCTACCGCGCGCGCACGCAACGGCCTGACCGTGAAAGTTGATAGTGACCCTGAACCTTAAGTGAAGAGAACGCCTGAATGCCTAATGCCTGAATACCTCGCCACCCGTGGTCAGCTCGTCTCCCGGTTCCTGTGACTCATCATCCCTGTAAGTACTTCACTATCCATACCTACCCAGCTCACCACCTTCTTTACTCTGCTGTATTTGGCGGTGTCTTCTGACCCGCGAATACATTTTTGGACCAATCGAGCGCGGAATAACCGCTAAGTTTCAGCCCTAATCAGAACCTAACTTTATTTTAATTCTCAATTTTAATACAGTCCGCTAAAAATAATTGTTTCCGCCCATAATCTTATTCTATTTCTAAATCTTATATCGAATTCGTGCCATTATTTCTAAATTCATTTGTTCACGTAACTTTACCCTGCCCCAATAAAAATTTCGTCAGGTATTAGTCGTGAATCATTTGTGTGAGGATTACACTACGCAGCATACAAAATTATGTTAACACAATTATTTCTGCACGTTGTTTTAATGTTGATTTTGTGTATGCATCCGATTGTCTGATCAGTGATCACAGATCTATGTGTAGGGACCTATACGATCGTTGCACAGACCACTTATCCCATAGACGTCGCTTTCAGCGAGTTTTACTAAAAGATGCAATCGTAAAAATTCAGCGGGGTGCGGGAGTGTAACTCTGGCTGTGATTGGATATTTAAAGGTCAAACTAGTGACACGTAACACACCATTATCAAATGTATTCGAATTAGTAATGTGGTAGGAGTCGATATTGATATCGATGGACTTTTTTCGTACTTGATGATTAATATAACGGTAAAATTTTAAACACAGAAAAAAGACAACAACCTCAGGCGGGAATCGAACCACGCACCTTCCACATTCCGGGCGACTGCCTTAACCACTTGGCTACCGCGGTCTGGCTTTCAACCGTCGAAATTTGTCAGTGCTTGATGCTTATGTTTTTTTAGAAACATTGCGTGGTTCGATTCCCGCCTGAGGTTGTCGTCTTTTTTCAGTGTTTAAAATTTTACTTAAGTATATTTCAGCGTTAATAAAACGCTAAAATATAAAACATTAATATAACGGTGTTAATAAGTTAATAAAACAATTCTTCTTATTTAATAGGTACTTACTAACTTTTATATCAAAACTCAAGTTAAGATAGGTATTATATTTTCTCAATCAATCTGTTTGCCATAATCAGTTTCGAAGTAGTTTAAAAAAAAAAAATTTGTAATGGCCGGTTTTTCAAAGGTCAGGCAAAACTTATTTGGTGGCTACAGTTAATACAACCATTTTGAAAATGTTTTGTCATAATATCATGTCATTCATCATTTTTTTTTAAATTTTATATGGTCCAATCCTCAATTCATCCATTTTCTTCCTATTTAGTCGATTCCCATTTTCTACAAATACTCTATCTCCCACTTCCAATTTATATTCTTCCCTATGTTGGTCAAATATTTTTTTATAATTATGTGATTTTAATGTGTTGTCAAATGCTAGTTTTCTATCCCTTTTCAGATCTTCATTTTTACATATTGATTTCAATTCAATCGGCAGAATGCTTACATTTTCACCTTCCAAAAGGTACTTTGGAGCAAACTTAGTAACCGTGTGTTTTGTTTCATTATATTTTTCAACACATTTCTGTGCAATAGTTGTCTTTTTATCGCTTTCATTAACTTCACATCTTATTTTATTGATTAGAATTTGATTTAACCTTTCATTAAGCCCATTTGAAAATGGTGTATCAACAGCAGTAAAAATCATTTCTATATTTTCCTTCTTTAGAAATTCTTTAAAATCTTTGCAATTTTCCCTAAATTTTGGGTTTCAAATTTATTATGTTTTTCTTCAAGTAACTTCTCTAATAGTTTTTCTATCATTTGGTTCGATCCACTAGATATAGATGCAGCATTATTTTTTTCCTCCAAAATTTCTTCTAGGTACAAATCATTAAACTGCAAGTTTTGTTCTTCATCTAAATATGTTTTTGAAATATTGTCCGTCAAGGTTATCCATATTTTCCGCGTTTGATGTCTCTTAGTTAATGATTTTCTTACATGAAAAGGTAGGTAGGTAGGTAGATAGGTAGTTAGGAGTATTTGTAACTGCTTGGTGTAAATTTGCCGGCTGGTACTCGGCTGGTATTCCAAAAATCTGTCCATTATGTGTAGATATTGAAGTTATGCATATGATGTTTGATTTTCCATCTATTGCTGGTTTTACAGCAAAATCAAACCTTAACTTCTCCATCTTCCTTGAAATAGTTGAAGTATGTTGTTTTATAATATGTGGAGTAATTGGGATCAAAAATAACCAGACTTAGCTGCGTTTCTCTGAAATAACAAAGTTTTTATTTACAAAATAGGGCATTATAATTATTTACATTTATTAAAAATAAAGATTAACTTAAGTACCTGAAATAAGAAAGAAAACAACATTTAAGCCATTTCAGATTTCTATCTAAATCTTTATTAGATTTAGTTTATTACATTATTTAAAATTAATATCATTTTCAAACGTCTCCTGCCAGAGGCTCAGTCAGAGGCTCTGTCAGACTTAACAAAAAAGTAAATAAAATGAAGAAAAGGTTCTATGCTACTAAAAAGTATTATAGCCTTTTCTTTACATGCATATCTGAAGTCGTTGGTATTTCTTGATAATTTTGAGTAAAATCCTGCAACAACAAGTATAATGTTTTAAACGTATAAAACAAAAATATAAGTTAGATTAGATTAGATCTTTATAGGCTGGTACTATAAGTGACAAAGAAGATATCATCGATGGTCTATGCTGTAAGGTGGTAACTGGCCTCACTGGTGAACAATATGAAGTTGTGGCTGAAGCAAATTCACCTTGTGAAGAACCCTAAAACATTAAAAAAGGTTAATGTGAATATTCACCTAGTCGCATTATATTGAAATGCATATTTAAATTGTAGGTAGTAGGTAAGTACTTCATAGTTAGTTACTTAGCAAATTGAACATAATTACTCACCACAGTTGGAAGCATAATCGTGGGTTCAGCGTTACTAAACAACAGTCGCCGCTTTTTCATTAGTTGATAGCTATCCGTGGCAAAATGTCGTTAGCATATAACGCTATATTTGCTTGTAGCTTCTATCCATTTTATTTTCAAGTTTGGGCATTTTGGAAACCTTTTACAACAAAAGTTAGTTAAATTAAAATAAAGAAGTTAAAACAAAAAGTCAGCATTGAATATTTTGATAAAAAGATAATAATAATTTTAAACCAACTAAAACTGATTATATAATGCCAATAACAACCTAAAAAACTTTATTTTTAGTACATATACACTAAACCTTCCGTTTGGTTACGAAAACTCGAGGTATAGAAATGATATTTTGCTAGAAATTGCTAAAGTCAACATTACATTTTACGTGAAAGCTTCTTATTGTTATTTTTGAATTTACCAAAATACACCAGCGAATTTGATTTCGTTCTCATAACCGAATAATGTCATAATGGTATAACAAAGTTCTAAACTTAATAAAAATTTATCGATATTTGTAACAAATTTATCGTCAAGTTGTAGGTTCTAACTTGGGCAACACTCACCAAAACAGAGGGAGATAGTGCTTTATGCATTTACAACCAGAATGAAAGGGACTTTTTAAAAGACATCAACGCGTGCATTTTTCTTAAATTATAATTGATTTTTTACACCAATTTAAAATTTATCCATTTACGTCATACAATTGTATTAACCGATGAAATGAAATAATATCTTTTTGTAAGCTAAAAGTTTTGCTTCACTTTCCACACAATTTAATAGCGCAATACGGCATATTTATATTATTAATAGATTTTTGAATTTTAGCGTGCCGCGGCGCTGTCAAACTATGACTGAATCTAGGTTTGGGGGCGTGTCACTTACATATGCAATGGATTGCATATGTAGTATGAGTGACGTTACCCTCGTATGCGGAGTCTATGGGATAAGTGGTCTGTGATCGTTGTCTAATGATACATTGTTCGGTAACTTAGTAGTTAAATTATTACGTTACGTATGGTATTATAACGAGAGATGGTATTGTTATTTTTCCCGTTTTAGTTTTTAATGAATTTTTTATGTTCTTATCGTGTTAAATCGGCTCAGATCTCGTGCATGCTCACCACGCGTGCCAAGTAGCGTGCTTTATTTTTTCGCTCGTGTTAATTTTATATTTTTTTTTTGTTTTTAATTTTTGCTTTTGCAATCGGCTCATTTTTGTGCGTGCTCACCACATGAGCATAGTGCTTCTACACACGTTTGCCCACTTGTGGGACACAGACAGAGTGTCCTAATTTTTTAAATTAAGTTTTTATTATTTGTTTATTTTTATTTTTTTTGCGACCGACTCATTCTTCGCGCTAGTGTCCGCTACAGGTCTGCCCGACTGTGAGCGCCTTGCCCAATAGTGGGCTACGGATAACGTGATTTTTTTGTTGTTTTGTTTGTTTTTTGTTTTGCGGTCGGCTAACATTACGTACGCGCGTTCAATAAACACCGACATACACATACACATGCGTTTGCCCACCCGTGGGCCATATACAAGGCGTCCCAACTTAGTTTTGCTTTCTTTATTGTTGCGTTAATTTTGGCCCATTTGCCATTACCTTAGTAAACAAATACGTCCAGCCCAACTATAGAATATATACAGGGCGTTGTCCTTTTTACTGCCTTTAAATTTCTTTTTTTTTTTATTTTTTTTTATTATTTTTTTGTCTACTTTCATTCATCGCGATGCCGACCAAGTCACAAGCCGCTATTTTTAGGGAGGCAGTTAAGGCCATACTTCAGCTCCTTGGGATAGGGTCACAAATTATTGCTGGCGGCACCACACATTCCATATTGGAGTTTAACGTGCGTTTCGCACAGATACAAGGCGTGAAAGACAGGATGGACGCAGTGTATTATAGCATTCTTGACGAGGAGGACCTGGACGAGAAGACCGAGAAGGCATACACTGAGAACCACACAAAGGCCTCCGGGGCGTACCTGGGGATACTTATGGCTAGGGAGAAAATCTCACCCTCTTCCACGTCATCCCCAACCCATAGCGCTCAGCCCAGTTTCGGCGTCAATACGCCTACAGCCGTCCTTCCCAAGATAGCGCTGCCCAGGTTCAGCTCAAAAGTGGAGGACTGGCCCTCCTTTATTGCACTATTCAGGAGTTTGACTGACGACATGGCGACCTTGTCGGAAGCAGTCAAGCTCCACTATCTCTTCTCAAGCCTCAGCGGTGAGGCATTAAGCATGGTGTCCCACCTAAAGGTCACCAATGAAAATTTTGCCGTGGCCATGGACATCCTCACCAAGCGGTACGAGAACCGCCGGGTTCTCATTGATAGTTTTGTAGACATCATCCTGGGGCTGCCAAGCATCCATACGCGCTCGAACATCCGCACACTGTTCCTCACGCCGCTCATATCGGCTCAGTGTGCCCTCAACAATTTAGATTTGCCCATAGGAGACGATTACTTGTTTGTGTCAATAGTGGTGCGGAAGCTCAAGGGCGAGCTCCGCACGCTATTTGAACGCAGGCACGGGTCTAGTAACACCCTGCCCACGTTAAGGGACCTTATCTCCTACCTCGAGGAGCACGCGCGCTGTGTGGAGACAGAGTTCTCCAACATAGCCATGGCTCAACCCATTCAGCCCTAGCCCGGCCCTTCTCGTAGCCGCGCGCCTCCTCAGTTGCCCCATCGCACTTATGCTCAGATGGCTCAGCAACAACCCGACCATTACCGTGGCCGTTCCTCAGCTCCATCGCCTCACCGCGCCTATGATCAGCCTACTCACCAACCGTTCCGCCCAGCGCAGCAAATGCGTCACCGCCCATCCACCTCCCCGGCTCGCAGTCAGCCCTTCCCCGTCTACTCGGCCTTCCAGCAAAGCTGCTCCTCATCATCGTCCTCGTCCTCTTCCTCAAGCTCGACGTCCTACTGTCCCTATTGTGCCCCTAGGGGACATAGGCTCATGACCTGCAGATGGTACAATGCCCAGCCAACGCAGGGCCGTTGGGACTTTGTACAGGCACGCGAGCGCTGCCAGCGTTGTCTCGGCCCTCACTACGAGAGCGAGTGCAGGTCAAGGGGGGCATGCAAGGACTGTGGGAGCTCCAACCACCACACGTCCCTGCATCGACCAGACGATCCAACGCACTCAGCTCATTCGTCTGTACATATACCCCCACCACAGCTGAGGGAGCACTCGAGGGTGCGCCCCAGAAACAGCAGGCGGCACGAACCCGCACATGCCAAACAGGCGCAACCCAGCTCTGCTACAGAGCCAGTTCGCCCAGGTCCGGTTCGCCAGGTAGGCCCCGCGAACGCCGCCAGCAATTATGACTCCCTACTATCACAGAGCACCCTAGCGAAGAGGTAGATTTAGCCCATGCCCAGTCAACCCATGCCCACACAGCTGATACATACTCAGCTCATACAATTTCAGCTGATACTCAATCAGCTCACTCACCTTCTGTGCCCACTGGCACACCCATTTTGTTGCCAACCGTCTCACTAAGAGTCGCGGACGTACATGGCCATCTTCACACAGCCAGAGCTTTGTTGGACTGTGGCAGTATGCTGACGTTAATAACGTCACGCATGGCACGACTTTTGAACCTGCCATCAAAACCCACTTCTTTAAAAATTACAGGAGTTGGGAATCAGCACAAACATGAGTCAAAGGCGGCAATAACAATAGTATGCCGACCCACTCACAATGATACTCCTACAATTACTGCCACAGCTCACATTTTAAAAAACGTCACTGGCTACCTTCCCTTAGAGAAGGTACCAAACATTTCCCACGTACTAGGCCAGCCACCCGTGCCATTGGCTGACCAGCTTTACCACACACCAGCCCCGATCGACCTCTTATTGGGGTCGGACGTTCTTGGCCAGGTGTTGGACGGGACTAAGGTCTCGTTGGGCCCGGGCAAGCCCATAGCCTTCGGCACGATTTTCGACTTCGCGTTGATAGGACCCATTGAGGACTTGTATGCGCAGCCGGCGCAGCAGGTCAACTCAGCTCACGTCGTTAGCTCACAACCAGACTCAGCTGAATCAGCCCAGGACATACGTCAGAGTCTGGAAAGGTTCTGGGAGTCTGAGGAGCCCCTCCCTCAATCTCACACTCATAATGATCCCCTGGAGGAACAATGCGAGCAAATCTTCCGCTCTACCACTACACGCGATCCCTCAGGCAGATATACGGTCGCTCTGCCCTTTCTAAAGGACGCCCCTCAACTAGGTAAAACTCACCCTATCGCATTGCGCAGATTCCTCAATATTGAGAAGCAGCTAATGGCGAACCCGTCTCTGCGTTCTAAATACGTCGACTTTATGGCCGAATACATCGACTTAGGGCACATGGCTCCCTGTCACCCAAATACATTCGCCCATAAACCTCACTTCTACATCCCTCACCATGGCGTATTTAAGTCAGGGTCGGACAAGCTGCGCATTGTTTTTGATGGTAGCTGCAAAAGCTCCAATGGTGTCAGCATAAATGAATGCCTACACACAGGCCCCGCCCTTCAACAGGACATTGTGGACATCATCATGTCCTTCAGAACGCATCCAGTCGTTTTCAGCACTGACATCCAGAGGATGTTCAGAAATGTGCTGGTTGCCCCAGACCAAAGACGGTATCAGCTGATACTATGGCGGTCCTCACCAGATCACCCTCTGCTCACCTACGCCCTCAATACAGTCACGTACGGCTTAAGATCAAGCCCATACCATGCAATCCGCACTCTGCTTCAGCTGGCTGATGATGAAGGCCATCGCTACCCTGGAGCCGCTCAGGTTCTTCGCAAGTCTATCTTCGTTGATGACATCTTGTGTGGTCAAGACACAGTTGAATCCGCCCAAGCACTCCAGGACGAGTTGATAAGTCTGCTAGACCTAGGCGGCTTTCAGCTCAGTAAGTGGACATCTAACTCGCCTAAGCTGCTCGAGAGATTTCCCGACAACCAATGCGACATGCCCAAGGACTTCGACATGAACCCAGAGTCCACGTCCATTAAGGTCTAGGGTATACAGTGGAGCCCTCAGTCAGACGAGTTCACCTACCGCATCTCTCTGCCCCCCATCACACATGTCACAAAGCGGTCTATTTTAAGCACCGTAGCCTCACTTTATGACCCAAACGGCTGGGTTTCTCCCGTTAATTTGGTTTTCCACGCAAAGCTGCTGCTTCAGCAATTGTGGCTACTGAAGCTGGAATGGGATGAGCCCACTTCCTCTGAAGTACAAACGGAGTGGCACCGCATCTCAGAGGATCTGCCGCTGTTGTCTAGCATTCGCTTCCCTCGGCACGTTTGTGCAAACAAAGGCTCAGCTGCATAGCATACTCGCTTCACGGGTTTGCAGATGCCTCTGAAGCCGGGTTTGCCGCCGTTGTTTATCTCCATGAGCTCGATGCCTCCGGAGATACTTTGGTACACTTAATTGTCGCCAAGTCGCGAGTCGCACCAATCCAGAATCGCCTCACAATCCCCAAGTTAGAGTTGTCGGCCGCCACCCTACTCTCCCAGCTCATGATCAGTATACAACAACACATATGTTGGTCAGACAGTACGATAGTCCTGGCCTGGCTCAATACACCGCCTCACCGTCTTCAACCCTTTGAAGCCAACAGGGTAGTCAAAATCAGCTCAGGCTCACCAGAATGTACCTGGCGACACGTACCTTCCGAGCTCAACCCGGCAGATTGCGCAAGCAGAGGGATGTCAGCGCAATCCCTGTCAGCCCACGACCTATGGTGGTCTCCCACGTGGCTTGGACAGCCTTGTGAGTCTTGGCCTGCGATGCCCTTAGCTCTGGGCCATCACGCCCTGCCCGGCCTTAAGCCCAAACACGTCCCGTCACTGGTCACAGTGCCCGGTCTTGACTTTGACCTGCTCACTCGGTTCAGTTCACTAGACAAACTCGTCGGAGTGACAGCTTGTCTAAAACGCTTTCTGCACAACTGCAGACACCACCCAGATTCGCGACGCTCAGGCCCCTTGTACGTCAGTGAACGAAGAGAGGCCCTATTTTACTGGGTGCGCAGTGTTCAGCACAATGAGTTTGCAGAGGACATCCACCGCCTTCAAACTGGCAAAATCTGCTCCGTCAGACTCCAGCGGCTGTCACCTCTCATTAAAGATGAGCTCCTTAGAGTTGGTGGACGACTGTCCCATGCGTCTATCCGATATGACGCGCAGCATCCGCTCATACTTCCCAGCTCTAGCCCACTTGTAGACCTTATCATTGACCACTACCACAAAATACACTGCCACCCTGGCGCTGACACTTTACACGCAATCCTACGCCAACAATTTTGGATATTGTCCGCGCGCCGTATTATTAGACACTGAGTCTTTAAATGCATTAGATGTTTTCGATGCCGGGCCCAGCCGCAAGCGCCCTTCATGGCCGACCTGCCAGCCGATAGAGTTACGCCTCAGCCAGTATTTAGTCAAGTCACGACCGATTTTGCCGGACCATTCCTCGTTAAATCTAGTACCCTACGTAATGTTAAACTCTTAAAAGCGTACTTTTGTATATTCATGTGCCTCTCCACTAAGGCGGTTCATTTGGAACCGGTCTCGGATCTCAGCACGGAAGCGTTCCTCGCGGCGTTACAGCATTTTATAGCACGCCGCGGTGCCCCGGTTCTCATCCACTCGGACTGCGGTACAAATTATGTAGGCGCTCGAAAATCAGCTCATTGAAGTACAAAACTTTCTTGCCTTGAATAATGACACGATTGCGCACAAGCTCGCTGGTCAGCACATTACTTGGTTGTTGAACGTCCCTAAGGAACCATGGTTCGGTGCGTTACATGAGATCAACGTAAAATCAACAAAGCAACTTTTATATCGCGTAATTGGCGAACAACACCTCACATTCGAGGAATTCTCCACACTTTTAGCTCGAATCGAAGCGGTCCTTAACTCTAGACCTCTCTGCCCACTTTCGTCTGATCCTTCAGACTTTGAGCCGCTTACAGCCGGACATTTCATTATAGGCCGCCCACTAACGGCCCTTCCCGAACTATCCGTGGAAGATAGGCCGATCTCCACACGTAGGCGATTCCAGATGGTACAGGCCCTTTCCCAGCGCTTCTGGACGCTGTGGACCCAGTCCTACCTTCATACCCTCCAAACCCGCTCCAAATGGTTGTGCCCATCCTCCCCTCCCCGAGTTGGCGAGCTCGTCCTCATCAAGGAGGACAACCTGCCTGCCCTCCAATGGAGACTGGGGCGCATTGCTCGCACCCTGCCTGGGAAGGATGGCGTCGTGCGGGTGGTAGACCTGGACACCGCGAATGGACATCTTCGGAGGCCTGTATTCCGGATCGCCAGGCTCCCATTGGATGAGCCCACCCTGGGCCCCGGAGGATGTTCCCGCCAAAGCCGGGACGCCCATTCGAATCATGCCGCCATCTGTGAGGCGGTTGACTCAGCGGTTGTTGACGACCGCGTCCGCCTATCTGCCGCGGCGCCACCGCTGCGCGACCCGCGGCCGCTCGCTTCCTGAGCAGACCGCCTCTCTCGTCAGCTAGCTACCGCGCGCGCACGCAACGGCCTGACCGTAAAAGTTGATAGTGACCCTGAACCTTAAGTGAAGAGAACGCATGAATGCCTATTGTTTAGTGTAGTGACTGTGCGCCAGGAAACCAACCTACCTCGCCGCCCGTGGTCAGCTCGTCTCCCGGTTCCTGTGACTCATCATCTCTGTAAGTACTTCACTATCCATACCTACGCAGCCCACCACCTTCTTTACTCTGCTGTATTTGGCGGTGTCTTCTGACCCGCGAATACACCCGCCTTTTACTAAGCGCCATACTAATCTATGCTAAGCGCCATCTATGAAGTCATTTCCGAACTAATTTCTTTTTTTTTTTGATCTCGGAAAATCGCCCGTTGTTTAAAATCGATTAAGGCCGTACGGGTGTGGTACTTTGCCTACCAAAATTGACGGACATAGAAAAAAACAGGTCGGTAAATTTGACATTCGTCGTATGTCATTTACTTAACTTTGGGTTCGGAACCGTAATGGCGACGGTCAGCTTACGGGACGCTAGTGGAATTCTATCGGTAGAATAGCGTCAAATCTTCGAAAATCGGTTAGAAAACCCCGCGAGAATTGGTTGCGTATGAAGTCCTGACGACAGGACCACGCGCTCGCGTTTATTGTAAATTCGATGTGATCAGTTGGGAAACTCACCACGCGTCGGCGAGTGAGATTGTGAATTAACAGTTAATCGGCTTAAATCTTAATAATCTCCTTGTAAACAGCCGTCGGAGGCTGCGGTGTAATTTATCGGACGGATATATGTCGCAAATCCTTGGCGGATTAGCACGCGTTATTGTGAGTGCTCGTGGGATACCTGGCCATCGGAGGCCTGAGGACTAGGTGTGCACGGGTCGGTGGAACGGACGTGTGTACGGAGGCGATTTGGACGATCGAGGAATCGGCAGGCGAGGCACGCTACCACCAGGCAGGCGTCACATCGCGTCACAGCAGCTGGGCTGCAACCATCCTGATTCCTTCCTCACCCCTGTCCTTTCCTAAGGTTGCAAGGCGGGTCAACCAACGCATCATTCGGTGAGTACATAGTATTTAATTTTAGTTAGTAAGATCAACGCTACGTATCGCAGCTAGCTTCAAGCAAGCTCTGATCGGTGACCTGGTCGTCCAGGGTCTGTTTGAATCACCAATTTTCATAAAACTTTGCATGCTAAAGTAAAAGACTTCTAATAGTTTGTTGAAAACTTTAAATCACAATAACTCAGCAAAATAATTTTTTTTTGAAAATGTTTTCAACAATCTATTTAGATCCCTGTGTTTTACTTTAGCATGCAAAGTTTCAACAAAATTGTCTTTTGGTTTTAAAAATTCCGACTTGGAAAGTATGGGAAACCGAAATGTGTAAACCCTCTTAATCAAACAAGAAAAAAAATATCATGTTACGATTTTTCTTTATCAATAATTTTAATTTTAATTTTAGACGTTCTTATAGTTAGCTCTTTTTTTTCCGAACATTTAGCTCTATACACTGGATTCGATGTCAATTTATTCTATGGGTATTATTTGACATTGGCAAGGGCATAGTGGTGACACTCCGTGTACAGGCCTGTTTTCACTTTGATTAGTGATTAGTGCAGGTGACGAGTGCAAGTGCTTAGTGATTAGGAGTAAACACGTGTAGACAGCGATTGATTAGTGCGAGTGATTAGTAGCCTGCGTAGTAAAGTGATTAGACGCGGGCTCTATTTTTTTGCGAGTGGACTGCGAGTAGCCATGTCCCGCGCGCCCTCCCTTTCCCCACAGTCGCAGCCTGCCTGCAGTGTTTAGGGATTAGTGTTTAGCGCATAGAGAAATAATATAATAATACGGGATTTAGCGTTTGGCGTCGAACGCTCGCTTGTTTTGCAAAATGGCGAAGTGGACCGAAGACGTAACCTATAAATTAGAATAATTAATAAACAATTAAAAAATATATATATTAAAAATAATAATAAATTATTCCTTTAATTTCCCCCGTTTTTTTTCCACTTTTTTAATTTTTTTTTCTTCGGTTTCAGACACCACTGCGTTTAAAATTTCTTTCATTATTTCTTGCAATTGCAAGCGCGCTTCTTGACGTGCGTCCATACTTGCTGGTCGACGGCTCTAACAACTGAATTTACTAAACACAGCCACTTGACAAAATTGGACACTACTCGCACTACACACCTGCACTAATCACTCGCAATATTCACTCGCAACTAATCACCTGCACTCGCACTAATCAAAGTGAATACAGGCCTTACGTGTGAGCTCGAGCGCTAGTGGGATAAAGGTTCGGCCAAACCTGCGCGTCAGTAACGCGGGAAGCGGGACGCGATGCGGGAGCGTCTGCAAAGCGAAACTTAACGTGCACACCTGCGCGACTCCGGCGCGAACCGCGAACTTCATTTGCTAGTGAACAGTCACTAAAGCTGCGCGTCTTTATCTGGTATAACTACTTAATTGTTGTGGTGATGACATCCTCGTACTTAACATCGGAATCTGACTCTGAGTAAGAGCTTTTATTACTTAGGTACTATTATTTACTTACCATCCATTTGAAATTCCGGACCGATCGAATCCCATGTTTTATCTTTTTTTCGTAAATTCTTGTAGTCTTTGTTTTTCAAATCATGTACCTACATATAATGGGATATCCTCTCACTGTTTCGATAAACACCCCTGTATTATCTTCTGTTGTAGTCATAGAGTGGAACTACAGAATAACTAATAGTACCACTACCCATACAGAAGGTTCACTCTCTAACTAAAGTCAAGTTTAGGTATCAAAAAATACCTACTCTAACGACTTTCACGCGAAATTGAAACTTATCGTGTGACCCGAGCAAAACTCGGCAAAAGAAAATTATGTCTGTTCATTAAATTGTTTTTGATTAACAGTTTAAGATTTTCATGGCTAAATAACTACAGACTTAAGCAACTATTACTAGGTGGAAAATAAGAGAAGCACAGATTTAGATTTATTATTTATTTAGACACCCGGAAACACAACAGTATTTTTTATACGGATAATAACGTCGTTTAGTAGTCATTGTTAGGTGCACAAATATCACAGAAATTATCGTTCGTTTTACGCGCGACTTGGAGCGTGCGAACCGAGCAAGAGGCAGCCTACTGCCCATTGGCATACCTACGCCTTAAGTGGCCTGCACGAGAGGCGCGCCGGCCGAACGTACAATGGCGGACTCCGTCGCTTTACCAGTCTAAAAGTCAAAATCTCTTGCACACCGCGTGGTCTATTTAGTACGGGCACGTACCCAGGCGGTCGGTGCGCTTCATACGAAAATCGCTGCAAAGTGGTAAAGCGAGTGTGACCCCGACCGTACCTAAACAGGGGGGTGCCCTGTGGAACGAAATAATTAATATTTTGGAAGGTAGGTAGCTTTCTCGCACGTACACACGTTTGTTTAATCATTAAGCCTGGCGTCGACTACAGTAGAAACGCGTCGAATCGAAGTGAGTCGCATTTATTCCTAGTGCGTCCATCTCTGAAGAATCGAATCGAATTGTTGTTGTGTGGCTGTTTGGATGCGCGCGGGGTGTGGGCGGGCGGTCTGGGGCCCAAGTCTGCTAATTTACGAATGGCATAATTGAATCGCAATTGGATCGCATTGTAATTGTTTGTAAATTTATTTGGATGGATAGGCACCTGCCCACCCACCTCGCCCATTCAGGAAGTCTTTTAACTGTGGAGAAGAACGGGCGCAAGAAACTCCACAGATTTATAATAATATAGAAGTAACAACATTTACAAAACAATATGTCATTACCAAAATTACACAATAACAGTATACAAATTACTAATATGTTATGCTCGTATATGCATTATGTCCATACATATTTGTCATTTGTTTACATAATGTTCCACTTTATAACTTAATAACCTTTACTCAAAAGGGTTTTTTTATTAACATTGGCTTTAAATGTGTGTAAAGGCATTTCAGTAATATTTAGTAAGTTTGCATTTACCCAAGAAAGAGCCACCTGTTTTATGAAGTCTAAAACTAGGGACGGCAAGCTTATTTTTCCTACGAATGTTTAAGTTATGAAGATCACAACTTTTAACAAATGTCTTTTCATACTTCTTGACCTTAGATTAAAACAAAAAGGGTCTAAGTCCTTAACTTAAATAAGGTTTTCAAAAATAAATTGTGATGCAATAGTTAATATTTCGATTTTTTTTAAACACTTCTTTGAGTGAGTCTCTAGACTTCAGGTTGTATATGGCGCGGACTGCCCTTTTCTGTACAATAAATACATCGTCAATATTAGCAACGGAGCCCCACAACAGTAAGCCATAAGACATCACATCACACAATGGAAATAACTAAACTAAACTACTCTTGCCGTCTCAACATTAGTTAGAAGCCTTATTTTCTTAACTGCGTATGCAGCTGGACTCAGTCTTCCTGACAAGGTATCAATATGTGGATCCCATTGTAAGCGTGAGTCCAGTTTAATGCCTAGGAACACAGTAGAGTCTACTAATTCAACTACATTATCGTTCATCTTAATTTGTGTGCTGACCTGTCTTACATATGTGTGGCTGTTTGGATGCGCGCGGGGTGTGGGCGGGCGGTCTGGGGCCCAAGTCTGCTAATTTACGAATGGCATAATTGAATCGCATTTGTATCGTAATTGTATCGCATTGTAATTGTTTGACACATTTGGTATTCTTAAATGAGTAAGAGAATACCAAATGTGTCAAACAATTACAATGCGATCCAATTGCGATTCAATTATGCCATTCGTAAATTAGCAGACTTGGGCCCCAGACCGCCCGCCCACACCCCGCGCGCATCCAAACAGCCACACATATGTAAGACAGGTCAGCACACAAATTAAGATGAACGATAATGTAGTTGAATTAGTAGACTCTACTGTGTTCCTAGGCATTAAACTGGACTCACGCTTACAATGGGATCCACATATTGATACCTTGTCAGGAAGACTGAGTCCAGCTGCATACGCAGTTAAGAAAATAAGGCTTCTAACTAATGTTGAGACGGCAAGAGTAGTTTAGTTTAGTTATTTCCATTGTGTGATGTGATGTCTTATGGCTTACTGTTGTGGGGCTCCGTTGCTAATATTGACGATGTATTTATTGTACAGAAAAGGGCAGTCCGCGCCATATACAACCTGAAGTCTAGAGACTCACTCAAAGAAGTGTTTAAAAAAATCGAAATATTAACTATTGCATCACAATTTATTTTTGAAAACCTTATTTAAGTTAAGGACTTAGACCCTTTTTGTTTTAATCTAAGGTCAAGAAGTATGAAAAGACATTTGTTAAAAGTTGTGATCTTCATAACTTAAACATTCGTAGGAAAAATAAGCTTGCCGTCCCTAGTTTTAGACTTCATAAAACAGGTGGCTCTTTCTTGGGTAAATGCAAACTTACTAAATATTACTGAAATGCCTTTACACACATTTAAAGCCAATGTTAATAAAAAAACCCTTTTGAGTAAAGGTTATTAAGTTATAAAGTGGAACATTATGTAAACAAATGACAAATATGTATGGACATAATGCATATACGAGCATAACATATTAGTAATTTGTATACTGTTATTGTGTAATTTTGGTAATGACATATTGTTTTGTAAATGTTGTTACTTCTATATTATTATAAATCTGTGGAGTTTCTTGCGCCCGTTCTTCTCCACAGTTAAAAGACTTCCTGAATGGGCGAGGTGGGTGGGCAGGTGCCTATCCATCCAAATAAATTTACACGATTAAAAATGCTTATTTTAAGTTTATTGAATAAAGAAATTTTGAGTTTGAGTTTGGGTGCGTTAGGGTAAGTTCGGACGGTTTTTAGTTGTATTAGGAACAAAGACATTAACTATTTAAATCTCTTTGAGAAGATGTTGGCAAAATTTTTCTCAAGAGTTACATTAGTTAGCACGATAATTTTATGTATGTGTAATATGTTTTATACAGTTATAAACGAAACAACTACTATTTTTTTAATGTTTAAAATACGAATAAAATTTTAAAACCTAGGGAAAGATCGGACTATCTTCAAAAATCGCCATTATGGCTTAAAACACAGAGTTTATAGAAAGAATATATCCGTTCTTATACGTCCAACGAGATTATCTTTGGATAATGTTATATTTAATATTTAATATCTAATGTTATATTTTTAAAAAAGTCACCTGGAACAGTAAAATGTTACTCAAAGATTTAATATTTGCAAAAGTAGCTAATAATTACCAAGAAAGTCAGCAAAATGTTGCCTGGGGTAAATCCGGATTTCGTAAATTATCCTATATGGTGACACTTCCAGTAAAACATGCATAACTCATATCTGCAGTGCAGTAGTTGCAGTATTGAAGAAACATTAGAACCAAAGCAGCAATGCATCTTTTTCACTTAAATAATCTTGACTTTGTCAGATTAATACTTATCTAAAAACAGCGATTAAAAGTTAAACTTACGTTGAAATTAATGTTAGAAAGAAACAATTTAGGCCACGGATTGTTTCATAATTAAGAGTCATTATAATTTGGCTTCACATGTTATTTTATTTTATATTGTATTAAAATTTCTCAAAGATTGATTGATATTTGATCCACAATACATTGTTGTTGATTTTATATTTTCGTTTCTTTTATCCTAACCGTTCTACATACGACACAAAAATGAGACGTGTTAGGTATGTCGAGAGGTTGAGACGGGGTATTTGTTCTTGACATTGTGTAACATTTTCCCATATTTAGGGAGTGACAACTGTGAGCTGGCAACATTTTAGTAACGCACACATAGGCGGACTTCTTGGCGGGAAAGTGAAGCGTCATGTCTGTAGTTTTGTCTTATTTTCTAAAATTTGTGTTTTGTCGAATATTAATGTGAAATAATGGTGGATTATTAACCGTTAAGTGTTCGTGAACGTGCATGAGCGTGGGTAAATAAAACAAAACAGTGCAACACACAGACATTATGTTTATTCCCTACAGATAAGAAGGAGATATCTACAATAATTTATTCTTTAAATAGTACGCACTCGGTAGGCTTTGATGAGTTTAGTACTAAATCCTTAAAGCAATGTAGAGATGTAATTGCCGGGATCTTGTCGCATATAATCAACTTATCTTTTGAACAAGGGATATTTCCTGACAAATTAAAACTAAGTGTAATAAAGCCTATTCACAAAAAAGGAGATAGGGAAAATCCGGCAAACTATCGACCTATAGCTCTTATCTCTATCATTTCAAAAATTTTTGAAAAATGTATGTTTTTACGTTTAATGAAATTCATACAAAAATTTGAAATATTGGACCCGAACCAGCACGGCTTTCAAAAAAGAAAGTCGACTGGATTGGCGGCATTTACACTAATTAATGAAATAATTAAAAATATTAACAATAAAATTAAAACTGTAACGATATGAGCAAAGCATTCGATTTTGTCTGCCATGATCTACTTCTGACAAAATGTGAGTCGTATGGCATAAGAGGCAATGCTCTCAAGTGGATAAAAAGCTATCTACAAAATAGAGTTCAATTTGTAGAGATTAGTAAAATAAATTCGAGTTTACAGGAAGAGTCATGCTTCTCTAAGACGAGATTAAATAGAGTTGGTGTTCCACAAGGCTCTATATTAGGGCCTCTACTTTTCTTGCTCTATGTTAATGATCTCCCGAAAATTACTAATTTTCATTGTTCATTATACGCAGATGACATTGCTGTAGTAATAAGTGACAAATCAGATAAAAATTTAAATGACGTAATTAACTCTACAGTTTCTGACATTATCAATTGGTTCAATTGTAATAATTTAATGGTAAATATAGATAAAACTAAATTAATTCAATTTATAAATAAAGGAACTCCCAAAATAAATTTAGACATCAATTATAACGACAAGAAAATCACAAGAGTAAATCAAACTACATTTTTAGGAATTGAGTTCGATGATAAATGTACATGGAAACCGCATATTGAAAAATTATGTAATAAGATCAATAGGTTTGCGTACGCTTTATGGCGCTTGGCAAAAATAAGTAATAAACAAACTGCACTGCAAGCTTATCATGGATACGTGGCTTCAAACTTAAGGTACGGAATAGTGGTATGGGGTAACTCGGTAAAAATTAAAAGGGTGTTCATTGCTCAAAAGCAATGCGTGAGAGCCATTGCTGATGTTTTATTTTATTTATTTTTTATTTTATTTTATTTAGGAAACAAACAGTCTTGTACATAAATATTGACATAAGCGGAATATATATTTCTTATAGACCTATAGTTCCATAAAGCTTGTTGACTAACATACTGATAAAGTGCTTTTGAAAATTCCAACATAAAAATAAAAAACAATAATAACAATAATAATTAAAAAGAAAAAATTGTCAAGTAATTCTAAGAAAAACATTTTTCTTTTTTTTTTACCAAAAATACTAAAACTAAATAATGGAAGTACTCACAATGTTATTGAAAAATGATTAAGCAGTAACTTTCTATAGACGGTAAGACTATTGCAAAATATATCCATATCATTAAACATTTTGTTATATGCGTCAACACTACGTTTAAAGAAGTTATTACTGGTGTATACGGTTTTGTACATAGGAACAACAAATAATTTTTGCGAGCGAGAGCCAGGTCTAGGTACTCTTAATTTAATTGTTTCTAAAATGTGAGGGGAGTCAACGTAACCATTCAATATTTTAAACAGAAAGACCTGATCAAACATTATTCGCCGGTTCGCAAGAGTAGTCATTGAGTGACGGCTGAGCGAATTTTCATAGGATATACATTCATGATTTCCACGGAAATCCAGAGATTTAACGAACTTTTTTTGAACTCTCTCTATTCGGGCTATGTGACAAGCATAATATGGGCTCTATATAATACAAGCAAAATCAAGAAGTGAACGAACAAAACTGAAATATAATAGCTTAAGGGTGTACGATTGCTTAAACGGTCTTGAGACCCTGAGGACGAAGCCCAATTGTCGGAATGCTTTGTTAACTATAAAATCAATATGTAAATTAAAAGATAAACCAGAGTCCAATAAAATACCCAGGTCGCGAATTGAAGTGACTCGAGCAAGTAATGAATTATTGATCTTATAATTAAAGTGAATAGGATTGGTTTTGCGTGTGTACGAAATAACAGAGCATTTATTGAAATTTAAAAATAGTTGATTAGACACGCAGTATTCTGTTAAACGTTCTAAATCAGATTGCAATGGGCGATTTTCTGACAGCCCAAATTAAAAAGTAAAAATTAGTTCAAAAACACTCGATAGATGTCGTTTTATGAAAGCTGGGCTACTTATGGGCTGTAATAAATTCTACACTTTTACTTGTCTACCAAATAGAATAAAAAAATAGTATTTACTTACCTATTTATATTCAGAACATCCAGAACCTATTTCTATTTTGGAATAGAATAAATATTACGCAGCCATACACGTGCTCTTCATGAACCCGCCTTTTACTAAGCGCCATACTAATCTATACTAAGCGCCATCTATGAAGTCATTTACGAACCAATTTCTTTTTTTTTTGATCTCGGAAAATCGCCCATTGTATGCAATCGACATATCCTTGCACTACTTTAAAAAAATTTGCGTCATCAGCATATAGGAGGAAATTTGAATTTAGAATAAATTTTCCGATATCATTGATATAAATGACAAATAACAATGGCCCAATATGGGAACCCTGGGGGATACCTGATGGGATATCAAGGAATCTTGACACATAGCCCTTGACAGAAACGGCCTGAGAACGATTTTTAACATACGAATCCAACCACCTGAGCAGATCGCCGTGTATTCCGATTGCCCAAAGCTTTTCAATAAGTAGATCATGATTAATTTTATTGAATGCCTTGGAAAAATCGGAATACACGACATCTACCTGTTCACTTTTATCCGCAGCATCCATCAAAAACGTAAAAGTCAGCATATTCGTTTCTGCCGAGCGCCCTTTACTAAAACCATGTTGATTAACAGTTATGTAATTCTTTAGTACACATGCAAGTTTACATGTAATAATCTTTTCAAGAATTTTTCCGAATAAGTTGGTTTTAGATATAGGTCGGTATTGAGAAACGTCAGTCTTATTATCATTTTTAGGAATGGGAGTGAAAAGAGCAAGTTTCCATGCCGATGGAAAGATACCTGATGTTGACTCAAGAACTACCTGCAAGCCTTTGTTTAAGTCATATGGATTATTGACAGTCACGAGTATATATATATTCGAAGTATGTGTCTTTGTAAAAATGCACCCCGAGCTTTATACAACAAAAAAACAATATTGTGGATTTAATACCAGATATCCTAATAGATTATGTCTACTTAATTCAAAAACGGAAATCTGTGCTAGAAATAGCATGTCCATGTCAGTAAAAATATATAATAAATTGCCTGAGCTTGTAGTAGCACTCCCACTTTCCTTATTCAGGCGTCGCCTACATAAACTTTTAATTGACAAGTGCTACTACTCCCTGAATGATTTTTTTAAGGACAAGGCTATTTGAGCCTATATTATTTAGTTGGGTGATTTAAATAATATAATTATTTTTACTATAAATTATTTTAAGTTTTATTTATTGACATTGTGAGCTTTGATATCCTAATAATTAATTTAATTGAATACTTTATTGAATACTTTAAATTTTATACTCGAATATGATTACCTAATGATTATGTTAATATTATTTGTTGTTTTTACTTATTATGTACCTAATATTGCATGCTGTGCGACAGTCAAATATGTGAGATTTACAAACTGTTATAACAGCACCTTGACCATATTTCTGGCAATAAATGATTTATGATTATGATTATGATTATGTCTGTGGTGCAACATCACTTTTCAAATTCTCTCAAGAAGTCCGTGTGAGATTCAGTAAAGTCCCACATCTTTACTGAACTCAAGGGATTTGGGGGGAATATCATTTAGATTATTATCATCTGCATAATAAATGAACTCTATTATTTCGACTGAAGGACATAGTATCCATAGTCAAGAAACAATTTATCAAAAAAAAAAGCACACAGGCGCCTTTTTTTGTGCATGTGTGAAAATTTTGCACATCGAAGTTACCTCTATAGTTTAGATATCTCAATGGGTTCTATCACGTTTTTTTTGTAGGTATTTCTCGTTCCTACCCTCGGACCAAATTCCTACCTATAAAGGTCTTTGACGTGACGTGAAAGTTGTTTAGTACCACAGACATATAATAGAAGACATATTATATGTCTGTGTTTAGTACCTACAACTACAACTTCATGGCTCATGGCTCATGTGTAAGCGTCTCAGTTTAAGGAAGGCGAATGTTTCGTCGAACATATCGTCGAATGGCGAAGCGAGCAGCGAGCACGCATGTGGAACTGTAGTAGTATTAGAACTCTGTCGTTACTTTAATCCATTTTTAATATATAGCATAATGTTGCTTGATCAACAATAAAAATACAATGAGCGAGAGAGCGAATGTGTAAACACCAATCGTCACTCGTGCCGTCGTCGTGCCCTTTGACTCGCGTCCAAAAAATCGCTCCGAACGCGAGCGTTAACGAGTGGCGAGACGAGTCGCGAGGCGAGTGACGAGACGAGCGTGCGTGCGTTTACACAATCGCGCACGCACCTCGCTTCGCCATTCGACTCGCGACTCGCGCGAATGTGGAACTGCGGCTAATTTAGGCATAAACTGGGGTGCGTGCCGTCGTTTTGGGTGTAGTTGTTTGGTTAAAGTTTAACCCGTTTGAGTTGCAACCGACAAGTCTCCGTCTCGTTTTGGACAGAAATACTTCAGAACAGGTTATAAAAACAAATCGATCGTTCCGTGGCTTGGTTGCAACTCAAACGGGTTAAACTTTAACCAAACAACTGTAGTGCAGTGTGTCACGAGTGCAGTGTGTCACGGCATCATAACTCCTAAGAATCATCTGTTTTATTATACGTGATGGAATGTAACTAATTTAGAACTTTGTACCGATTTCCCAGAACTGGCAGTCAATACTTTCCTTTGTTCTGTAACAATATATAAACACTGTTTTTCCCTAAATAAATAAGAGTTAAGAACCAACCTTCGTCATATCATTTCGTCTCCCGACTTCACAGTACCTCTGCCGGCGCTGCCAATTCGGCAGCGCTGAGCATCCCTCATCACATGGCGACCCTGCCAGTCCACTGCTTCTAGGCAGTGCTGGTTCTGGTTGGAAAATCAAGATCACATCAATGGGGTCCACGCTTCGCATCCGAAAAATCCGATCACGCTGCGAGATATTAATGGTGCTGCTACGCATCACATTAGCACACGTGACGTCACAACTGGTCTGTGTGAGTTCCGCGCCGAGCAATGAGTCATCACCACGCTAAAACCACCACCCACCCAAACCCACGCATCACGTTAAATGGAAAAATGGGTACAAAATCATCGAAAACCAAAGAGGTAAAAGAAGAAAAATCATAAAACTGCTACGAAATAAAAATGATGGAAAACCTGCTGCTGCTATCCAGAGATGACGTTGTTGGTGAGATAAAATGGCGAAAATTATAACCTACGTGAGGAGAAGCAGCAGCCGTGTGTGAATGCAGCCGGGTGAGGACGCAGCCGGGTGAATACAGGCGAGTTTTGTTAACAAAAGAACCATTATTAAGAAAATTAAACTGAAATCATTTGTTTGGTAATACATAGGTATAAAGTTTTAAAATGAAATTAATCGTAATCATATCAGTAAAAGCATTTTTGTCCGCTTCGATCGATTAGTTAATTTTTTTTATTTAAGGGTTTTAGATGTTCAAAGTGATTGTGTAAAAGCTGTCAAAAAAAAATGTCGTGAAAATAAAATAAGGATTTATATCTGATGCGTAATGGATGACGCATAAAATATCGAAAATGTGTATTGAGAATTTCTTTAGTAAGAAAGTTTAACGCGTCTTCTTTATTATAAAATAATAAATGTAATCGATAGTTAATTAAGAAACTACCTTTTAACAGCTGTTGACGATACTTTGCCCAACGTAATTAATTAGTAACAAAATTAGTGGCATTAAGTTCAACCTAAGGCTTCTAAATAGTTTGAAATGAAATGCTAAATCTAAAAAGAGAAAAATAAATAAAAAGAGGTTAATATCTGTCTAGGTACTCAGAAAGATAAATAAAATAAGGTTTTAGAAAAATAACGTCAATACAAATCGATTATCGATTATTAATTTGGAATGTACTCGTATATTATGGTATGTTCAAGAATTTCGTGAGTAATTAGGTTCATAAGGATGACATGCAATTGGACTGATCATCCAAAAAGCGTCAGATCTTATTTGCCTAATTTATCTTACTTTAAATAAATGCTAAAACGAAAGAAAATGTTGAAATACGTTTTATGGAAGAATTGTAACTACTATAGAGCATTGCTGTAAGACCTTTACCGTTTAAATAATGCTATTTATGACTAAAGAGTATTAATAAAATGAAATAAAAAAGTACAAGTACTAAGTGGTACGACGATATTAATAAAAGTGTACACACGATGTAATCGGATAATACAACGACGGAATTTTTTTTTTGAGTTGACCATAAGTAAACGTATTCGTCAAGTAAAAGTATAATGACTAGAAAGTAAGGAGACAAGATTATGGAACATTAAAAATAAAGTTAAACTACTAGTATGAAGTCTAAGTAGGTGAAAAATATTAAGTAAAGTGCTAAGGAGTTTAACAAAAGCTTAAAGTTTGAGCCAATTATATTAAAAGATTAAAGAAGTCGGTTTAAAAAGGGGGCATATTAATGGCTTTAGGAGATAACATCGTCAACAGCTGGGTATAAAAAAAAAGTAATAAAATATTATTAAGTACCTACTATACTTGCATTACTGTATATAAGAAAAAATTATATTAAACAATAAGATTGTTTTTATCTAAAATAGGTTAAATAATAATCATAATCATAATCATCAGCCTATAAATGTCCCACTGCTGGGCACAGGCCTCCCACGTGAACAATAGCACGTGGGGATATTGGGCCATAACCCACCACGCTGGCCCAATGCGGGTTGGTGGATTTTAACGACTGTCATCTTACGACAACAAACGGGACCAAGGGCTTAACGTGCCTTCCGAAGCACGGAGGAGCTCGAGATGTTTTAAATATGGTCACCCATCCAGCGACCCGGCATTGCGAAAGTTGCTTAGCGGGCAAGATCGCAAGCCGAACGCGCTAGCCGCTGCGCCATCGAGCTCCTCCTCTGAAATAGGTTAAATGTATTAATTAAAGTTTATTAAGTGCTACTTCTACTTTAAAAATAAATAAATTCCGGATTGACTTCATAATTCAATTAATATTTTACTGAATTAACTATCTAAAAGTCAAATCGAGATATGAAAGTATTTTGTCATTTTATTATAAAATGTATTTCATACATTTGGTTAAAGTAAATGTTGTAATGTTTTAAATAAGGTAAATTTATATTTATATATTTTTTTTCATAGTTAATATTCACTAAATAATATTTGGATTATATTATAATAATAATATTTAAATTATATTATAATAGCTGCTATTCATATTCAGCTAAAAACTTTGTACGTTAGAATTTATGTGATACCATTTTAACTAATATTACTAAGAATATCATCCTCTGTTCCATATGTTTAGAACAGATGATTTGTCATTGTTAACTTAAGCAACAAAAGATTCAACAAGAAGAGTCAATGAAAGTTATTTTTAGAAACAGATTAAAACTTGCATACTTGCTCTGCTATGACAAAGACTCGCCAAATAAGGCATCGTCACTGATAAAATTCGTGGAATCTAATATGGAACATGTTATTGTAAACAATGCACCGAGAGTGGCTAGATCGTGACGATTAATCAAACCAGCTGTGCGCTTATTTAAATGAATTACCTGTGATTTTATTAAGCGTATATTGCATTATATTTTTGCAACGTCAATAGAAATAAGATGTTTGTTTATGTATGAGTTAGTACCAATGTTATGATTTGGAAATATATGTATGTTTGATCGACAAAGATGCGTCACTCAGTCAGTGCTAATAAGCGTGACCTCGCAGGCGAGAACACTACGCCCAAGGGTCACATACATAGTATCTAAATCTACAGAGAGACACACAGTGTATTAATCATGAATTTCATGTGTTGTCCAGCTTACAGTTAAAAGTAGATGGGAAAGTAATTGGACAAGACATTTTAATTATATATAAATGAGTTATAAATTTTGAAAAATAGATAATTACTTTAAACCTTAATAACCAATTCTTTGAACCTAAAAATAAAACCTCAAAACGGTATACTCTCAAATCAAATAAAATTACCAGCCCGATGCGAATCTTTATTAAAGTTGTCAAATAATTGCAAAGGTGATTGTGTTGTAATATAATAGTTTACTCACCATCCTTACGAACCATGTGTATCTCGATCGTGTACGAAACGAGCTTTCCTCGCAAGAGATTTAGAGGCTAAAAAGATAAATGAAGTATGCATACTTCAAAATAATGACACTGCTTGTGTTATAATAGAGCTAGCTCAATACATTAATAATAAATGTGGAACATGGTCCGGACCACGGTTATGTATAGTAAAAGGTGTCACGAAAATAAATAGTAAGGATGATAGACGAGTAATATTAAACGATTTCCATTTGTTGCCGACCAGTGGGCATGCAGGCGTTATTACTACTGGCAAGGCATGGAAAATAATATTATTGAATTTGTAAAAAATTGTGATAAATGTCAGAAACAGAAGTTTCATAGAAACATTAAGCAGCCAATGTGTATTACTAGCACGGCAACAACGGCTTTCGACAAAATATTTTTGGATTTGGTAGGTCCACTAACTAAAGATACAAATGGGTACTGCTATATATTAACGTTACAGTGCGAGCTTACAAAGTATGTAGAAGCATACCCACTCCGAAATAAAGAAACGGAGACAGTAGCACGCGCGTTTATCGATAATTTTATATTACGTTATGGCATCCCTAATGAAATTGCAACAGATAGAGGTACCGAATTTTTCTCATCAACTATTCAAGAAGTGTGTAAACTTTTAAAAATTAACCAGTTGCAATCAACCGCTTATCATCATGAAAGTCTTGGTTCTTTAGAGAATTCACATAAATTCTAAGAATACAAACAGATAATCAAGCCAATAAGTTGTCAGATTGGTTGCAATATTGGTGTTTTTCCTATAATACAACGATACACTCGTCAACTACATATACACCCTATGAATTGGTGTTTGGTAGACTATGTCATATACCAAGTAATATTATTAATAAAGCTGATCCAGTTTATAATTTTAATTCGTATACTGTAGAACTTAAGCATAGATTGCAAAAATCCCAAGAGGATGCTAGAAATAATTTAATTAAATCAAAAATTAATAGAAAGATAAGATATGATTTAACCACTAATTCAATTAATTATAGAATAGGCGATTTAATATTATTAAAAAAGGAAAATAGAGATAAGATGGATCATGTATATTTAGGTCCCTAGACTGTTATAGAGGATCAAGGCGTAAATGTCAAAATATTAGTTACGGGTAAAGAAAAAACAGTACACAAAAATATAATTATAGTTAACTGTATCCAAATAAGGAATACCATTACTCATAACCCAGATCATATTGTATATAGCCATAGCATAAGATTGTATCATTATAATAACAATGTATTTCTAAAATGTAAACAAACTTTGTTTGTTAGTTTAAGCCTGGTAGATTTTAATTATTTTAAGTTTGAGTGAAACTATGTTTATATCAATATTTAATATTTAAAAAAAATTATATAGTTTAATTTTTTTTCAAAAAAAAAAGGGGGAAAGGTATAGTGCAGTGTGTCACGAGTGCAGTGTGTCACGGCATCATAACTCATAAGAATCATCTGTTTTATTATACGTGATGAAATGTAACTAATTTAGGACTTTGTACCGATTTCCCAGAACTGGCAGTCAATACTTTCCTTTGTTCTGTAACACTATATAAACACTGTTTTTCCCTAAATAAATAAGAGTTAAGAACCAACCTTCGTAGTATCATTTCGTCTCCCGACTTCACAGTACCTCTGCCGGCGCTGCCAATTCGGCAGCGCTGAGCATCCCTCATCACACAACTACAGCCAAAACGACAGAACGCACCTCAGATTATGCCTAAATTAGCCGCAGTTCCACATTCGCGCGAGTCGCGAGTCGAATGGCGAAGCGAGGTGCGTGCGCGATTGTGTGAACGCACGCACGCTCGTCTCGTCACTCGCCTCGCGACTCGTCTCGCCGCTCGTAACGCTCGCGTTCGGAGCGGTTTTTTGGACGCGAGTCAAAGGGCACGACGACGGCATGAGTGACGATTGGTGTTTACACATTCGCTCTCTCGCTCATTGTATTTTTATTGTTGATCAAGCAACATTATGCTATATATCAAAAATTGATTAAAGTGACGACAGAGTTCTCATACTACAGTTCCACATGCGTGCTTACTACTCGCTTCGCCATTCGACGATATGTTCGACGAAACATACGCCTTCCTGAGACAAGTGACTGTTTACACATTCGCGTGTATTCTTTCTACTTCAACTTGCAAGACTGGACTACGTCTACGTTTTAGCAGCATCCGCGTGTCAATGATTATTAATAAATAATTTTTTGCTTATTTTTGTGTCGATCATGTTTTGGAAACCAAACCAAATAACTGGTTGAGCTTGGTAAAGTTCCCAAAACGTTAGAAGTCTGTCGTTACTTTAATCAATTTTTAATATACAGTATATGTTGCTTGATCAACAATAAAAATACAATGAGCGAGAGAGCAAATGTGTAAACACTAAGTTCGCCTCGTCACTCGTGCCCTTTGACTCGCGTCCAAAAAACAAAAAATTATTTATTAATAATCATTGACACGCGGATGCTGCTAAAACATAGACGTCGTCCATTCCTTGCAAGTTGAAGTAGAAAGAATACACGCGAATGTGTAAGCGTCTCAGTTTAAGGAAGGCGAATGTTTCGTCGAACATATCGTCGAATGGCGAAACGAGTAGCGAGCACGCGTGTGGAACTGTTTATAGAGAATAGAGGCGTGACTGACCTGTCATGTCACACACTGTCATGTCAGTGTCACTACGTACCTAATGTCTGGACTTCTTGGCGGGAAAGTGAAGCGTCATGTTGTCTGCAGTTTTGTTTTATTTTCTAAAATTAGTGTTTTTTCGAACATTAACGTGAAATAATAGTGGCGTATTAACCGTTAAGTGTTTGTGAACGTGCGTGTTGACAAATGTAACAAAACAGTGCAACATCACTTTTCAAATTCCCTCAAGAACATATCTACTTACAGCAAACTGGCGGTGCGCGGCGTCGTCGGCTCGGGCGGGTATTTGTTTCTTCATCCACCGTATGAGACGTTCACTTAAATTGTCACAGTGCAATGAATCTTCAGTAACACGACTCCGGCACACTACACTAACAGTATCGGAGTTTCTTGTTATAGACTGACGTTGCGGTTTGCATTTGCCAATCACTGGATTCCATGCTGATGATAATTTAAACCCGTCCTCCCGATTGAAATTTTTTTTTTTTTATTATAGCAGAAGGAGGCAAACGAGCAAGCGGGTCACCTGATGGAAAGTAATCACCGCCGCCCATGGACACCCGCAAAACCAGAGGAATCGCAGGCGCGTTGCCGGCCTTTAAGGAAGGAATAGGCTCGTTTCTTGAAGATCCTTAAGTCATAACGGTCCGGAAATACCGCCGCCGAGAGCTGGTTCCACAACACTGTAGTTCGAGGCAAGAAATTTCTTGAAAAACGCACAGTAGTAGACCGCCATCCATCAAGGTGATGTGGATGGAATGACAGTCGATTGCGTGTAGTGCGGGGAAGGAAATCAGCGGCAGGGATCAAGCCGAACAATTCCTCAGAACACTCCCCATGATATATACGGTACAATATACAGAGAGACGCAACGTCTCTCCGAAGAGCCAGTGGATCGAGCCGACCTGAAATAACCACGTCGTCGACAATTCGAGCAGCTCTGCGTTGAATGCGGTCAAATGGAAGGAGTTGGTATTGGGGTGCTCCAGCCCAGAGATGGGAGCAGTATTCCATATGCGGCCTGACCTGTGCTTTATACAGTTGTAAACGGTGAGCCGGCGTGAAATACTGACCCGCTCTATTAAGCACACCCAGCTTTTTCGAAGCTAATTTAGCTTTACCTTCCAAATGACCACGAAACTGAACGTCACTCGAAATATCGACGCCAAGGATTCCAATAGTCGGATTGGTATCAAGGGGAGCTCCCTCAAAGTTCAGAGGTACGACGAAGGTATGTTTTTTCGCGGTAAATGCGCAAACTTGTGTTTTGGAGGGGTTAAAGCGGACTAGGTTATGTCGGCCCCAATCCGAGACATGACTTAACATGTTCTCGGTGTCAGTTACAAGTTTATTCCGGCTCTCGATGACGCTTTCCAGAGAAATATTAGCTCGCCCGGTGTAGAGCGTATCCCCAGTACTGTCGTCTGCATAGCAATGAATGCTGTTGTTATGCAGCATGTCATTGATATGCAGAAGAAATAGAGTAGGGGACAACACACACCCCTGCGGGACTCCAGCATTCACGGGCTTCATGTCGGAACACGAACCGTCGACTGCGACTCTGATGCTACGCCCAGTGAGAAAGCTGGCAATCCATGAACACAATTTCTCAGGAAGCCCGTATGATGGAAGTTTAGAGAGAAGAGCCCTGTGCCATACCCTGTCGAAGGCTTTTGCTACGTCCAAGCTAACTGCCAGTGCCTCCCCTCTACTCTCGACTGCCTCCGCCCATCGGTGAGTAAGGTACACTAAAAGATCACCAGCCGAACGACCGCGACAAAAACCATACTGGCGATCACTTAGTAGCTGGTTCTCTTCTAGGTACCTTAAGAGCTGGCGGTTTGTAATGGACTCCATTACTTTGGAGAGTAAAGAGGTAATAGCTATTGGCCTGTAGTTGGACGCATTTGAGCGATTGCCTTTTTTTGGAATCGGGTGGACAAGGGCTGTCTTCCAAGAGCTCGGGACGACGCCAGTAGTGTAAGAGAGCCGGAAAAGGCGCGTTAGAACTGGTGCCAATTCAGGAGCACACGTCCGAAGCACAATGAGTGGAACTGCATCAGGCCCACTCGCCTTGTGGATATCAAGGGAAAAAAGAGCCTTACGAACTGACCTTTGCAGGAACTGAACGTTTGGCATTGTACAAGCGCAATGCGGTATGGTTGGTGGAGAGTTTTCCCCATCGTCCAAGGTCGAGTTTAAAGCGAAAAGAGAGCCCAAGAGATCGGCTTTCTCCTTTGCAGTATAGGCCAGGCAGTCATCGGTCCTGTGCAATGGTGGTAGGGACGGCTGACAAAAATTCCCTAAGATAGCTTTGGCGAGAGACCAGAACGCACGCGTCCCCGAAGGAAGGCGCACTAGTCTCTCGCCAATTCTACCTATGAATGATGACTTCGCCTTGGCAATGTCCTTCTTAAAGGATCTGGCGGCAAAGTTGTACTTCTTTCTGAGCGCACTGGTGTTTGGATCCTTTGATGACACCGCATTAGCCCAGGCTTGGTAATGTTGTCGCTTTTGATCATTTTGCAGCAACGACCAAACCATGGTTGGGACTTGCCGCCAATGGGAACCACAGAGTTTGGAATGAAAAGTTCCATTCCCTGCAGTATCACATCAACAACAGAGTCAGCGGCGACATCAGGATCATCCAGCGAGAAGCAAACTCGCCACCACGGGTAGGACGCAAAGAAACTTCGCATCCCATCCCAGTCCGCTGACCTATAATGTCAGACTCGACGGCTAGCCGCTGGTTGCGGTTTTGAAGTTTCTGTGAGAGGCACAGTGCTGCGAATCAGACAGTGGTCTGATGAGCCTAGTGGTGCATCAACAGAAACTTGATAGCCGTCTGGGTGCGAGGTCAGCAGAAGGTCCAATAAAGAAGGCGCATGGCCCTCCACATCTGGAACCCGTGTTGGCTCTGTTACCAATTGGGACAGACTGTAGGCTAAAGCGAAGTCATGAACGGCTCTACCCGCGTGGTCAGTTGTGCGTGAACCAAGCCATTCGACGTGATGGGCATTGAAGTCTCCCAATACCACAATCTCGGCCGAGGGGATCCGTTGGAGAAGGGAGTCCGTCGCCGCTTGGACGGTCTCGATAAGTTGGTCAGTTCCGATGTTACCGCTGTGGGACCTATACAGGCACGCGTAGATGTGAGGATGGCGTCCGCAGTCGACGTGTAGCCATAAGATGGAAAGGTCCCTATCTTCAAGATTGCCAAGGCGACGGACGCACATATCCTCCCTGACATAGGCACAAACACCGGCTCGTGGCACAAATGCATGTTCCAGGTTGTATCCCGGGTAGCGCAAGTAGGAGATGTCAGGAGGGGGGGATATCTGCGTCTCGGTGAGGAAGAGCAAGGCCAGTTTCGCCGTCTCGAGGTGGTAATGGACGGCGCTCAAGTTAGAGTGGATTCCCCTGATGTTGCAGAAGTCCACACGAAGCGTAGGAGGGGGTGCCAATTGTCTTGCCTTTCTCCTGCCTGCAGCATGCCTTGGCACGAGCGAACTTTTGCCCTCCCCAGAATACGTAGGGCAGCCTGAGCGAGAACGCTCAGGGGGGGATTCTCCGACACTGGGTGTGTCGGTACCCCCCTGGGGTAAATCTAAATTAGAGTTCGTTGCCATATCAATTGTGAGGGGGGGGGGAGGGGTCTCCAGAACCCTCACTCGCCGGACGAAACACAACAGCACAGAGTGCTATTGTTTCACGCCGAAAATTCGTGAGGGGGTGGTATTATTAATTTTATACTTCTTGATCTCAATCGCTTCACGTACTATCCTGCTATGATAATAACGATCGGTGGAGAGGATTTTAGGATCATGTAAATCCATCCAGTGATTAACTCCAGCTTCCAGCAGGTGTTCAGCTACCGCCGATTTGTCTATTTGTCGATTTTTGACAGCTGCGATGTGTTCCTTGACACGTTCTGCGATAGTCCGCTTAGTCCTCGGACCAATTTGGTCCGAGGCTTAGTCTGTCCAATATACGAACTACCACAGCTACAATCGAGTATAAAAACTCCCGGTGTTTGGAAAGGTATGACGTCTTTAGGCGACCGCAATTTGTTAGATATTTGGCATTGTGTTTAGTCCCGTTAAAACAGTTTTAATGCAATGCAACGCGATAGTTTAAAGTCTTATTCCATCAAGAAGTCCGTGTGAGACCTCAGTAAAGTCCCACATCTTTACAGAGTGCTCAAGGGGTTTTAGGAACATCATTTATCATTCATCATCTTAATCACCACTCTTTATCATCAAGGGGGAAAAAAAGAAATTAAAATACTATTGACTAGGCAGTATGGTCTCTGATCTTAGCCTGTTCCTTCACGGAACAAATATTTAAAAAAAAGTACCTAACGTCACTCTTTTGGTTACTTTTCTCTATGTGTCACTCACTCACTCACAATATCACTGTCAAAGGCTTCTTGGCGGGAAAGTGAAGCGTCATGTCTGCAGTTTTGTTTTATTTTCTAACATTTGTGTTTTTTCGAATATTAATGTGAAATAATAGTGGATTATTAACCGTTAAGTGTTTGTGAACGTGCATGAGTGTTGGCAAATGAAACAAAACAGTGCAACATCACTTTTCAAATTCTCTCAAGTAGTCCGCGTGAGACCTCAGTAAAGTCCCACATCTTTACCCCTGGACTCAAGGGGTTTGGGGAACATCATTTATCATTCATCTTAATCACCACTCATTATCACCAAGGGAAAAAAACAAATAAAAAACTAATGACTAGGCAGTATGGCTCAGACCTTAGCCTGTTCCTTCATGGAACAAAATATATGAAAAAAAAAAAATCACTGTCAAATTAGACTACAATTTTATCATTCAATCAAATAGATTAATTTTGGGTCCGCTTCGCGAGTGTCAGTTGGCAGCACGTGTCATTGGATTTTTTTGTTTACTTGCGCGTTATAACGAGCAAAATCGTGACTGCCTAAACAAAATCGGTGGTGGTTTTTTAAATTTTATTTAGTGTATATTTGGGTAAGTGTTTATAAACTAATACAATCATGTCACCCCCTTCACCGGAGCCCCCGGACCCTCCGGATCAGACCACATCACAGATGGACGTGTCATCCCCAATTCAGGAGTCTCAGCCTCTGTTTTCACAGACTGCAACGAAACGTCGTCTAGACGGCGATAAGGAGGAGGCCTCTGAACCAGCAAAAAGGGCAAACTCGGATATTCCGGCTGCTTTGTCATCTCCCTTTAGCTCCAGTAGCCAACCAATGTATGTTCACCCCTCCATTGTAATAGCCCCAACGGCATATAGCGAACAGGACAAAGGTCCTTTTGTAGTTCATGTGTCACATATCGAATCTGATCCAAATAGTGCTGCATTCATCCAACCAATGAAGTTTGGAAAATTTTTAGTATCCAACAAAATTAAAGATGTCGTTTTAGATGGAGTAAAAAAGATAGGACGTAACAGAATTTCCGTCGAATTCAAATCAGCATCGGCAGCTAATACATTCCTGAACTGCAACCTGCTGTCCCTATACAAATATACTGCGTCAATTCCGACATATAACATTACCCGCATGGGACTCATCAGAGGTATACCTACTGATTGGTCGATGGAGGAATTAGCAGAGTCGATTTCTGTCCCGGAAGGCTGTGGCATTCTTCTAAAAGCAAGACGGTTGAATAGAAAGCAGGTAACAGACAACCGCCCAACTTGGATACCTACCCAGTCAGTCGTGGTCACATTCAGGGGCCAGGTTTTGCCTGAGAGGGTATTTTGTTGTCACAATTCAATTGTAGTTGAGACGTACCAACTCCCTACTATTCAATGCATGAGTTGCTGCCGTTTTGGTCATGTCAAGGCCCAATGCCGATCGAAACCAAGGTGCTTCCGGTGTGCTCAACCCCACGCCGCAGAAAATTGTAACGTTGCAGAGGATAAAGCCACTTGTCTCCATTGTACAGGTGCACATTTTGCAATTAACAGGGCATGTCCTGAACATTCACGTCAAAAGTTGATTAAACTCACAATGTCACAGGATAGCGTCCCGTATGCTCAGGCATCTTCGCTTTACCCTCCAGTGCGTCGGTCATATGCTGACATTGCTAGAACCCCTGCTTCCTTACACCCTACTCAGACACCACGTTCTACCCCACCAACCTCAGTCTCCTACAAAAAGACCGTAACATCTCGCCCAGTTCCTCGATCTCGCTCTCCTTTGGGAAAGAGTTACGACAGGCAAGCACATCAAGCCATAATAGGCAATTGTACTTCCTCTCTTCCAAATGGATGTGCATTAAATTCCGATTCGCCTTCTCCTACGTCGTCTGAGGATAATGAAAACCTCATTGAGTTACTCCTGTCCCTAATCATGCGCATTGTTTCCGGTCAAGGTGACCGTCTACCGTCCATCGTTGCCCATAAACTTTCCCAATTCTCCCATTCCCTGTCTGTACGTGGTTTCAATAATGACCCAAAAGGTAGTTCAGTGGAACTGCCAAAGTCTTAGACCAAAAAAAAGTGATATTTTATATTTTATAAACAAATATTCCCCATCCGTCTTTGCCGTCTCGGAGACGTGGCTAGTACCAGGCTCACACTTCCGTGTGACGGGCTACTCGTGTCTCCGAGACGACAGAGACGATGGCTATGCGGGGTGCGCTTTACTTGTGAAGCGCTCCCTGTCTTTCTCCCAAATCCCGCTCCCTCCCCACAGTCGCGATATTAATTTCGTGGCTGTGCGTATCTTCGATATCTCCCTCCTCTCTGTATATATTCCTTACCCTTCAACTTCTTCCATTAATGAACTACACACAACAATTTCAACCCTTCCCCCTCCAGTTCTGGTTATGGGTGACCTTAATGCTCATCATGTATCTTGGGGTTGCCACCTTTCTGATAATCCGGGGTTTCTACTTTTGGACCTTTTGGAAGATCTCAATCTTTGTATTTTGAACGATGGACGTCCAACAAAACGTTGTGCTCCTAATCAAAATCCTGCCTCTGCTGTAGATGTTACAATTTCATCCCCATCTTTAGCTCCTCTTGTATCTTGGTCTGTTCTTGATTCTACATTTGGTAGCATACATTTTCCTATCCTGATTTCCCTCTTAGACAAACAAGCTACAACCACACGTCTCTCTCCTCTTCAAAAATTTAAATTAAATGACGCTGACTGGTATGCTTATGCATCATCAGTTAGAGATCAGGTAAGTTCCCTACCGATTGCTGATTCCTCAAACGCGCTCTTGGCATATACTGATTTTGTAAACTCTTTACTCTCTTCTGCTGAAGCACATTTCCCTTTAAAAAATCCTGTCCGTAAAATTTCCCCTCCTTGGTGGGATGCTGAATGTACTGCCATCGTTCAAAAACGAAAGGAAGCTGAAAGAAGCTACAATGGTTCGATGACTTCTGAAAATTATGTTAGGTATAAACGAACAGCGGCACAAGCACGGAAACTTTTATCCAAAAAAAAAAGATCAGGTTGGATAAAATTCTGTGAAAGCATGTCACCCAGAACCTCAACATCTCTGGTTTGGAAACAAATCAGAAGATTCCGACAATACCTAACTTCTCCCAATGTGTCTTCGAATGACCCATCCCTTTGGTTGAATGCTTTCGCTGACAAACTAGCTCCTCCTTTTGCCCCAACGTTGGACTGTTTCCCTTCTTTAAGTAGCTATGTTTCTTCCTCCCCAAGTACCCTTCTTGACTCCCCATTTTCATTACAAGAGCTCCTTTCAGCCTTACAAGGCTTAAATGACTCTTCTCCTGGTGACGATGGGATTCCTTATTCCTTTTTGATTAAAGCGCCTCTTCCAGCAAAACTGTACTTTTTAAATTTGATTAACATATTCTTTGATCAGGGCATAGTGCCAGACTGTTGGAAGCAACAGATAATTATTCCGATCCCAAAACCTGGTAAAGACCCTCTTCACCACAATTCATACCGTCCCATCGCTCTGTCATCTGTCTTCCTCAAAGTCATGGAGCATATAATTAAAAATCGCCTCGAGTGGTTTGTCGAATCGCGTGGTATTCTATCAAAGACTCAATTCGGGTTTCGGAAGGGCTTTAGTACGCTGGACAGTTTAGGGATATTAACGACAGATATCAGATTAGCATTCAAAAACCAAGAATACCTTGTGGGTGTCTTTTTAGATATAGCTTCGGCCTATGACAATGTCCAGCTTCCAGTGCTCAGGCAAAAATTGCTGAATCTGAGTGTCTCAGAGAAGTTGGTGCGCCTCATCTGTAATTCACTGATGTCTAGATCCATTTCGGTCAGATATCAAGATACTCTTCTTCCTCCTCGACTAATTTGGAAAGGCCTCCCGCAGGGCTCTGTGTTATCTCCTTTGCTTTACAGTATATATACCCATGATCTGGACGTGACTGTTAACTCATTCTGCAATATTTTACAGTACGCCGATGACATCGCTCTATATGTATCCTCGAAGTCAATACCTGATGCGTCTTCACGATTAAACACTGCAATCAAATACCTTGGGGATTGGTTATCTAACCACGGGCTTGATATTTCAGTTTCTAAGTGCTGCTGTGTTACGTTTACTCATAAGCGCTATACACCGGAGGTGTATATTGTATCAAATGGAGAAATAATTCCTTGCAACAACAAAGTAAAATTTTTAGGTTTAATCTTAGACTCTAGGCTGACAGGGACTGCTCATTTTAATTATATTGCTGAAAGAGCCGAGAGAGGAGTCAACGTTCTTCGGTCGCTTTCTGGCGTTCGATGGGGTGCACATCCATACTCACAAAAACTTTTATACAATGCCATCATCCGTAGTCACTTTGATTATGCTTCCTTTCTTCTGGATCCGGGCAATAAATCTGCCCTGGATAAACTAAATAAGATCCAGTCTAAGTGTCTACGCATTATATTGGGAGCTATGAAGTCCTCTCCCATCAATGCTCTCCAGGTCGAATGCGTTGACCCTCCTCTCTACCTTCGTAGGCAATACCTTAGTGACAGATTTTATCCAAAAGTTGCTCAAAATTCAACTCATCCTCTTTTAGCTCGACTAGATCTTCTCTGCTCATTAAGTAACCCCTCCGACCCTTCCCATAAAATACCTTGCATTCTCCTTAGTCATCAAAAATTCAATCGCCTCCCCGCTCCTATTGAAAAAATTCCTCTCAACCCTCTTTTCTCTAACAGCTTTGAATCTTTAATTTTTCAACCCCCTATTATTCTTAATTTTGGTGTATCTAAAGATGCTATAAGCGCTCCCCAAGAATTCCGCAGTATCTGGTCCGAGCGCTGGCAAGGCTGGTTCCCGATTTACACAGACGCGTCCAAGCTGTCTGAGGGTGGCTGTGTTGGTGCGGCGGTCTGGATACCTGCGTACAAAATTAGCTTAACTTTCAAATGCCCACCGGTAACATCAGTTTTTACAGGCGAATCGGTTGCTCTTTTGGAAGCGATTCGCTTTGCCAGGTCTCATTCTATAAATAATTGCATAATTTTCTCCGATTCTCTAAGCTGCCTTCAAACTATTTTGGCCATTCCTTTTAAATCAAAAACAAAGTTCCCTATTATACTTATGATCAGAGAGGCTCTTTTTGAATGTAAGAAAAATGATATTAACATTGTTCTTGCCTGGATTCCCAGTCATTCGGGAATTCCTGGTAATGAGACTGCCGACTCGTGGGCGAAAGTTGCGGTTTCAACTGGCTCTCTGGAACACTTTAAATTGTACTCCCATGACGCCGCATCCCTTTCTAACTTTCATCTGTTTAAATCATGGCATGTGCATTGGAACCAGACTAAAAGATCCATTGGTAAATATTACGCGGACATACAACAAACCATCCCGCCCCGACCATGGTTCTTCAAACACAAACGTCTCTCCAAAAAAGTTGTGTCTATCATCTGCAGAATTCGTATAGGTCATGCTTGCACTCCTGTACATTTAATGAAGTTGCATATTAGGGATAGCTCCATCTGCGAGTGTGGTCTCGATGAAGGTAACACCAACCATCTTTTCTTTAATTGTCCGAATATGGGCTCTTCCCTCTTTGATTTCCTTCCTAAAAGCGTTCCTCGCCCTTGTAATATTAAATATATTCTAAATTCCTTATCTCCCCCAATCTTAAAGTCTCTTAATAAATTTATTACATCCACAAATATTAAAATCTAATATATAAAATATTCCCTCATAACATTTCCCCTACCCCCTCCTATTTCCTCTACAAGCTTGTTTGTATAGTTGTATATAATACTATTTTGTTGTGATGTCCTATTTGTGTTGTCTTGTTTTGTTTTAGGTGGTTATGTTCTAACGTAGCTATTTTTTCTTCTATCCATTGACGTTCGTGTAAATGCTGCACACGTGACTTTGGCGGAACAGCGAGCCCTCGTAGGCAAGCTTAAGTTCGCTCGCCAAAAATAAAAGAAGAAGAAGAAGTAGATTAATTTTACTTATTGCTAAATATAGTATTAAGGTCTTTGGTATTATGTATTCAAGTATTATACTAACTACGTTAGTGGATCATTGCCTTCCTTGTTTTGTTTTGTAAATGTAATTATTAGTAATTAACAATTTAATTTATTTTGAGCAACAGATAACAAGGGATCTCACAATGTGTACTGTACCCCCTGCACCACCGCCACCACCGCCTCCTCCGCCACTTGTGCTCGCAGATATGAATTCTCCAACAAAATCACCCAAGACCAACAGTCAAAGCCCTATTTATAACTATTCTGATGTCTGCGAGTGGGCCATTGAAAACCCCTCATTATGGGAAGTATGTATTAAATATAATTTGTGTCTCAAAAAAGCACCATTTCTGTATAAATATAATCATTTTACGTCTATACTACAAGTCGGACCTACCTGTGGACTAGCAGCTCTTTCAATGTTAGTGAAAGGAGAGGTCAACATTGAAGAAATATTAAGTATAGCAAAGCTAGACAGCTTCAGTAACAATGGAGAAATGTTTAGCTGCATCAATATGGCTAAACTTGCTGAGAAGGTGTTCAGTTTAGTTGATATAGAAAATGCTAAGTGTAGTGTAAGAAACGGTGGATTATTAAGCAAAGAAATAATAGACAAAATGTTGGAAGGTGCAGTATTATTAGTGCCGTATCCTTTTTATTTCTATAGAATGTTAGCGTATCTTGTCCTATCTTTTTCTAAACGTAGCACCCTCCGTTTTATTAACCGTTTGCTTTATTTGCTGTATTTTGCAAGTATTCATTATGACTGAAGATGACAGTCACCCATATAGTTGTAAATGCAAAAAATTACCAACACAGCATATACCTAAGTAACAAATTCTGTTGTTTTCAAATAAACAGCTGTGCCAGGTTCAACACAACAATATCAATGTTAGGTACTAACATTGTTGTGTACCAACAGTAAGATATAAGATAGCCAGTTCCTCGGCAGTTGAGGAATTCAACTGAAATGCACTTCCACCATCAACCTTATTATCAGTTATCATCAGGTGAGACCAAGGCCAAGTGCTTGCTTACCTATAAAATAAAAACAGGATGAAATAAAGTGAAACAAAACCAGGGGACCTATTGTATTACTTTAACATCTATTGCTATACCTTTCAAGTAAAAGTACATTGCTTTGCTAGTTTTAACACTTTGCAAGCGAATCACGACACAGCGTCTTGACGCTAATTTTTCTACGGTACGCCGATCACGACCTCATGCCCCGATCCGATTTCCTAGAATTTTCAATAAAATCACGACGCTCTGACATGATCGGCGTTTGATGCAATAAACGATTCATTTACGTATGAAGGACTGGCAAGGGAGGGGAACGCGTCGAGCCGGCGCGGCGCGGCCGCTTCCGATCGCCTCCACAGTGCGTTATATACAGATAGTTATGTAAGCCCTTTCGTACACAAGGCTACGCAAATCTACAATACTCGACGATTCTAGTCGCCGAGCGACTACCGCCATACAAATCCATTGAGGTTCGTACACTAGTCGCGTCGCCGACATATTTTGTCTCGCGACTCGCGTCGCGCCCGTCGCGCGCTACCTGCCAGTCGAGATCTTCGCTACATAAGTCGCGGAGATTTCCAAGATGGCTGAGCAATCATTAAATATTAAATTTGTTTCTAAAGTGGAGAAATATCCTTGCCTATATATACAACATTAGTATCGGAGATTTGCGTAGCCTTGTGTACGGACTGTGCGCTACTCGATACTGACTTGATACTAATGTAGTATACAATATTAGTATCGGAGATTTGCGTAGCCTTGTGTACGAAGGGCCTAAGATTTTTTTTTTTCCTGAAAAAGGGTATTTTTGTATTGATTTTTAAAATAAATAACATTTTTTTTTTTTCTTTTCTGCTTATCGGCGATCAGTCGGCAAGACTATAAGCTGATGTGTTGGGTGATAACTATCTTGAAGATGATGAAGCCAGCGCTTCAACAATTCTTTCATAGAATAGTCTTCCTTTTCAGTCTTTTTATTGCTAAGGAAGGCTTTGAGCTGGGTAGCCAAGGGGTTTGGATGGGAAGAGAGACGTTTCAGATATTCCTTTCTTTGCCTCTCTATTTCAGTTTGAATGGTAGGTACGTTGAGGTATTCATGAATCTCGTCGTTTCTGGAGAACCACGGAGCATTTGTAATGGTACGTAAGATGCTATTTTGAACTCGTTGTAGGCACATTATATTACTTTTGCTGGCAGTACCCCATAGCGGAATTCCATAGGTCCAAATAGGTTTTAAAATTACATTGTATATGAGGAGTTTGTTGTCCAGAGAAAGGATAGAGTTCCTCCCCAGAAGCCAAATGAAATTTCTAAGTTTCAGATTTATCGCATCTCTTTTCTTTTTTATATGAATTTTCCAGGTGAGCCTACGGTCAAGGTGAAAACCCAAGTACTTGATGCAGTCTGTTTCAGGCAGGTAATCAGTTCCCAATTTGACAGGCAGGCAGTTTTCTTTTCTCATCGTAAAAGTGATGTGGTTTGACTTCTGGGCACTTGCTCGAATGCGCCACTTTTGCAACCATGTTGCCGTTTCATCTAGTAGGCGTTGTAGATTGTTATTAGCCTCTACTGGAGATTTATCGCATGAGAGGTATGCTACATCGTCGGCGTATGTCGCAACGGTCACATCTTAAGATGATGGAAGATCTGATGTAAAGATATTATACAGTACAGGACCGAGAACCGAGCCCTGAGGTACACCAGCCTCAATTTTGTATAGAGTAGATCTAGCATCTCCCTGTTTTACTTGGAATCGTCTGTCTGATAAGTAGGATTCGACTATTAAAAACAAGGAGTGTGGAAGTTTCTCTTTCACTTTACACAAAAGTCCCTTATGCCAAACTCTGTCAAATGCTTGTTGTACGTCCAAAAATGCCGCTGAGCAGTATTCTTTTCTTTCGAAGCAGCTAGTTATTTCATGATATATTCGGTGCATTTGTTCAATAGTAGAGTGTGATTTACGAAATCCGAACTGATGCTCAGGAATGACGTCGCATTGGCCAATGTAGTAATTTAATCTTTTTACAAAGATTTTCTCCCATAATTTTGAGATAACTGGGGTGAGACTGATTGGACGATAAGACGAAGCATCATGGCATGATTTTCCAGCTTTGTGGATCATAATAATTTGAGAGATCTTCCAAAGTTTAGGGAAATGGGATGTTCTTAGAATGGCATTGAAGAGTATGGTGAGAAATGTTGTGCATTTTTTGGGTAATTCTTTTAAGACATTGGCAGTAATAAGATCAAACCCTGGAGCAAGGCTCCAGGGTTTGATTGATTTGCTTTGATTGATTTGATTTGCAGTCCAATTTTCTAATTTCAGCGGCTATCTCTCTGGGCGAGGTGGGCTTAATTGGTAGGCACATCTGGAGATCTTGTTGGAGTGTTTTACCAACGTCATACTCATTTTCATCACTTTCGTTAGGTTTGAATACATTTGCTAAATGTTTTGCAAACACTTCTGCTTTTTCAGCGTCCGTTCTTGCCCATGAATCACAAAATTTTAGAGGAGGACAATGTTGCTTAGGTTTGCCAGTGACTTTTGTCGTCCTCCACAATGATGCTTCACCTTTACCTTGGGGAGATAATCTTTCCAGATGGTTTAGAAGCCCGTGATTCGTAGATTTCTTTAGAAGTTGTTTCAGTTGTTTTGCAGCTTTATTGAACGCTGTTTTATCTGAAGGATGGTGTGATTGATGCCAAATTCTGCGGAGTATTCGTTTCTCCTCGAGTTTAGATTTAATTTCTCCAGATTGTGCCGTTAGCTGAAGAGATCGACTTCGGTATGGAGAGCAGCGCCAGGCTGAAACTTGAATCAGATTAGTGATGTATTCGCAGGCATCGTCAACGTCGTCGTGAGTCTTCAGAGAAATGTTCAGGTTAATGTTCTCATTAAGATATGATCAGAAGCTTTCCCAGTCAGTTTTATGGTTTGTTAGGGACTCTCGTGGCTCCTCCTTTATGACTGTGGTGCTTAAGGTGAGGATTACTAACAAATAACATTTAAAATATTATTTGTTTAATTTTTTATAATTTAAAACATAAGTTACTTACTCTAATATATATAACTTATAGTTATGTAAGTTTTTTTTAAAAAAAGGATATTTTGGTATTGATTGTTTTAAATAAATAACTTTAAAAATATATATATTATTTTCTTTTATAATTTTAAACATAAGTTACTCTAACTTATACAAAAATAATTAAGTTCATATCTATTATAGTTCTTTTTCTATAGAATTCACAATAATTACGAAAAAGGCCGGCTCACAGGGGGATGCGCGTAATAAAATGCCCGGCTTGCAAAGTGTTAAATAAGCAAACTAGCAAAGCATTATACACTGGGTATTGCGATAGGTGTTGAAGTTAGACGATTAGCCCTCTGTTATGATATGACACTGACGCCCCCTCAGTTTTGTTGCTAATTGCAGATTATTATTTTTTTGGTTTTACATTGACATAGTGTTACAAACATTCCAAACTCCTAATTTATATTTTGTAAATGTTTATTTCTATGCGATTTACTAACAATAAACCTTAACATAAAATACAGTTATGATGCAGATTGCAACCATTCCCCATGCTTAAAAAGCGGGCACACAGCACATTGGGCTCTGATCTGTGGAATAATTATTGTAGAGGATGCTGGAGAGTTTTACGACTCGATTCCCAGTAATATCTATCTTATAAGTAGACACGGAAAATCCAGGTTTTTAGCAGCATGGAGTATTGAAGATCTTGCCAAGAGTAACAAAAATTTATGGGAATTTTCACCAAAAAGAGGTGATGATGGATTAACTTATGTTTTGCCTGAAAGTGGAATTGGTGGAAAAGAGGGCTTAAGAAATCAGTTTTTATTGATTGAAGGTTTATAGTCACATAACTTAAGTTTTCTAGAGCATAAAGATACATTTGTGATGATGACTGAAGTTTTGTTAGTAGATTTTACACACTGTTGAATTTGTTTATTACAGTTAATATTAATATGTTGGCATCAATATACTTTATTATCTTAAGATATTAGATTCTATAAATTGTTATATTTTGTATAAGTACCTATGTAAAATCAATAAAACATTGAATTTAATGCAAAATTTTATTTGTACAATAAATACAAATCATAGTTGCAAATTATGATAAAATAATAAATCTCATCACTTCACTTATTATATTCTAATGAAATGAAATAATTCAAGACAACATTTTGAGTTTCATTGTAAATGTTTAACATTTTGAACATTGAATCGAAATATTACTATTGCACATTCTATAATAATCAATTGACTTTAAAAAAAAGTAGTTTATTATAGAAAATTAATATAACATTTTGTACTAACTTATTTAACTTATAAGAAATCTTATAATTAAATTTGAATTTGGCTGTTGAAACCGAAAGGCTTGTGATGATGATATATTTCAATAACAGAAGGTTTTAAACAATTAGAATAAAAAAATTAAAACATATTCATCATATTCAGTAAAACATCAAATGTCTTTTGTTAACTTCGATATTTGCAAGACATTGACAAAGAAATTGATAAAATATGAAAGTTTATTTATTTGAGACATTTCATGTTTTAATATTTATGAGTGTTTCAATAACACAGGATTACATAGCCAAACAAATAGGGGTTGCCGAGACAGCAGTTATGAGATCAAATGATATATAACATACAGACATAATAAAACATTTGTTATTATATTGCAATTTAATGCTGTCTCTAAAACAATGGTTGTTTGAGATAGTTTCACTTACAACATACCTAATACATTGAGTTATAATGATGTTCTGGTACTTACGTACCTAATTTATAATTCAGTAATAGAATACAAGACCTTTACAATAATGTCTAGTTACTGCACGGAGCACCTTCATTGATCAAGAAAATGCTAAATAAAATATGTCGGACAACAGCAGTTAGGAAGTATGACAAATAATAAATGTTTTAATATTTATTTTTAAATTATGTTTTTAATACCTTATATGTACATTATACATTAGTACATTTTTATTGATAGTTTACAATTCGAAATATGCATAGAAATTTTAAAACTTAAAAACATAAAAGCATTATTAGTAGGCTAGGCCTCTAGAAATGTATTACAGAGGTTGTGTACATAACTTCTACTTGATTTAATTGTTTAATAATATTTTATTAATATACTTATAATCACGACTATTATCCTTGAAGGGTTAGTCAGAGACTAGGCAATGAGGACCGCAAAAGTAGTCCTCTGCCATAGTCCACTTTTTACCAACTTATATTTTATTAATAAATAAACATTTTTATTAACAACTTTCCATATTGAACTGATTTCTTCGGGCGTAATTATGTTGTTGATGGACAAGTAATGTATACCTGGCCTAAAACGACTCGGAATCGCGCAGTGAAGATTTCCGCCATAAATAATTATTAGGTGTTGTGTTTCTTGATTTTTTCCTTATTACCACGTCATAATGTCAGTTCCAAGAGCAAGAACTGGGTGAGAGTAGCCGCAAGTATGGGCTGATGATGATGCTAAATCAGCGCCTAATGGTAACAAATGAGACGAATTACAATATTTTTTTCATGTTACGTGCTTGAATTGAGAAATAAACTCATAGGCCGCCGTCAGAATCAACGTGACTTACACTATTATTGAGCAATTAACCCAAATAGAATAATTGTACACAACAGAGAGACTAGATATTTTAGGGATTAGATTTTATTGAGTTTCTTTACATAGATTAAAAACTTTTGCTATGGTTTTCAAATAGGTAAGTAAGCGATTAGAATATTGATTATGGTTTAATAAATTGATTATGGTTTGTTTGATGAGGTTAATATGGATTGCCTACAGTAACACACGTATTTAAACCATCCAATACAAACGGAAAGTTAAAATGTTGGTTTAATCTTTCAACAGACACAGTATTTTATAAAAACGGGACCCTATTACTAAGACTCCACTGTCCGTCCGTCCGTCTGTCACCAGGCTGTATCTCATGAACCGTGATAGCTAGATAGTTGAAATTTTTACGCATGATATATTTCTGTTGCCGCTATAACAACAAATACTAAAAACAAAATAAAATAAATATTTAAGGAGGGGGGGCCCCATACAACAAACGTGATTTTTTGCCGTTTTTTGCTCGATATTTATAACGGCAACAGGTAAACGTTTTAAATATTCACGGAACATTAATGTTGTATAGATAAGGGTACGGAACCCTTCATGCGCGAGTCCGACTCGCATTTATCCGGTTATTTTTTCAACCTTTTTTCAAGTAAATTAATATAATTATATTGAGAACATTATCTCTCAATGAATTTTGAGGGTTAACCACAATGCTACTGAATGAAGAAGTATACATAAACGGTACGTGGACATCTATGAAAATGAGGTATATCTTAGTTATAGTAAGTATCAAAGCAGTCGTTATTTTAAATTAATGTCTGTAAACAAATAAAAAGAACAGTAGGCTTACTCTTGCAACACAATTGCATTAATCAATTTCCAATCACAAATCTAAAAAGTTTCAAATGGCACTTTTGTAAACGACAATAGCGCCAAATTGATTGAACAAATTATTATCGAGATGGCGTTCCGGAATTATCTTTACTTATCCCAATATCGATACATATTAATCGCATTGGAATTGTATTGAGATTGAGTTTGCGTTCAAGAGTAACCCCCTTGTTCTCTAAGTTAATATCGCAAATTTCCTTACGATCTTATTGCTTTTGTAGTAGGTTGTTGTTAGTACGTACGTACTCTAGTGTCCGCTACTTTTGTATTTTTTCCTCAATTTTAATTTCTCTAGTGATATAATTACATTGGCTCTAACTTTTATACAGTCTGAGATGCTATCGAAAATTCACGGTTTTGGCATTACGACAGATGTACTTAAATTAAATAAAATACAAAACTGTCCGATTAGCTGACGACAATAGTATGGGAGGTCGAATTTTCGTCGATGCGGCCATTTTTATGATAACTTTGTAATTCAGGAACTATAAGTTATATTATTATAATTGATGATATTTTTATTGATTTTCCTTTATCTTTATCGGATGTACAAAACCAGCAAACGGCGAACCTATTGCCAGTTCCCAGCTATAATTATCAATCAGTAAATGAAGTTATTTAAAAAAAAGCTTTTTTTAAGTATTTTGTATTGGAGGTAGTGAAACTTCCGGTTTACTCGATGCGCACCAAACGTCAGACTTTCCACGTAAACCCAAACTTACGAGATACATAGCCTCTCTCCTTAGCTGTGTATCAAAATGTTTAAGAACCTGCCTCTCAACTCTATGAAAATAGTTTGGCACGAGTGTTTACTGAGTAAGGGAAGTCCTTATCACGTCTCCCCTGACACTATAGCCCTTTAGCATGTGTTCCTACCTAGCACGGCCCCCCGGGCTAGGCACGTAAAACTAATGGCAATGCTTCAGTTGCTCAATGTACCTCTAATATTTATCAACAGTATTCATTGTACCTCGACCGTTTTGACAGAAATTACGATAAAGTGTCTGATTTTCCCAGCTGGGCTCTCAGCTGTATAACACTCGAAATACATAAAAATTATACTGTTCTAATGTACCTCCCGATTTATGTATTAACTTCCAGAAATCCTAATTAGAACAGAAGATATTCAGCTTTAAAGTTTTGTCTACCTAGCGGGGCCCTCTGTAATCATAGTGAATACGTATAAAAAAGTATACCATTTTTATGTTTTTCCAATGTACCTTTTAGTTCTTCGCAATTTACCAAATTTAGATACAAAATTATGATATTGGTAAATAACAGTACAGCAAACTATTCACAGCTACCCTCATTGCAGCAAATATTAGGGGAGAGTGGGGCAAGACGGGGTGGGGGGGGGCAAGACGAGACGACCGATCTTGCGAACGAATTAGCCGATCAGGATCGTTTTAGCACCTGACTTCGCGCTGCCATTACGGCAATCAGTCATTGAAGTGAGCGGACAATGACACCACGCGTTTTATTTGTTTTCTGGAAAAACCTGTTTTTGCCAAATAGCTAGTGAGTCTTGTATACTATATAGGGCGTGTAATTTCCGTAAATAATAACATCTCGGAATTAATTTCAATGTTATCAAATTTGACAATAACTACACTAACAGGTAAAAACTTGTTTTTCTCTGTGCCGTGTATTGGTTTTATTTAGTTATTTTTTAAATTTGATTTTGCATACGAGGGCAAGATGGGTTAGATGTTAAGGGGGCAAGATGGGGTAGGAAGGTAAGCGGCATACAATCAATATTTTGTGTTGTAAGTCCGCAACAAATTATGTCCTTTCCAGTAACTAGAAAACATCCTGCGTAACTAGATAACGAGGAAAAACCGCGGTGATCACATCTTCGCCGTGTAAGAATGAATCAGAAGAAACGATTAAGAAAAAAATCAAGCGAAAGAGGATAAACAGCAAAAAAAAAGTTGAGGAACTTAAAAAGTCTCAAAAATACCTGCAACTAAGAAAAGGGGCTAAGAATAGATTATTAAACGAGAATAGTGACAGCGATACTGAAAATTCATCTTGTTTATATTGTAAAGGCCTATGTGTTGGACTCAAATGAAGGCTGTGCTGCTTGTTCAGCATACGACAAATGGGCTCACTGAAACTGTGCAGGTTTGGACGACGAAGATGCAGATACGTGTTTTATTCTGACATTGTGAACAGTAAATAGTAGTTGGCTGCGTGCCCCATCTTGCCCCCATATTGGTACCCCATCTTACCCACGGGGGTACCCCATCTTACCCCAGGGGTGGGGCATGATGGGGATGAGGGTGTATTTCTTCTTTTTAATTTTTTTAAATTTTATTATGTTGATTAGACTGCCAAATACACGTTAACAATGAAGACTGATTAGCAAAGAAGATTATAAGAATAAAACAAATTAATAAAACTCATTACGGTCAATTTTATTTACCATCTAACCTTAAGGACCCCGTCTTACCCACTCTCCCCTACCTGTTGCTGAACTTACCTTACCAAGCGTGTACTGTTATTTACCAATATCATAATTTTGTATCTAAATTTGGTAAATTGCGAAGAACTAATCTAATGTACCTCACATTGGAAAAACATAAAAATGGTATACTTTTTTTATACGTATTCACTATGATTACAGAAGGCCCCGCTAGGAAGACAAAACTTAGAAACTGAATATCTTCTGTTCTAATTAGGATTTCTGGAATTTAATACATAAATCGGGAGGTACATTAGAACAGTATAATTTGTTATGTATTTCGAGGGTTATACAGCCGAGGGCCCAGCTGGGAAGATCAGGCATTTTATCGTAATTTCTGTCAAAACGGTCTAGGTACATTGAATTCTGCTGATAAATTCTAGAGGTACATTGAGCAACTGAAGCACTGCCATTAGTTTTACGTGCGTAAGGAACACATCCCTTTAGCGTACAGGGTTTATTGTGGACACCCCGCCAATTTTTTTCACGTGTTCCTAAAACAGCAGTACAAACAAAAAATCATTTAAAAAAAACATTTTTTTTCCTAAATTTTTTTCTCAACTCTTCCCTAAGAAAATTAAAATCATTGTCATCTAGCGCGCGGCCGCCGCGTTATCAAAGCGCATGCGCGTGACCGCTATGATTCCCCCCGTGCACCAATGGCGGCGCGCCGTCGCTTTGACCGCGAGGGTGCGCGCACGCACCTACAAATATAGGATATAAAAAGCAGCCTAAAAATTGCAAGTATTTAAAAATAGAAAACATTTATTATTTTTACGTCAAATATTTTATTATTACTTTTTTACCCCATATTTACTTTTGGCGGGGGGTTCAAAATTAACCCTGTTTTTCATCGATGATTATCATATCAGCAGTAGTGGTGTACAAGACTCGAGCTCTCCGAGTCCTATTACTTAGAGCTCGGAGTCGTTTACAGAGCTCGCGACAACTCCGAGTTTACGTGAGCCACGAGCGTGACATTAAGAGCTCGAGCTCGAGTCTTTTTTTGAGCTCTAGTCTTTTGTTGTAATGAGTTATTTGGTGTTTTAAAGTTAGCATGTTAATAAAAAACAATATTAGTTTATAAATATGATTTAAGTTTCTAATGAAATATAATCTACCGATGTTGTGAGGCAGGTAGCTATTTCGGCTTTTTTTTTCATTAAATCAGACGATCTAGGAGACTAATCTGGAACATTACTGGAGCCTTAATATATCATTTACGGTATTTAGCATTAACACAGATATATAGGTATTTAGCGACTAAAACTTCACATTTCAACCGTATATTTTTTATATGCACTATATTTTTTGGTAATATTTAGATAGGTAAATGATAAATATTAAGTTTCCGATATGTCTTGCAACTCTAAAGTTTGCCATCCCTAAATAATATTTCACCGATCACAAAACGTAAAGTCTACACAATATAATATATAAATATGCCATAGCGAACATTGATTCGACAATTAGATACAATAAGATAACTAACGATATAGGTTAATAGTCTAATACAAGAGTAGAAAACAAGCGAGAGGAGACTCCACACATCTGGACGCGAGCCAGATTCCCACTAGCTTCATAAAATTGGCCAGAAGGATCATATGGCTCGGAATCGTTATCGAATTCAGTGTGCATACGAATCTCTCCAATATATTCACACGAATCGCTCGAACAATATGATATCATTAAACATATTAATAGAAGACTAAGCATTGCTCGGAATACACGAATATTTAAGGGAAGATATAACTGCTGGTTATCATCTTATTAGAATAAAACAAACATAAAAACATCCTTAGTCTACCTGCATCTAAAATATGCTACTAAACAGACTAAACGTACAATTAAATGTCGCCGACATTACATCAGCTGCGCTTATAAAACATACAAAAGATGACTGCGACAATATATTGTCTTAATTATTCAAAAACAAAACAAACTGCATTCACTAATCACAGATGAAACAAATAGCGCTAACGCCCAGGCCGGCCCTACTCTGATATGCGCCGACGGGACACTCGCACAAATTCGGTTTTTCTCTACACCCATAATACATAGGTACATACTAACTTACAAACATATTGGAAATGTCACGAACCATTATTTTTCGATATATATGTTGAGTACACGAATAACTACGATATCGTTAATTAAATACGTCACTAACTAATATGAATGACTATGATGAATAGTTAACTGTTATTGAGCCTTCATTATGTAGCTTGAATACGCACGCATGCGATATATACGGCACAACATTATACGAACTAACGGCTAACCGACACTAGACATTAACACGAGCGGGCGACTACTCAAACTAAATAACGAAAGCTCCGAAAGTCTACGCGCTAATAAATCATGGCAGCTCGATAGCGTAATAAATAAACGATTATACAAAGTCGACGTTACTGCGACCGCTGTAAGGTTCAGAGTCGCCGGCGGACTCTTCGATCGTCCGAGAACTGTCGAGCGTTGACGGAGGACAGCCGAAGCGCCTTCGGGAACTCGGGATCGTTCTGGAACGTGTGGTAAGCCCTCAAACGTCACCTGTTACGGCGGTGGGCTAAATGGCACGGCCGAGTTTCGCCGAGCGTCGGCGGAGACGGCCGAGCGTCGACGAAAAAGAAGCAAGGCCCAGGCGCGGCTGCTGCGGCTGCTGCGGCTGCTGCGGCTGCTGCGGCCTAGGTCTCGGCGGGCGCCAGCGGCGCGCCGCACGTGGCCACCGGGAACGTCTTCACGTGCGTCTGCCATTGCGTCGACAGCTGGAAGAACTTCACGCCGTTCCATTCGGTGCCGTCGATGTACACTGTGGACGGTGAGGGGCTGTAGTGTGTGTACAGTATAGCAGACACGCACACACACATCTCTTACCACAATAATTATAGAAATAATTAAAAAAAAACTTTGTTACATTCACACCAATTATCTAGCCCAAGAGTAGCTCCGTTATGAAACTCGTTAAATGGTTACTGAATAACGGACATATATACTTAAATACATACTTATTATAAGTACATAGAAAACACCCAGACCCGAGTCAATTTAGAAAAACAATAATTTCTAAATTGACCCGACCGGGGATCGAACCCGGGACCCGGTGTACAAACCACTCGACCAAGAAGGTCGTCAAACAATTACTCATATTTAAGAGCATTAAGATCGCAGTCAGTCTTATTATTTACGTTGCGGCGAACCTAACATTGCCTGCCAGTGCTGCCCATAGGCGGCGCTGAGCAGATGGTTGGGAAAGTGATAAATAGACTAATTAAAGACTATGATGAAAAGAACATAACGAAATAAAGAACTAAAAAAAATGTGACTGTTAAATAAATAAGTGATAAAAATAACAATGTGTGGGCGTGTAAATTGTGTACTAACAACAATCACGGTTACGAAAGATCGTTTGACGTACACACGCCAGCAGATATACCTACTTATCCAACTGTCAATTTTCTCCAATCGACGTTGATTCTTATACCCTAACGATAAGGTTCAAACTGTATTGAAAAAACATTGACATTTTGTGGTAGGTTGAACTGCTGGCGTATGTACTAGAATCTATTATTAAAAGACATTATTTGAATGAACTTTTTGCAAGTGGGCGGTACAAGCGCACCTCATGTTAGCGCAGCCCTGCTAAGTCAATGCTCCGCTAAATTTCAGTCACGATGTATGATGTTTATGTAGCATTGTTAGTTAGCTTTATAATAAGGGGGAGCTTCCAAACCGTAACCGAGCCGCGTAGCGGTGAAAGAATACTACCACCCCCTCTCTCCCTTGGGTGTCGTAAAAGGCGACTAACGGACTAAAGACTGCACATACATCAACAGCATAGAGCGGCGATGGCACCACCTGTCACGCTGAGCACATGTGCAGTCTCTATTTGGTAAAAAGTGGACTATGGCAGAGGACTGTGTTTGCGGTCCTCATTGCCTAGTCTCTGGCTAACCCTTCGGGGATAATAGTCGTGATTATATGTCTGTTACCTTTAACGGGGGCGTCACCTTTGAAAGGGGCGTTACTTTCAAATGGGCGTTACCTTTGAGAGGGGTGTTACCTTTGGGGGGGCGTTACCTTTGAGAGGGGTGTTACCTTTGAGGGGGCGTTACCTTTGGGGGGGGGGGTGTTACCTTTGAGAGGGGTGTTATCTTTGAGGGGGCGATACCTTTGAGAGGGGTGTTATCTTTGAGGGGGCGTTACCTTTGAGCGGGGCGTTGTGCGAGCCCTTGGCGGAGCAGATGAGCCGCGCGACGCCGTCCACAGTCTGCGCGCGGCCCGGCTCCGCCTCGCCCGGCTTCTCCTTCTTCTTGCCCAGCCGCATTACTGCGCACAAGCGGATATCAGTCATATAATAAGTCCTACAACTCGGAACCAGCTGGTGTAATGCTATGCAATAATTTAAAGTAAACACAGTCGTTTTGTCCATCTCAAAAAAGTATTGTTCCCGCCAAAGCCGGGACGGACTCAGCGGTTGTTGACGACCGCGTCCGCCTGTCTGCCGCGGCGCCACCGCTGCGCGAGCCGCCGCCGCTAGCTTGGTGAGCCGCGCGCGCGACCAGTCTTCTGCTAGCTAACGCGAGAAGCCCACAAAATACGCGCGCTGGTACCTGCCCTTATAGATAGTGCCTGTGAATATAGTGCCTGTGATTAGGTGAAAGGACTTTGTGCTGTGCCGTGACAAATCGCCTACATCGCCGCCCGCCAGCCCGCTGCCCCGTCTCCTGCCTTGCCCCCACCAATCATCTACCAAGTAAGTCGCATGCCCTCATTTCCGAAACCTAACCAGACCTGTCCTGGGTCCACACACCTTATTCCGTCGCTGTTACGGCGAGCGCCCTTCGCCGTAACAAGTATACATACGAATTTAGAACCCTCACCTTTTTAAAGTCTGTCACAAAAAGGAAGGACAAGTTATTTATTTTATTAGCTACACAAAACGGAATTACAGCGTTTACATAGTAATTTTCGGCTTGAACAAACATAGGTAGACTACACTTCCAAAGTATGTGCAGACAGCATGCATATATACAACTATAATAAGTTTTGTCGGCTCGTTATCCTTATCCCTCCAGGAAACGGGCGTAGTATGTAGTATAATTTTTATTTTTCATAAAATTTATTTTCTATAATTTTTTAACCTTTGAAAATGATGAAAACAGAATGGCCTTTGCTGAGTTTATCGCCGGCTGTTCTTGTAGCCACACTGAAGTAATAGAAATTGAATCTTGTAGATATATCGTGTATTATGTGTAGAGTGTACGATGCCGTGTACATACTCTTCTGCTTCTTCTCCTTGGTGAGGTACGTGATGCAGAGGTGCGCGTTCTGCCGCGTGACGTGCAGCGCGCGGAAGGACGCCTTCACCGTCACCTTGCCGTCCGCGCCCTCCGCCTGCCGAGTCGGCACCTGCGACGGCAATCATTACTGTTTCATACATCCTTGTCTATTCGACCGTCAATAAAAGAGGCGAAAGGGTTGAGCTCATACAGCCTGTATGAAACATTACCTCCGCCAATCACATACATACACCCTCAATTTTCATTCGTTTTAATGAAATTAAGGATGAGTTCCACCCATGAAACTGAACAACTTTCCTCAAGAAACCTATGTGCAAAAATGACAAAACAAATGTACCTCCCATACTATTGTCGTCAGCTGATCGGACAGTTTTGTATGGGAGGTCGAAATTTTTTTGTCATTTTTGCACATAGATTTCTTGGGGAAAGTTGTTCAGTTCCATGGGTGTAACCCACCCTTAATGGCATTATAACGAATGAAAAATGAGGGTCTATAATCATGACTCGGACTATATCCCCGAATGGTTAGTCAGAAACTAGGCGATGAGGAGAGCAAAAGCAGTCCTCTGCCATAGTCCACTTTTCCACTACTATACACTACTCTTCTATATTTGATTCATCTGATTCTGTGTCACTATCCTACTAATATTATAAACGCGAAAGTTTGTATGTATGGATATTTGTTACTCTTTCACGTAAAAACTACTGAATGGATTTGGTTGAAATTCGGCATACAGATAGTTTATAACCTGGAATAACACATAGGATACTTTTTATCCCGATATTCCCACGGGAACGTATGGATGGATGTTTGTTACTTTTTCACGTAAAAACTACTGAATGGATTTGGATGACAATCGGCATACAGATAGTTTATAACCTGGATTAACACATAGGATACTTTTTATCTCGATATTCTCACGGGAACGGGAACCACGCGGGTGAAACCGCGAGCGGCCGCTAGTAATTAATATTAGTAACATCACAGAATTCAGCATTGGGATACAAAGAGGTCCAGTATATCTTTCTTAAATTGTTTATGCCTAGAACTGAGCACATGTGCAGTTGGTGTAATGTTGACTATGTCAGTGGACTTTGTCTGCGGTTCTAATTGCCTAGTCTATGAGTCATAGACTATGACTAACCCTCTGGGGGATAATAGTCTTGAATCTTTGTATGTGTGGTATGTATGAGTTACACAGGCTTAGAATGTTATTTGACTGCTGTTGGGATAGCTTTTATAGTATTTGTAAGGTAAAACTATATTTTTTATTGTCTGCTTTAGACGAAACTATCAAATGAAGGTTGTAAGGTGCGGGGTAGTAGTAGGGTACTAAAGTACTGTGGCGGCGCCACCTACACGCATGACGCCGCACACAGTTCGACACGAAGCAAACACCTTCTCAACCGTGACAACAGATGGCGCCACAAACGCCAACCTAACGACATCTCCATACTACGACAGTAAAACAGTGTGAGAAGCCTGCATCGCGGTAGCGAGTTTCACCATCTCCTTTGCTATATAAACCCTTAATTTTTAAAGGGTAAAATTAAGGGTTATGAAACTGAACAACTTTCCCCAAGAATACTATGCGCAAAAATTACAAAAAAATGTCAACCTCCCATACAAAACTGTAAGATCAGTTAACGACAATTAGTATTATCAATAAAACGAATAAAAATTAAGGGTGTATAGCACCTCCCAACTAACATCCGTTGGACTTCGGTCCACGAGCTATACCACCCAGCTCCGAGAAAGATTTTTCTTTTTAATTCTACTACGGGTAAGCAAGCTTGACCTTTATCTCACCTGATGGTAAGTGACGATAAGGCCGAAGGTGAAAGCGCGCTTCACCCGGAATCCTCAACCACTGAGGAACTGGCTATCTTATCTCTAACTGTACGGTACACAACAATGCTATAAACATCGTTGTCATGGCGACAGACTTAGATAAGATGGTATTAGCTAGCCAGGCGGACTTAAAAGCCCTACCACCAACCGAATCGAGCACACAAAGATGTACCCCCCCCCCACCACTGGGAATCGGTGGCTTAGCCACTAGACCACAGAGGCGATTAAAAAGAAGATCTTCCCTTTAGCCTTCCTACACAGTGGCCACATCCCACTTACCTACCGCTTCCCAACAGTGGTCACCCTACCTACGAATGGTAGTAGTATCACCGAAAGTGCTAACCAGCCAGTAGTCCAGCTGCAGCTCGAGCGGCTCTGCGCGCGCCAGCAGCGGCGGCGCGGGCGGGTCGGGCGCGGGCGTGGCGGGCGGCGAGGGGCGCGCGGGGGGGGAGCCGCCCTCCTCCAGCTCCAGGGACGACACGCCGCCCTCGCTGCAGCCCACGCGCACCTCCTGCGGTTGGAAGCGACAGTAACGTATGTTTAGTTTTATGGAAATCCAAATCAGCCAAGAAATCGAAAAGGTAAATGTACCTGTGTTTATGATTTTATAAGAATTATTATTATCTTTATTATTGAAATTTTGCATTCACAATGCTATATAAACTGCATATTAACTTTAAAACATGTACCTACCTATGTAAAGGAGCATAAGTACCTATAATAACAGGTAGACCTAGTTTAGGTACTTAAGCAAACATTATATAAAACGAATGTTTAATATGTTTTAAATGTTAAATGTTATTCTATTTAGACCAATAAAGATTTTTATTATTATTATTTATTATTATTTATTATTACAATGCTATATAGATAACGGATAAAATGTTTACTAGAAAAAACCGCTGGCTTGCAGCGTAATCAAACTACTAGGAAAAATTCAGCGAGTCTTCTGGGGTCTCGGTAGCTCAGCGGTTAGAGCAGTGGACCGGCAATCCAAAGGTCGTGGGGTCGAATCCCACTCGAGCTTCCTGAGACTGGTTGATTTTTTTCTAGTAAACATTTTATCCAGAATTATTATTGTAAAACACGGTCATAATGTGCATTTATATAAAATTTTAGAGGTAACTTCTGGATTTTTTTCTATCGAGCAAAATGTTTCCAATCGTGTTTTGGCTTCGTTCATCCCCTCACACATACGTTCAATATTTAAAATATTTTAAATAATAACTAATAAAAAACAGTCAATATTTCCGTTTTTACCAACTAAGCCCCCTTAAGTTTTATTATTTATATAAGAGAAATTTTGTTAATGTTAAAATCTTTCAAAATTTATTGCTAAGGTGGATACCTTGTGTGTAAACTCAGACTGTTTATATTTTTGTAGAAACTTTATTGGCCTATGTAACATACTTGATGTTCTGTTTATATGTATTATTATGTGCTGTATGTTCTCACATTGAAATATAAAATAAAATAAAATAAATGTTAAAAAAAAATTACCTATACAACGGCCCAATTCGATGAAGAATGTTTGTAAACAAACTACTGATATTTCTTTGAGCAAAATTCTAGTGTCACTCGGACTTTTACTGTTTTGTGTAAGATATACACCTTTGTTAGTAATTGTTATCTCGTAAATCTCTCTTCAAAGAAAAGTAAAAATCCGAGAATCGCTATTTATTTGCTCAAAGAAATGTCAATTACTTGTTTACAAACATTGTTTATCAAATTCTCCAAGGCACATAAACCCACGAGGTTTTTGCTGAGGATCAATGTTGTAAAAATTTGTATTTTAAATGTTTTAAACAATAAAATTAAAAAAAAAAATTTGGCCGTGGAATAAGATAGGTAGACATTTTTAACATTTTTGAAAATTCATCACAGGATACGCGGTCTTCACACAGACGAAGTCGCGGGCGGGCCGCTAGTACATAAATAAATACACTGACGCCCGGATCAGTTGGAGAAGGACTGAGGAGGCGTCCATCCAGCAGTGGCCGATGATACGCTGAAGAAGAAAGAATACTCAGAAGCCAGTACTGACCGCAATGAATGGCACGAAGGTCTGGCTGGCGTCCTCGTCGCCCGACTTCTCCCTGTAGGCCACCATCGCCTCGCCGATGGGCACGCTGGACACGGGGCCGATGCTGTTCAGGTACCTGGGCAAGTAAAGTATACAGTGTGATGGTGGCTCATTAAAACAATACTTAACTAAACTGAAGAAGATGAAGGGAGGCCTTTGCCCAGCAGTGAGACAATGAGGGCTAACATTATTATTATTCGTCATCAGCCTATGAACGTCCCACTGCTAGGCACTGGCCTCCCTACGTGGGGATATTGGGCCATAGCCCATAACCCACCACGCTGGCCCAATGCTGGTTGGTGGATTTTAAAGACTGTCATCTTACGACAACAACCGGGACCAACGGCTTAACGTGCCTTCCGAACGGAGCACGGAGGAGCACCTTATTATTTTTATTCTCTTTATTTAACATTCTATCTTAAGTAAATTTTTTTACAATATTTTATATTTAAAAAAAACATATTTACAATATTAAATATTATAAAAAACTTAACCTGCCACCGGCAGCGGGGATAGACCCAAGCTATCGGTGGTTAGGGCTGCAGAGTGAGGAACCTCCTGACAATACGTGCCGTGTCAAGGAGTACTGCCTTCTGTATCTGACCCTTTACCCAACCTTTTAGCGAGAGCCTTTAGGTGTTGTTATTATTATTATTATTATTATTAAAACTAAACTAGAGAAGCTCGATGGCAATGCGGCTAAAGCGTGCGAAACTTGCGATCTTGCACGCTAAGCAACATTCGCAATGCCGGGTGACCGGATGCCGGTGCCGGATGGGTGACCAAGTTAAAAAACATCTCGAGCTCCTCAGTGCTTCGGAAGGCAAGTCAAGCCGCTGGTCCCGGTTGTCCACGAAAGATGGCAGTCGTAAAAAACCCACCATTGAACAAATCATTGAGCACTGATCAGTGAGCGAGCGCAGTTGAATGGTTAACCGCTCTGTTAGTGTTTGGTCCTTCGAGCCGGATGCCTACTAGCATAGCATGTCTATTTTTATTTTTTTTTATACTAAGCCCGGCAAATAATTTTACTCCACCCAGATGTTAAGTGGAAGTGATGCCAGGCGCGAGGACAACTGGTGCAGCGTAAGAGACGTAGCATCAGTCACCCTCACTCTGCCGGCACACAAAGTGCCTCTTCGCGCCTCATTTGAAGGACCCTATGTCATAGGTAGGATGGAATACGTGTGCTAGTAGACTATTCCATCTTTTGGAAGTGCCACAAAGAAACGAGTCACTATATTTCTTTATGCGTGATGGAATATTAGAGACTGTAAATTGGTGACTCCGCATGCATCAGGCTCGTGGCCTGGCGGGGTATGCAGCGACCACAGCGTTCCATTAGCCTGTAAATCGTACCTGGCGATGCGTGAGGACATCTCGGCGATGTCCGCGGGCGCGTCGTGCGCGCGCTCGCACAGCGCGGCCCAGGCGTCGCCCAGGAACAGCGCCGCGTACGTGCTGTCCGCCGCGCCCAGGTACCGGGCCACGGTGTTGGGGCCTGGGAAAACACAACCAGTTGTCACTTATCATGTTTTTTGCTGAAATATACTTTAAGATATTGAAACGTTAAAAATATGAATGATGGATTCGCTTAGGACATTTTAAGAGGTTTTATGAGACACTGTTGTGGTCCTCCTTGCGTCGTATCCTCAATGCTGAAAGTCGCCACCGCCTGGATATACCACTTTTTCCCTCACGATGTTCGACCATTTGTTTCTGTTCGAGACAACGTGGAAAGCATCGTAAAATTTGCAATCGAGTATAGTGCGGATTTGGTCAGATCACCTTGTCTTTTGCCGTTTCCGTACTTTGCCAGTGACATTTAGTCGTTCGACGTTGTCACCGTTTTCCTGGCTATATGACCGTAAAACCTAATGATCCTTCGAAGGCAGATGGTGGACATAGTTGCTACAAAAACATGAAGTCCGAAGCACATAGTCGTGTCACGTAGCAGTAAAAGAATACAACCATCCCTCCTTTCTCTTTTCCCTGGGGTGTCATAAAAGGCGACTAACGGACTAAAGACTGCACATACTTCTAACAGCATAGAGCGGCGATGGGCTCACCATCTGTCACGCTGAGCAACTGTGCAGTCGCTATTTGGAGAAAAGTGGGCTATGGTAGGGGACGGTTTTTGCTGTCCTCATTGCCTAGTCTCTGACTAACCCTTTGGGGATAATAGTCGGGTTATATGTGTACCTGCATGACGCCGCACATAGTTAGACACGAGGCAAACACCTTCCCAACCGTGCCTAACAGATGGCGCTACAAAAATCAACTCAACGACATCTCTATACTACGACGATCAAATAGTATGAGAAGCCTGCATCACGGTAGCGAAGTTTCACCATCTCCTTTGCTATATAATATAGCACCTCCAACAAACATCCGTCGGATCTCGGTCCCCGAGCTATAACACCCAGCTTGGAGGAAGATTTTTAACCGCCTCTGTGGTCTAGTGGCTAAGCTATTCCCAGCGGGGAGTACATCTTTGTGTGCTCGGTTTGGTTGAGAATTCCGGGTGAAGTGCGCTTCCACCTTCGGCCTTATCGTCACTTACCATCAGGTGAGATGAAGGCCAAGCGCTTACCCGTTAACCGTAAAAAAAAAATTGGTTGCCTGTAAAGTCGGTATACGGGCGAAAGTTTTACGTGACAACGACTTTGAGTGGTAAAATAATTTTAATGTGAATATTCATTCGTATAGTAGGAAGAAGGATGAAATAATAGTAACAATTTAAAACATTTATTTATACGCGTGCCTTTCACTTTTTATGTCTGTCTCTCTCGCTCTTAGGCGGGCTAACCATGCCCGAGTGGAAGGGACGCGTGCCTCTCACTCGCTCTCATTGTGAGCGCATAACGTGAGCGGAGCGTAACGCAGTTTCTTGAAGTGTCACCCGGCAAACCAATTTATAAGACGTTGTCACGTCAAAAATAATAATAATAATAATAATAAATAAATAAATAAATTTATAAATAAATTTTTCCTACAATCACACCAATTATCTAGCCCAAGAGAAGCTTCGAAGAAACTCGTTAAATGGTTACTAGACAACGGATAAACATACTTAAAATACTTAAATACATACTTATTATACATAGAAAACACCCAGACCCGAGACAATTTAGAGAAACAATAATTTCTAAATTGACCCGACCGGGGATCGAACCCGGGACCTCAGAGATGGCGACACCACGAAAACCGGTGTACAAACCACTCGACCACGGTGGCCGACAAATAGGTGTGTAGCGCTCACCGTAGGGCACGACGTAGAACCGTATCTGCGGCGCGTCGTGCGGCCGGCGCGCCGCCAGCTCGGCGTGCGCCCGCAGCGCGCCCGCCACCGCGCCGTCGCCGCCCATCACCACCGCCCGCACGCACGCGCGCCGCCCGCTCCTGCCGCGACACACCACCATCAGATATACACGCACAGCATTACGGGCCGTTCATTCATCACGTGACGCTCGAAAGGGGGGGAGCGGGTTCGGCAAAAATCACGAATTATCACTAGGGGGAGGGGGGTGTAGTAAGGTATCACGTGTATTAATTTTTTCGGTGTAGTTAGATATCGCGTGTACATATTTTTATAATGGTCTTTAATTTTTTAGAATTAAATCAGATTATACTAGCCCTTTATACCTGTATTTATAGATAATATTCTAAATTTTTTAATATTCTTTGTATGTAAGTACTAAAAATACACGTGATTTTGGATGGTGGGGGGGGGGGATTAGTCTTAAACCTCACCACGTATCACCAAGGGGAGGGAAAACATCACGTGATTAATAAAGAGCGCTTAGAGAGTATGAGGGCCTCTGCTTGCGATACAATTGGACGGTGTTACTTCCAAACTACAAGTCAGTTTAGAATTTTAGATCGCATAATCACTTTTTCCAAGTTGTAAGTATGGACACTTTATTGTGATATAAATTTATTATCTCTTGAAATAATATCAACATCATTATCAGCTTATAAACGTTCCACTGCTGGATACATGGACAAAGGCACATGGAGTGATCTCCCAATTAGCTAATTATTATTTAACATTTAAAAAAGAACTTACAAGGCGCGCTTCAGCGGTTAAACAGCATATGCTGTACAACTGTACATATTTGTACTCGATTTAATTTTTTCGGTTCGTTTAATTCCGCCACACCTTTTTTACCTAGTCAAAAAAAAAGCTTAAGAGCATTTACGCATTTCGGTTTCCCATACAAACTTCCAAGTCGAAATTTTTATAAACCAATAAGCCAATTTCGATGAAACTTTGCATGCTTCAGCATATATTTACTTCAGTAAAACACAGGGATCAAATTGTTTGTTGAAAACATTTAAAAAAAATGTTTATTTAACTGAGTTATTGCGATTTTTAACTTTCTATAGTGGACTTTAAATCGCAATAACTCAGCTAAAAAAACGTTTTTTAATAATGTTTTTAACAAACTATTTAGATCCCTGTGTTTTACTTTAGCATGCAAAGTTTCATCAAAATTGGCCTATTGGTTTTTTTTAAAATTTCGACTTGGAAGTTTGTATGGAAAACTGAAATGCGTAAACCCTCTTAAATTAAGACTCACGGCTTAGCAGTGCGCGCGTACAGTGCGTGTAACAGATGGCTGGCTATGACGGCGTGGGGCGCGGCCACGACGCAGGCGGCGCCGAGCGCCTGCAGCGCGGCGGCGGGCGCGCCGGGCGGCGCCACGCCCACGCACTCGGGCACCGGGCCCTCCTCGCCCACCGCGCGCCACACCTGCTCGGACACGCCGCGCCGCGCCTGAGGAACGGAGCTTACCTCAGTGACATTGTAAGTGTTTAGGCCTTCGATCAACAATACAACGAGACGTCAGGGGGGTTACTCTTGAACGCAAACTCAATCTCAATACAATTCAAAAGCAGTGATTAATATGTATCGATATTGGGATAAGTAAAGATAATTCCGGAACGCAATCTCGATAATAATTCGTTCAATTAATTTCCACGCAATTTCATTCTAATGTAGCGCTATTGTCGCTTGCAAAAGTTCCATTTGACATTTTTTAGTTTTGTGATTGGAAATTGATTAATGCAAGTGCTTTAAGAGTAAGCCTACTGGTCGGCGCTAAAAATATGTCTCGGTCAATAACAGCCCACTTGAGAAGTGAGCTCTTATTTTCTCGCATGGCAATAACTGGAAAAAGTACTTTATTTGTTACCCCTTACGATTGATTACACCACTAAATGTTATTGACGCCTTGTCAATTTCAAGTGACAGGAGTAATCATTGCTTTTGCTCGTTGTTTGTGATGAATGATCGTAAGTATAAGATAATACTTAGAAGATTTGTGACTTTATAACTGGGTGCCATGGTTGTAATTAGGTTGAAGAAAAAGTATTTTATTTGTTACCCCTTACGATTGATTTCACCACTAAATGTTATTGACGCCTTGTCAATTTCAAGTGACAGGAGTAATCATTGCTTTTGCTCGTTGTTTGTGATGAATGATCGTAAGTATAAGATAATACTTAGAAGAATTGTGACTTTATAACTGGGTGCCATGGTTGTAATTAGGTTGAACTTAAAACTGTTTTATAACTTTTGTATCAATTCGTTAGTAAAGAAAAAGTATTTATTCACGTGGACAGAATTTAGCTTTGATTTTGTACGTGAAGTGTTATCTAATTGGGATTGTTGATAGAAGGTTTAGGCGGACTTCTTGGCGGGAAAGAGGAGCGTCATGTCTGCAGTTTTATTTTCTTATCTATAATTTGTGTTTTGTCGAATATTAATGTGAAATAATGGTGAATCATTTACCGTTATGTGTTCGTAAACGTCCATGAGTGTTGGCAAATAATACAAAACAGTGCAACACCACTTTTTAAATTCTCTCAAGAAATCCGTGTGAGATCTCCATAAAGTCCCACAGCTTTAGTGAGTCTCGAGGGGTTTGGTATGGTATATCATTTACCATTATGTGCTGATCGCACGAAGCGATTATTAAAGAGAAAAAAAAGTGTTAAGGCTTTGAACACATATGCACCTTTAGTAATAAATATCGGCATAACTTAAGATTTTTACATTTTTAAACTAAACTTTAAACTTTTCTTTTTAGAGAAATTTTTCTCTCAATATTTCAGAAAACAAAAGAAGAATGACCTTTTTACTATGGGAGTTAGGCTAGTTTTTAGCTAACTAGCGTAACACAGCGCTTTAATGAAATAAATAGTAATCAATAGCAGCAATGCTCTGAATTATGAAAAAATAATTACATTACAATATCAAGCGGGAGTTTGAAGCTATCTTCATTTTTAGCTTACAACTTTTTAGGTATTTTGAGGTTATGACAACTGTTATCGTATGACTATAAGTTCAGTTCAGCATTTATTTATCACTTGACTCTTAACGCGGCGTTCTATAGAAAACTTTTTTTTAACAGTAATCATTATAACTTAAGAGAACACTTTTGATATGTGAATGATAAATAATTTGACGACCTCCTTGGTCGAGTGGTTTGTACACCGGTTTTCATGGTGTCGCCATCTCTGAGGTCCTAGGTTCGATCCCCGGTCGGGTCAATTTAGAAATTATTATTTTTCTAAATTGTTTCGGGTCTGGGTGTTTCTATGTATAATAAGTATGTATTTAAGTATTTTAAGTATGTTTATCCGTTGTCTAGTAACCATTTAACGAGTTTCATAACGAAGCTTCTTTTGGGCTAGATAATTGGTGTGAGTGTAGGGAAGTTTATTTATTTTTTATTTATTTTGGTGTCAACATGACGAGTGCTCTTTCATGATCATAGTTATTCTGACAAATTTCATAGACGTCCGTTATACGTCAAAGTAGTATTTCGAGTAATTCTGGGAAGCCAGGCAAGCAATCCAAACATCCGCACGGAGCTGGATTGCCAGAGAGGTGACAACAAAGAGTCATTAGCGTCTGGATCTCGAAATCGATCAAACCTCTTCATTTTAATTTAAGTTTTATTTGTATAAGGTCTCAAAATCAACCACTCTAGAAATATATTCCTTTTATATAATTTTGTAATTAAAAAAGACATATAAACGCTTTAAAAATTTGACTATCTAGTTTTTATATGTGATCGAAGTGTTCAGGTTAGTACTATTGTGGGGGATAAAGTCACTCGCGTCCGTACTTTTACCCTTGACACCCTACACGTGACCCCTGGGGTGGTGCTAAATAAGCGAGTCTGAATGGTAGAGCCACGCTGCGTTGCAACCATAAAGTTACTATACCTAGCGGAATAGAGAAACAAAGGGCTGAGCGAGCAGGATGTCACTAGCAACAACACTGTGGGATAAAAAGAGATGCGTGATGCGACGTCACAGAACTGTTTTTGGCTACTGTTTGTCAGCACTTATCAGCACGCTGAGAATTTGGGTTTTGCGAATTTTTTGGATTTTACGTGAAATCGTCGATATTTTCCCATCCCATCCTATTTTAGTTTTATTAATACTATTACTGTTAGTAATTAATATAATCGATATCGATGTTAATGTAAAAAGCGACATGACGTAAAATCACTGAACGCATTCTTTACACACACAAATGCCATCATATTTCGGTTTCGTTTGACAGCTCATGTTTGTTGCTCTATTCCGCTAGGTATAGTAACTTTATGGTTGCAACACGCGTCGGCCTATCCGAAACCAGAAGCTTCATGTCTTTTCGCCCTCAAAGACATTGCTAAGCTTAATGCAGTCATTTTCTCCGAGAGGAGTAGAGTTTTCACCTCAGTGAAAATGACTGATAAGTAATGAGTAGAGTGATAGGATAGGGTTGCATAAAATATCCCAATTAGCTGACGTGCTACTGCGATTGGGACTCTTTCCTCTTCTTTGCTATATTAAACCGCGTCGCGTAGCGGTGAAAGACTACCACCCACTCTCTTCCCTTGGGTGTCGTAAAAGGCGACTAACGGACTAAAGATTGCACATACATTCTAGAGCATAGAGCGGCAATGGGCTCACCACCTGTCAAGCTAGTATGTGCAGTCGCTTTTTGGTGACAGAAAAGTGCCTTTGCTCTTGGTATGCCTATAACGCAGTGTCACTAAGTCGCGTTATGCCTAGACCAAACGAGATGTGGGCGTATTGCGACTTAGGTCAATTCCGGTTTAGTCCAATAGCGAGATAGGCTTAGTGAGACTAAGGTTCATTGAGTGTTAGTTCAAGAGCGAGATGGACATCATTTTTTACTTACTTACATAAATATAATAAAGGGTGCTGATTAAAAAAAAACTATTGTAAAAAAAATCAACTTAAGTATAAAAATATAAACAATTTAAAACTAAATTATAATCCTTATGCTACGTTAAACAATATTAGCCTATATAGGATTTTCCAAAAATGACTACTTATTTCAAAAACGACGGACTTCTTTTTTAATAAAAAAAAAACAATGTAAAAATTAGTCGTATCGCGAAATGGGCAATGTGAGATATAGTCCATTAGCGACATAGTCGTATCGCGAAATGGGCAATGTGAAAGATAGACCAAACGCTTATTTGAAATGACGTTTAGGCATAACGCGACTTAGGCACACTGCGTTATAGGCATACCAAGAGCAAAGGGTCTTGATTATATAAAATTTGTTTGTGTATGTTAAATGTATTAATGCGAAACATTTTGGTTCCTAGTGGGTATTACAACTGATCCCAAGGTTATCGTCCCGTAGGGCTAGGAAAAGCTGTCACATACTCAAGCACGCACTACACTCACGCAAGCACATACACATACACACACACACACACACCCCCACACACAAACACACACACACAAATACACACACGCACTCCATAAGTTTAAAACCTGTTGTACTTTCAATTTGGAACGAGCCATTTTACCCGGAGGTGGGCGTTTGTGGCTGCGCTGCAGTTTAATACTATAGCAGACACTTACGAGCACAAATTGTAATGTAACCTATTTTTGTTCCAAATAAAAAGTTATTTTATTTTATTATTATGCTCTTTATTTAAATATAATCTTAAGTAAAATTTTTTACAATATTTTATATAAAAAAATATATTTACAATATAAAATATTATAAAAAACTTAACCTAGGTTGCCACCGGCAGCGGGGATAGACCCAAGTTACCGGTGGTTAGGGCTGCAGAGTGAGGAACCTCCTGACAATACGTGCCGTGTCAAGGAGTACTGCCTTCTGTATCTGACCCTTGACCCAACCTTTTAGCGAGAGCCTCTCTAGGTGTTGATCGAGGCTCTTAGCTAAAAGACCGTTTGCCGAAACGACTATCGGTACAATAATGGTTGAATCCACATCCCACATGGCGGTAACCTCGTGAGCCAAGTCAAGGTACTTACTGAGCTTGTCCTTCTCGGCTTTCACGAGGTTCTCATCATGAGGTACGGTGATATCAACCAATATTGCCCGGCGCTGAGATCGGTCGACCACCACGATATCAGGCTTATTGGCGACAATAGTCCTGTCCGTGATGATAGAGCGATCCCAGTAGAGCGTTGCATGACCATTTTCGAGAACTGGCGCAGGTGCGTACTTATAGTACGGCACCTCTGATTCAACAAGGCCATATTGAAGAGCAAGTTGCTGGTGAATTATTCTGGCTACTTGGTTGTGTCTATTATTATATTATTGAATAGAGTTCACAACACTTAGGTATCTAACCTCTAGCGTGGTGGGGCTCTGCGCGGGCAGCTCGTGCGCGGAGAGCGGGCGCTCGGCGGTGGATGCGAGCGAGTTCTTCTTGCGCGCGGCGGCGGCCGGCGTGAGGTTGCCGCCGCTGGTGGCGCTGCGGAACAGCCGGGAGCGCTTGTCCTCCTGCTGGCGAGGGAGTCAAGTTTAATACGTGAAGGTAGGGTGATAAATGACAGTTAGGAGAAGTATTTAGGTAAGGTAGTCGAGTGACGTCACATGTTTGTATATATATCATGCAATGATAGATATGTTTCCTAGCGAAGCGTTACTTGCTCTATGGATGTTTACAAACGCGTGACGTCGCAGTAAATTAAACCAAAACCGTTTACGGTCATATCTCGTACCAACCTCAAAACAAATAGAAATATTATGACTACCTCCTTGGTCGAGTGGTTTGTACACCGGTTTTCATGGTGTCGCCATCTCTGAGGTCCCGGGTTCGATCCCCGGTCGGGTCAATTTAGAAATTATTGTTTTTCTAAATTGTCTCGGGTCTGGGTGTTTTCTATGTATAAAAAGTATGTATTTAAGTATGTTTATCCGTTGTCTAGTAACCATTTAACGAGTTTCTTCGAAGCTTCCTTGGGCTAGATAATTGGTGTGATTGAAGGAAAGATTTATTTATTTATTTATTTTGGGATTTATGGTGAAAATATTCAACATCTTTTTATGAGTTTATTGCAAATTTAAGCTGTTAAAATCAAAAATCTACGCGGATGGCAATAAAAAAATCATTTAAATTTTCTTCATACAGTAATATAGCCTATAATACCGACCGTGGCGATCTTGTGGTCGTTGGGCGGGGAGCTGGACACGGATGCGCCGGACGCGGGCGCGTCGTTGGCCGCGTCGCCGTCGCTGTTGCCCTCGCTGCCGCGCTCGTCGCCCGCCGAGCTGCGGACCGCCTCTGACTCTGGACGGTGAAGCAGTTGTTAGTCATAGTTGTAGGGATAGATATAATGTGGGTAATAATCTAGTACAGATCGTCTAATCTAAAAGTCAACGCCCCTTTATTATGTTTACACTCACATGCCAATAAGGTCTATTTTTTTAAAATTCTTTACAGGCAGATATTTGACAGCGATCTCACATCATGGTAAGTGACGATGCGGCCTAGGATGTAACATACTTGCCTCGATAACGCCTGTTCACCCTTGCCTTGAAAATGTCCAGGTTGTACGAATCAAGAAACAGCTGTGCGATATACACAAATTGGACTTCGTCAGTGGTTGTTCAGTCACCGGCTAAATACGAATCTTACGACATACCCGAAATACAATGACAGTATCGGGACTGATCGCACGATTAGTTGACCTAATTGTGCGCGGACCAGTCAAAGGCACAGCAAAATGGACGCACGCACACATGTGAAGATTTGCAATAAATAATTCCACTTGCATCTTGAAGCAAATGCGTTAGTGGAGGGGCGTTCATTTTTATATTAGATGATCTCTACAAGTGGTACACACGCCCGCAGATCAACCTCTTCAAAACCGACAAATTTCACCAATCGATGTTGATCCTTACTCCCTAGTGATAAAGTTCAAAATGTATTGAACAAATTTGTCACTTTATGGTAGGTTGAAGCGCTGGCGTCTGTACACTTAATCTAAACCTAAAACGGCGCGATGTCTGAGAGATAAAGAGGCAGTTGTTATTATTATTATAAAACCTCATTTGTCCCACTGTATTCTTTAATTTTTTTCCCTATTCGTAGCGATCTGAGACCAATCCTTTTGACAGTTGCTAGTTATTTACTAACTATAACATAGACTAAGAGTGTTTACACATTTGTTGAGAGATCGCACCCGTTAACACTAGCTAACCAGTATTTGGGATGTGCTATTGTTTCTGTGGGAACCTGATCCCAACAGTGAAACTTTTATAGGTAAATAATGAGGATATAAAACGACGATTACAATTTGATCGGTTCATACGTCTCTTAAAACTCTTCGGTAAATAACATACCAGGAAACAAATAAAGATTTGAGAATAAAGCATTGATAACTTGTTTCTGACAGGAGTAACAAGATGATCTTCATTAAAGATATGAAATTGAAGGATCGACAAACTTAAAAAAAGATATAAATATTATAATGTCATGCAAACCGTGCCTCTAATAGCACCACATGATGAAATTGAGATACTAATTAGTCAGTATTAAGTGTAAGTACCGTCAGCACAGGAGGTGAACGTTACAAGAAGTGTTCAAAAGTTTAAAAAATATAATAACCTCATATTAAAAACAAAGGTGTACTTCTGATTTTTTTTAATTATAATCTTTTTGAAGATCACACGTCTATACTAAACTGTCAAGTTTCATCAATCAATACTGATCCTTAAACCCAAAGGTTAAAGTTCAAAATTTATTGAAGTGACAGATTAAAATGTTTAGCAGATTTGGAATGCTCTCCCTGTCAATGCTGACTGCACCAATGTAGATGCAGTTAAGATGATCGTTAGGTGCAACTGTTGTATCTCATTCTCAATCATAGTGGTTTGAAGATGAAATTGTGTAAACATAACTTTAAAAGACAGACAAAAGCTTAGTAGTTCAAACAAGTAATTCTTATTTACAGTAGGTTGAGGTTCAAAATCGCTGTGTAACTTTCATTCGAAACTCGACCAATATTTTTTTTAACGTTGACAAACATGGCGGCAGTTTGTATACAGTTTGGTTCATGATTCATAATTTTTTTTTATAATTCTGATAATAGTGTCATGGAACCACTGATATTATTTTCATGGGATCAGAGTTAGTCCCATAGTAAAGGTTGTGCAATATGATGAGTAGAAACCGACCGGGTAACTAACTATACTTGAGGTCTATCATATGCTAAGATAAATTACTACTCTTTATTATTTGTCATGTGTTGTGTACTTTTAATACTTTAGATTGTTTTGTATTTACATGTTATTACTTTTATTTTATTAATTACAGGTTACAAAAACTGTTGGTGGGCCATTTTGTAAAATATATAACCGCCGCCATGTTTGTTTGGTCCCGCCTGTTACCTGTGAGCGGGTCGGCGGCGCGCTGCCGCTCGCGCACGGCGCCCAGCTCGCCGGCCGCCAGGCTGGCGTGCCGCGTCACTGCGCATGCGGAACTTATGGCAAGGGTGTGCGGCGGGCGCCAGAGAGACGCAGGGGCTTTTTACGGCTATGGCGGCATCTCGACGCCTATGTGCGTTTCATGGCATGTAAAGGACGCACGTGAACGCCTATGTGCGTTTAATTGCGTAGTATTTAAATGGACGCAAGCGACCGCGCATGTGCGTAATCGAAAGCTCTTTTTTACTGTTTACGAGGAAAGCAACAGCGTCGTCAAATATGGCAGAAGCTTCTTTGCATTTTGCGAGAATTTTTTCGAGATAATTCACTATTAAATATAGTACACAGAGCATTTTACAAGAGAAAAGTACTCAGTTTACGAATAGCGCGAAAATGTCCTTTTGTAAGTTTCTTCGAAATTAATTAAAGCTTAAAGACTTTTGCTTTCGTAAATAGCTTGAGAAAACTATCTATATTAGTTCAATCGTTATAGCCTCAATATTGCTATTGCAGGGCTTATTTGTATTTGTGATAAAGATTCATAATTTCTAACATGTATCTACAGTTTTGTTGCTCTCAAAATAATACACAGATCTGAAAGCGCCTATGCCGCAGCGCCGCCCCTGACGCCGCGTCACACACACACATGCACTACACTATGCACACAGCGTTACGTAAACAAAAACACAAATATACATATTCAAATGTCGTGTATGATGTTGTTATTACTGTATCATAATTATTAATAATGTATGTAATGCAAAACAAAAGTTAAGCGATCACACGATGCACTGTTCTCGAGTGTGTATGCATTCGATGCTCAAGCATTTTTAATATTGTTACAATATCTCGTATGATATATGTATGTATTAACTAATGTTTGACTATGACAAAATTTACATTTGTTTTTTTTTATCTACTTTGGTTACCTCGCTCCTGGTCATATTGTTAATACTGATGTAAAAAAAGAATGATCACAATGAAAATATAATATTTATTTCACCATAATTACTATTATTATTTAAAAATATCTAAGTATACTTACTAAACATTTAGATGAAAATAATAACAGTTAAGTATAAAACATACCAACAAAATATCTAAAATTTCATAATTTTTAATTTCGATATTCGATTGTCATACAATCATACAAATATGGGGGAGACAAAATCTTATAGACAAACTATCTAACATTAGATACATTAGATAATAACGAGTGGTGACACTGGTCAAAAAAGTTTTTTTAGAAACAAGAAAAACTCGAAATAAAAAATACGTAAATTTAAAAGCTAGACCAGGAGCCGCCTAACCACACATTGTCGGTCTGGTTTTTCTCCTTCCTCCTAATGGTGTTACCGTTGGAATGCCTGTGGTGGTCCTGGTTGGCGAGGCTGCGCGAGCTGCTGAAGAAGGGCCGCAGCGACGGCTTCGGCGTGGAGCCGATGCTGATCGTGTCCATCTGGTCGGGGCCCGAGTCCTCTCCCTCGCCGCACGATAAGGACTCGAGCTCCTACAATAACAAAAAACTAATTTTCTTTTTGCCGCCTCTGTCTGTCTGTTATAGACTTCTGTACAGTCTGTTCTGTTCTGTTACAGGTTGAAATAAAGCGAGCAGTTGGGAGTGACCTGGAAGAGCATGTCGATGTCGCGCTGCGCTGGTGCGTAGTACGTGTCTCCCCCGGGTTCTTTGGAACGCGGTGCCTACTAAGCAGAGCGCGGTTACCTTCTGTTGCAGGTGGTATTTAAGCGAGCAGTTGGCAGTGACCTGGAAGAACTCGTCTATATGGCGCTGCACGTGGTGCATGGTACATGCCTCCCCAGGTCCTTTGGCACGCGGCGTCTACTTAGCAGAGCACAACGACCTTCTGTTACAGGTGTTATTAAAGCGAGCAGTTGGCAGTGACCTAGCAGAGCTCGTCGATGTCGTCCGCAGATGCTCCACAGCGCCGCCGTGAAGCAGCGACGCGTCGCTGCTCCACCATCAACAGCGTGTCGCGGCGTACTGTTCTGACATTTATGTTACAAGTGGTATTAAGAGGCCTATTACATCTCGACTGTGATTTTTGCGTAAAATGGCAAATTTTGGCGTTATGGAACTCAGAAACCAATATACATTAACAATTATGAGTTATTGAATAGTGTAGAATAGCTATTGGAATAAATTGCGTAGCGGCCTCGCTTTTTGTAAATTTTGCTTAACTTTCTAATTAAACCCAAAATTGCAGAGAAAAATTTTCATAAAGTGCGCGAAGGCACTTTTTGGAGCTCATCGATTGAACTACTGTTCTAAACAAGTGAAAAAATATAATGTTATCTCTTACATAGTCGAAAGTGCGTAGCGGTCTCGGAATTTTTAGATATCATTGATTTTTTAAAGGAAAAAATCTTATTCTAAACCAAAAAACTTCGAAAATTGCTTTAAGTTAACTGTGAATATCTTCTATCTACGATAATATTATTAAGCAAAATTTATACCAGAGTAATTGTTACTTCATGAGGAATAAAGATTTTATAATGAATTTATTATCCTACTTCGATAAAAACGATAAATACAACTGCAAAATTCCTACAAAATGCGATGCGCCGGCCGTCCGAATTCAACTTATGCTCACAGAATGAGGATTTGTAACATAATGCACAAATTTATTATCCTATTTCGATAAAAACAATAAATACAATTGCAAAATTACTACAAAATGCGAAAATGGGCATTTTACGCAAAAATCACATTCGGGAAGTAATAGGCCTCTTAAAGCCATAGTTGCCTATAAAGTTTTCTATTCTATATCATTCTAAAGCTAGCAGTTAGCAGTGACCTGGAAGAGCTCGTCGATGTTGCGCTGCGCTTGATGCGTGTCTCCCCACCTCCTCAAGCACTGCACACCGCAGTGGAGTAGCGACCTTCATCTGTTCTAATACTTACATTACAGGTTGAAAGAAAGCGAGCAGTTGGCAGTGACCTGGAAGAGCTCGTCGATGTTGCGCTGCGCTTGATGCGTGTCTCCCCACCTCCTCAAGCACTGCACACCGCAGTGGAGTAGCGACCTTCATCTGTTCTAATACTTACATTACAGGTTGAAAGAAAGCGAGCAGTTGGCAGTGACCTGGAAGAGCTCGTCTATGTGGCGTGGTGCGTGATACGTGTCATCCCCAACTCCTACTTAGCAGAGCACGGTTACCTTCTGTTGCAGGTGGTATTTAAGCGAGCAGTTGGCAGTGACCTGGAAGAACTCGTCTATATGGCGCTGCACGTGGTGCATGGTACATGCCTCCCCAGGTCCTTTGGCACGCGGCGTCTACTTAGCAGAGCACAACGACCTTCTGTTACAGGTGTTATTAAAGCGAGCAGTTGGCAGTGACCTAGCAGAGCTCGTCGATGTCGTCCGCAGATGCTCCACAGCGCCGCCGTGAAGCAGCGACGCGTCGCTGCTCCACCATCAACAGCGTGTCGCGGCGTACTGTTCTGACATTTATGTTACAAGTGGTATTAAGAGGCCTATTAAATCTCAAATGTGATTTTTGCGTAAAATGGCAAATTTTGGCGTTATGGAACTCAGAAACCAATATACATTAACAATTATGAGTTATTGAATAGTGTAGAATAGCTATTGGAATAAATTGCGTAGCGGCCTCGCTTTTTGTAAATTTTGCTTAACTTTCTAATTAAACCCAAAATTGCAGAGAAAAATTTTCATAAAGTGCGCGAAGGCACTTTTTGGAGCTCATCGATTGAACTACTGTTCTAAACAAGTGAAAAAATATAATGTTATCTCTTACATAGTCGAAAGTGCGTAGCGGCCTCGGAATTTTTAGATATCATTGATTTTTTAAAGGAAAAAATCTTATTCTAAACCAAAAAACTTCGAAAATCGCTATAAGTTAACTGTGAATATCTTCTATCTACGATAATATTATTAAGCAAAATTTATACCAGAGTAATTGTTACTTCATGAGGAATAAAGATTTTATAATGAATTTATTATCCTACTTCGATAAAAACGATAAATACAACTGCAAAATTCCTACAAAATGCGATGCGCCGGCCGTCCGAATTCAACTTATGCTCACAGAATGGGGATTTGTAACATAATGCACAAATTTATTATCCTATTTCGATAAAAACAATAAATACAATTGCAAAATTACTACAAAATGCGAAAATGGGCATTTTACGCAAAAATCACATTCGGGAAGTAATAGGCCTCTTAAAGCCATAGTTGCCTATAAAGTTTTCTATTCTATATCATTCTAAAGCGAGCAGTTAGCAGTGACCTGGAAGAGCTCGTCGATGTTGCGCTGCGCTTGATGCGTGTCTCCCCACCTCCTCAAGCACTGCACACCGCAGTGGAGTAGCGACCTTCATCTGTTCTAATACTTACATTACAGGTTGAAAGAAAGCGAGCAGTTGGCAGTGACCTGGAAGAGCTCGTCTATGTGGCGTGGTGCGTGATACGTGTCATCCCCAACTCCTACTTAGCAGAGCACGGCGATCTTCTGTTCCAGTGGTATTAAAGCGAAAAGTTGGCTGAGACCTGGAAGAACTTGACAATGTTGCACTGTGCGTAGCACGTGTCTCTCCCAGTTCCTTTGGCACGCAAAGTCGCCTCCGCCTCTCGGACACTTCTGTTGTAGGTGGAATTAAAGCGAACAGTCGGCAGTGACCTGGAACAGCTCGTCGATGTCGCGCTGCGCGTGGTGCGTGTCGCGCGCGGCGCCGCGCTCGCCCAGCTCCTCGGGCACGCGGAACCGCCGCAGCAGCGCCGCGAACTTCTGCTTCAGGTTGCGTTGCTGCAATCATAAAGACAATTTTGATGAGCACACACAGTAATCGTATTTTTTTTTTAGTTTTTAGGGGTTAATAACGCTCAAGTATTACTTTCCCACGTGGGCTAGCCGTTTTTTTTCAGTTTCATTAGCACTTAATATTAAACACACTATATTGAAACTTTTATTGTAACAAATAACAGAAAAAAGGAACACTTGTTGATGTATTTCTTGCGGCTTCCACTCGGTACACAGTATTCTCCCTAGGGTTTACGAAGAGTTCAGATTTTGACGTTTAATAAATACTTTGCAAAAAGTTTATTTATAAACCCTGTTTGTTGCCATTTTCTTTTAGATATATAAAACTAAAACTTAGAACACTATCGTACATTTAATGAATGTGCGCGCAACGCAGTGTGTCGGCCGATCTCTCCAATACTTAGTTAATGCCTTTGTAATTTATCAGCACAATTGCAGTACCTATGCATTTAGTCTGAAGTATAATGTTACGCATTCATGATTCATTTTTATCTTTACATCACATAGTACTGGGAAATTCTATCATCAATTTGTAACTATGTTTGTTTGTCTTATTTCCATAATTTTAATACTATATCGTTAATAATTGGGATGTGATTTAATATAATGTAGAATACATTATTTGACTTAATATAGAATACATGAATACAAATTAAAGCGCGGGGAGGCATACAGGTTTCTGTAGACTAATTAAATTAATAGAGTTACGTGTTACATATGATTGATCGCGACATTAAGTACAAAATCTAATTATCTCGTCGTTTGATGATAAGAGATAATTTCTTTACTTTCGTGAGGCCACACGCAAATATGTTCATGTGACTCATAACATAAATTAATCCAAAATAAATTATGCAGATACTTTTTGCTCAAACAGTAAATTGCGTTTATCATGTAAAGTAACTAAATCGGTATTCACTAATAGAGGTTATTTCCAAATTAGACAATATCCGTACTTATTTCTTCACTGCACCAAGTAATCTAATTAATGGACAATATTTTCTGGGTATATCACCCAGCCTTGTTACAAAAAACAGAACAAAAGTCGTCAAATACAAAATTCCTTAAAAACATCACATATAACAAACAAATAGATTGTATCAATGAAGGGTTTTCATCAATTATCCACTCGGTGACACCAAAACCGACACAAAGGTACATAGAAAAACACACCAGCCATGCACAAACACGTTTACCTCCATCGGGTGACAGCACCGACTGAGACGAGAAAGCGTTCAGACCGCGACCGGCATTATCTAATCTCACTGATAAGTTACCAAACAATTGGGGTGTTTGTTCTTGACGCGACTCTATGCAGATATGCAATTTTACATATACACCCTTCGATCAACAATACAACTAGATGTCAGGTCGGCGCTAAAAATGTGTCTCGGTAAATAAGAGCGCACTTGAGAAGTGACCTTTTGCTTGCTCGCTAGGCATAACAGGAAAAAGTACTTTATTTGTTACCACTTAAGGTTGATTTCACCACTTATTGACGTCTTTTCTTTTTTAAGTGACAGGAGTAATTTATTGCTTTGAAAAAGTATTTATTCACGCGGACAGAATTTAGCTTTGATTTTGTACGTGACGCGTTATCTAGTTGGTATTGTTGATCGAAGTATACACCCTTAATTTTAATTCGTTTAAAAGAAATTAAGGTTGAGTTCCACCCATGAAACTGAACCTATGTGCAAAAATGACAAAAAAAATCGACCTCCTATACAAAACTGTTCGATCAACTGACGACAATAAAAATAAATTGCACATAAGTTTCTTGGGGACAGTTGTTAAGTTTCATGGGTGGAACTCACCCTTAATTTCAAACGAATGAAAATGAAGGGTGTATACATACATACACTCATGACTATTATCCCCGAAGGGTTAGTCAGACACTAGGCAACGAGGAGCACAAAATCAGTCCTCTGCTACAGCCCACCTTACATCAAATAACAACTGCACATGTGCTATGCAAATTTTATTGAGACCAAAAGCAAAGGACATCATTTTTTGGGCCTTTTCTAAAAGTGCCGGCCAACAAAAAGAACATGCTCTCGAGGGGCCCAACCATTACATCAGATTTGACAAACCTCAAATACTCGCCAAGGAACAACGATTCATCCCTAGGATGATACGCGAGGCTATTGAAATTAAAAAACATCGTAATTTCAATAGAGAGGATGGTTGGAATTTACCACCTGCCTGGGACCCCATCATACAGGTCATCAAATCCCAGCCCCAACAGCAACACATTGCCAGACCTAAAAATATTGTTAGCTCGTATTGTGTAAACTTGAACGCACCCGGTTAAATATAAAAATTCTTGACGGTAGGCAAATAACTTCTAACAATGAGACGACTAACACCTCAGTCTCCCTGTGACCACGGACGCTGTAAAGGGTTCGAAACGTCAGGATAATATAAAACTATGTAAATAGTAAATTAAACGCGAGTTAATCCGTAAAAAGTGTTTTATTTCAATATCTATCATTATTTTATGTTTCCCAGTCCCAGCACTTTCAGAAATCAATAAATGTATGACTTGGCTAAGAGCTATCCCACAACTTTTGAGCCATATTAACTACTTCTCCAAATGGCTAGTTCTAACATTACGTACTATTTTTTTTGTTGGCCGGCACTTTCATGAAAAGCCCAAAAATGTATGGAGACCGAATGATCTCCTATAACTGGTTCACGGTCCCGCAGACTACACATCGATTTTTTTTTTTTTTTTTTAATTGGCAACGGGTAAGCGCTTGGCCTTCATCTCACCTGATGGTAAGTGACGATAAGGCCGAAGGTGGAAGCGCGCTTCACCCGGAATCCTCAACCACTGAGGAACTGGCTATCTTATCTCAAACTGCCGGAACACAACAATGCTATAAACATCGTTGTTATGGCGACAGACTTAGATAAGATGGTGGTAGCTAGCCAGGCGGACTTAACAGCCCTAAAACCAACCAAACCGAGCACACAAAGAAGTACCCCCCGCTGGGAATCGAACCCGGGACCTCTGGGTCTGAAACAGGTAGCTTAGCCACTAGACCACAGAGGCGGTTGAAATTAAAAAACATCGTAATTTCAATAGAGAGGATGGTTGGAATTTACCACCTGCCTGGGACCCCATCATACAGGTCATCAAATCCCAGCCCCAACAGCAACACATTGCCAGACCTAAAAATATTGTTAGCTCGTATTGTGTAAGATTTAATTTAGCCATACTCCTATTTTTTGGATAGCCAACCCGCATTTATTGGCCAGCATGGTGAGAAAGCCCATATCATCAATGATGGAGGCCAATGCCCAAATGTGCGATAGTATATTGTCGCTACAGAAAGCCGAAAGAAGCACACGAGCCGCGTTACTTGTACACCCTAATTTTTATTCGTTTGAAAGAAATTAAGGGTGGGTTCCACCCATGAAACCAAACAACTTTCCCCAACAAAACCTATGTGCAAAAACGACAAAAAATTTTCGGCCTCCCATACAAAACTGTCCGATCATCTGACGACATAGTAGGGGAGGTCGAAACTCGAATTTTTTTAACTAAAAATAAAAATTAAGGGTGTATAAGACCGCCTAAAGAATTTGATCTTGACTAGCGGCTGTCGCATCGGACTAAAACCTCTTTTAATGTGATCTCGATAACCGACAAAAAACGCTTTTCGGTTAATCAATTATTATTTAGTTTGTGAGCAGCATTGTGAAGTTGCTACACGTCAAATGTTCTAAGAACGCGGGGAGTGTCGTGACCCGCGGTATTATTGTTCTTACCTTAAAATAGAACACTTTATTTACGTGCAGTTGTATGGAAAATTGTAATCATAATAATAATTATTATTTATATATTTATTACACCCTATTATTTATTTATTTTATAGTGTGTGCACATTTAGCGTCTTGCACATTTGGCTATGGATCCGTTATAATAAATGATTTATGCGTTTTATTGTGTAACATTTAAATGTTTAGATCTCCGATCATAGAGTTTATAAGTTCTCTCCATCCGACTGGTTGTCTGGCAGGAATCGCTTTTAAGCGATAATACCGCCTAATTGTAACTTTGTATTTTTGCTCTTTTATATATAAATGTTTGCGTTATTGTGTTACAATACAAGTATTATCTATCTATCTGTCTAATTTTAGGACAAAAAAGCAATAACTAAATTAATTAACAATTATTTACATTTCTTTACATATATTATTACAGTGACAATAATTCTAGTATTATAAACCGATCATTAACTAAGCTGCATCTACTGATAACATACAGACAATGACAGACTATGTAGGTTATAAGATGACCCCAAAAACAAGAGGTAAAACAAAACAAATAAATACATGCAATTCCAATCTAATACCTGATAAAAGCCACAAGAGAAGAGAAACAATTTAAACAGATGTACCTTAGGTCTTAACTTAAATATTATACACTTCTAGTATAGAAGGGGCATTGTTAGATTCCTTCCCTTAGTAAGATTGTGATTTTAGAAGACTACAAATGTTGTGTGTTGGAATCAAATAAATATTGTCTCTATTCCCATAGTAGTTAAGTGCAATACCGCGTGCAGGCTCACCGCGAGCTTGCCGCGACTGCCCTTGCGCTTAGCGGCGGCATTTTCCAGCTCACTGTCGCTGTCCCTGTCGTTCGCCTTCGAGTGCATATAGCTCTGTCTCTTTCGCTCGCGCTCCATGTAGCTCAAGTCGCGTGAGCGTGACAGCTGCGTGCAATGCAATTGGCTACGTTATGCTAAAGCTTTTGACTGTTTTTATTACAGAATTTAAACTACCTTCCATATTTCTCTCGATCAAATTTCAAATTGAAAAGTACATTTGAATTCTGTTGAAAAAAAAACAGTCTCAAAGCACATTATTAAAGCAGTATAAATAAATAATTTTAGGCCTACAAGCGGTTAAATTAACTTATTCAAAATGATGAATAATTTGAAGGCCGTGTTCTTACTAGATAAATTTTCCATGCATTGTAATTAGAATTGAAAATATTAGTCTAGCGTAAATATTTTCCTTCAAATTCCTAAAGCTTGCTACAGCTCAAACCTCACTGTATTAACATGCAAATTAGCACTAAACGTTTGAACAGAGAGGCAATTAATTTATACAAATTATTCATTGGTATGCTAAATTATAATAAAATTATTTTATAATGCTATAACTATACACATCTACACGTTGCAGTTTGTATAAAGTTGTGAATAAAAATTTTAGATTTACAGTTAATATATTCACTGTGTACATTTTTAAGCGAATACAATCTAAGGCTCCAAAGATAATCAAAAGAAAACCACGGACGTGTGGTAACTTCCATATGTACTCTGTTACAAGAAATTGATTTAGATAGCGCTGATAACGATTAATAAAAAACGTGTAATCTAACTTTAATAGGAAATCAGTACTTTAATTAGAATTATAGCGAAATGGAGACAGAGCAGACTCCAGTATTACTTTAATCTTACTTTTGCAAATTCCTATACGAATTTTGTATAGTAAGATTAGAGGAATACTGCTCTAAGTTGATGGTAAAGCCCCAGGTGCTTCGATGAATGTGTGCCATAATACCTTGGTGTAGGATAGGTCCGCCTTGTTGAAGGCGAGCTGGCGGTGCGCGCGCCGCCGCGCCTGAGCGCCGTACGTCATCTCGTCGGCCTCCTCCACCGAGCTGAACTCGCCTTCTTCCTCCTCGTCGGAGTAACCGCGTTCTGAGGAAAAAAACATGTCAGTGAGTTGTCTAGCATACGTTCACAAATTGCCTTGAAGGAAAAAGATAATTACAATCTACTCTTTAACAGGTCTGGACTTCCGGTTAAAGTCTGTCCGTTAGTCGTCGCATTCGGGTTCAAGTTTGTTTTAAAAACTCGAAAAAGACGACATGTCTCTTGCTATTCTAATTGCGCTGCCGTACGATTGGTTTCCCTTTTATTATTATGCGGTAACCCCACCACCAGCTACTAATATGTTTGAAGTACCTAGTCCATTTTACACCTCAATAAACCAGGCGGCCAGGCGTGGAGGTTATGGCAAAATTCTCTCACGGAAGAGGCCTATGTCTTGCAGTGGACTATTTATGGGCTGTGATGAGTGTCAGTCAGCACTGACCTGTGATGAGCAGGGTGTTGTTGTTCTTGGTGTCGTGGTCGACGGGCGTGGAGGCCAGCCCCGTGATGGTGAGCCTGGCGACAGGCTGGCCCGCCGCCGCGCCCACCTTGCCCCCGACGCCGGTCAGCTCCAGTTCCATGTCCATTGAGCGTTGGAGCACCTGAGGATATTGGATAGAATTAATATAATACAGAGTGCAGGGTTCAATAAGTCACATCAATAGGTGTCAGTACACCATAATCATTATAAGCTTCGATCGTTGTATTGTTGATCGAAGATTATAAGCTCGAAAAATGTGATCCGACTCGGAAAGTGTCTGAAAATCTAGCAAAGTACGGCAACACTCGCGTGGCGCAATATCCTCAGGATGCCTTAGGCAGGCAGCATAAAGCAAAACGTACCTTAAAAAATGCTAAGCCGAGACATTGAGCAATTCGGACATTGTCATCATGTTTATATTTTTATAAAAAAAGGTTAACCAAATGACTTAGTTCCGCTGCGCGGCTGATTATAGTAATTGCGTCCCCCGCCGTTCACTAATTAGAGGAAATATAATTCAACCTCCAAAGTACCCTCATCATAATTGAATGATTCACTGGTTAGGTCTCATTATCGGCAGGATACTGTCAGCGTAGCGTAGGGAAACTAACTACTTAATTCAAAATCTAAATTAATTTATGAGGATAACAATAACAATATGAAATCGTTATTATATTAGCCATTGTAGTTTCTAATTTCAATACTAATTCTAGTACAGTTAGAGGTATAGATAACATCATTTCATACATTTCAAGTCTCGGTGGTCAAACAATGGTGGGATACCTAGGGCGTGATGGGATCCAGGAAGTCAGGGTTTGATCATTAACTTGCATTCGGCAAGCAATGCAATTGATGGGCTGGGATGGGATGACTTAATCACCAGCCCATTAATTGCAGCGATAACTCGATATCAAGGATAGGGTTTTTATATATATTTCAGCGTTTTATTAACGCTTAAATAAATTTAAGTAAAATTTAAATAAAAAATTAAAATTTTACTTAAGTATAATTAAACACTGAAAAAAGACGACAACCTCAGGCGGGAATCCAACCACGCACCTTCCGCATTCCGGGCGGCTGCCTTAACCACTTGGCTACCGAGGTCTGGTTTTCACCCGTCGAAATTTGTCAGTGCTTGATGCTTATGTTTATAGTCAACATTGCTTCATCAAATCTTAGAAGTTTTCACCTCTGAGATCCGAAAGTAATATTTTTATAAATAAAAAGTTTAACATAGGGATAGGTACTTTGCCCAGCAGATATACAAAGCTGTTACTTTAGTTGTTTATAATTCAAGAAGCATAAAAACTAAACCTTTAAAATAACTTACTTCTAAAGAAAGCAAAAGTTTGTTTAAGCTGCGGGCACAGCTTGGAAGTTTCGTGTTTAAATAAAATGAAAAGTAAGTCCCACCTGGTCCATCCTAATAACTCCTTCGGCGAGTGTTTTGTACCCCAGGATCGTGCGGTTTTTGTACTTCTTGCGTCTCTGCAGCATAATTTGCAACCTGAAAGAAAAGAGTATACATATATTTTGTTACATACATATACACATTTACATACATATAATCACGACTGTTATCCCCGAAGGGTTAGTCAGAGACTAGGCAATGAGGACCGCAAAAGCAATCCTCTACAATAGTCCATTTTTCACCAAATAGCGACTGCACATTGGCTCAGCGTGACAAGAAGCCCATCGCCGCCCTATACTGTTGGATGTGCAGTCTTTAGTCCGTTAGTCGCCTTTTACGACACCCAAGAGAAGAGAGGGGGTGGTAGTATTTTTTCAACGCTCGCGACACGGTTATCACGGTTAAACATTATATTTTGTTAGTGTTTCATTAAAGGACATGGCTAAGTAACTGCCCTCAAATGTATGTAAATGTAGATATATGAACTTCTCACTAGATTGAATAATTCAAATATTGAATACATCATAACGTAGTTATTATTTTCTTAGAACTTTCGTGAAAAAACAAAAACTGATACAAATTATTAAAATAGATACACCTGGATGAGACCAGCAAAAAACAGAGCGGACTGGACAAAATGAGCAGTGGGATTGCGAGCTGAATAGATGATGATGATGAATAATTCATATAAAATAAACAATCTTAACTGGAAACCCACTATGAATTTAGGGGGTTAAAGTTACTCGCGTCCGTAGGTTTACCTTTAATACCCTACACGTGACCCCTGGGTGGTGCTAAATGAGTGACACTGACTGTGTGGTAGAGCCACGCTGCGTTGCAACACGCATTGGGCCGGCTCGCCCGGCGTAATACCACCCTCTCACGAATATTCGGCGTGAAATAATGGCACTTGGTGCTGTTGTGTTTCGTCCGGCCAGTGAGGGTTCCGGAGGTCCCCTCTCACAATTGATATTCCTTCCTTAACCCTATTCCATCCTTAAAGGAAGGCAACGCGCCTGCGATTCCTCTGGTTTTGCGGGTGTCCATGGGCGGCGGTGATTACTCTCCATCAGGTGACCCGCCTGCTCGTTTGCCTCCTTCTTATATGAAAAAAAAAGAATATAGCATTGTGAATATGATGTTGAATAGTAAATAAATGATGATTTCCTTTCCTATTATACGTGTTCACAATATTGTTTACAACACAGGAGCTACACAACCTCATTAGCAAAAAATTCAGTGCTAGCGGTAATATACGTACGTTACATAAAATTACTTACGGTCATATTTATGAATATTCTCGCAAAAATGTTTAAGCTGCCACATGGAAAAATTCACGTGTGCTCAAATGAAAGCCGGGAATTACCTTAATTTAGCCAAGACACGTGTAACGCCGAGCTGAGGTCGGCTGCTCGCAGCAAGGGGACCGCTCACACGCTTTTAAAAAAATGATCGTGGCAAACGAGAAACGAAAAGAAAAATCGTAGCAAAATGGCACGGTTATATGATAATAGAACAGAATAGAAAAGACATTTATTTTTGGCATCACACGACAAAACACAATACAACAGTAGGTAAGTACAAACTTTTGCGACAACATTGTACACAGTAAAGAATTGTGCACTGGCGTGTGATGCCAAAACTGTGCTCATCTCAGTATAAGCAGCAAGAGCAAGTGGTACCTGCTGCACTGATATTCTGCTGAACACAGTCGTGACAATGTGCAAGACAATGAACATAAAAAACCAATTAATAAACATAGAAGTAAATAACAAATTAAACATTATTTATAATGTGTCTCCGCTAACTAATGGTCAATAATGCGAAATCATTGAAATACTGGCCTTCCCATGGACCATGGAGCGATTGGGCCATGAGCACAGATGTGATCTGTGGCCATAAGCTACCACCACAACACAGATATAGATTTACCTATATCTGTGGCTACCACGCTAGCCCAATGCACCCGCAATGGCCGCAATGGTGGGTTAACTTATTAATTTATACTTTTACTGATTCATTGATGTTCAAAAGTTTGGACAGTAGTTTCGAAGTAGCTCAGTTATTACGAGTAGGTAGTTATTATGACTATATGCATATCGGTATATTATTTATAAATAATCGTCGATCATATAACAATAATAGTAAAATAATAAAAAGTTCATAACGTTATTTATAAGTTCATTACTCGCGCATTATATCAACATTTTAATTGTCAGATAATGAAACAGAAAACCTAAAGGCCTCTCTCTACACACCAAACCCGCCGGCCCGCTGGCTTTGCCCGTATAGGCCGCCGGGCTTGTTTTGTGATAATCGTGCATGCTGGCACCAACCCGCCGGGCAAAGCCGGGCGGGGCGGCGGGCCGGCGGGTTTGGTGTGCAGAGGCCTTAATAAAAATATTCATAATAAAAAAAATATAAACAATTGCGTGCTTAGACAGCATAGACAATAACCTCACGCCGCTTTTTACCGCCTCTGTGATCTAGTGGTTAGACCATCGGTTTCTAACCCAGAAGTCCCGGGCTCGATTCCCAGCGCGGGGTACAAGTTTACTCGGTTTAGTAAACTAAACCAAGCTGGTTGAGGTACCTGCTGGCTGGCGAGCTGGCTGGCTTAAAAGAAGCTCTACCATAAATGGTAGAACATGTTATGTTTTAAGTCTGCCTGGCTAGCAACCAATATATTATCTAAATATGTCTCCACAACATAAATTATACTAGCGTTTTTATTTTCCGACAACTAGAAATAAGATCCTAAAAAAAAGCTGAATTTTAAAAGTTCTTTTTATTGAGCGACTAGTAAGCACTTAGGAAAGCACCACACATACAACACAATAATGCTTGTGTGTGGGCAAAAGCTTGGCTTAGCTATCCATAAAACTAAACCCGGTTAGGACTACGCCCCGTGAACTGAACTTTATGTGCTACAAAACATGAATGTGCCGAAAACGTCTCTGTCTTTGTTGGACTACTTGTTCAAATAAGAAATCATCATCGGAAGAACTATCTTCATTAATTAAATCCAAAACAAAACGCTCTGATCCCATTTTAAAGTCTATTTGCAAAGAAATATGTTCTAAATAACCTAAAAACAGTAAGCGATAACTACAATTCTACTAATGTCAAAATTTAAACCACCCCTACCCTGTCGGTTATTATGACCGCCGTTAAATCTGTAATTTGACTGCTCGTTAAAGTAACCGCTTCTTCAACAACGCTTTTTAAATTTGTCCGCCGGTTAATTTTACTTTAACCATAATTTGACCCTAAAGTTAACGTAACCGAGCTTCGAGCAACCGGCCCTTAGGTCCGGTTGCTCGTACATTACAGTGAAGTAAAAGTTAAAATTTAACTATTGTCAATTCTAACCTCGGTAAAAAATGTTACGTCGGTTAACTTCGCATTCAGTTGCCCAAAAATATTTTACGCCGCGGTTAAATTAGACAAAGGTTAAAAGTGTTGTCAGTACAATTTCATTTACCTTCCCTTAATTTTAGATGGGTAATAGTTTTTTCGACTGCCAACACTGTATGATCTGTCAAGTTGTCATTGTTGTATTGTTGTTAGACTTGTCAGTGGAATTTAATAGTTGTGGTGATTTATTATTTATTTTAAATCTCTTGCGTTTTCATTTTAATTGACTAAAGGTGGCCACTGACGATCAGTTTTTCCCATCAGTTGAACTGACGTCAGTCCAAAATTTGATCGTGAATGTCGAATCGTCACTCCAGAGTTTTAACTGACGGCGCGACACGTAAAGCCGGCGCGTCGCGTCAAACTGACCGTGAGTGTGTGATCGTCACTCCAATCGAGTCGGTTCGAATTTCTCCAATGAATATATTGATCCTTAGCACCATACAATAAAGTTCAAAATTGATTGTTTCGCGTCAGTTCGAACTTCTCTAATGAATATTGATCCTTAGAGCCAAACACTAAAGTTCAAAATTGATTGTACCGGCCGGTCGAGACTGACGAGCCGGCGTGACGCCAGTGAATGGGGAAATCTGTTTGGCGTAAAACCATTTGCAGTGACGCCACAGTTTTACGCCTGGACTGACGCGCAAAACTGATCGTCAGTGGCCAGCTTTAGATTTTCGTTAAAACGGAAGCAGAATACCATTTTAAACCTACTTACTACTTGTAAATTCGCCAGAATGGATCTTAAATCAAAGTAAGTGAATGTTATTTTTTAGCAACCGTGGTGTTTGTATATCATGGCATTTGGTGTCTACAATAATTGTAATTAACGCATGTTTTGTTCCAGGGAAAGAGGATCTAACTTTTCGAACAATGAACTTGAACTGATAAAACGATTAATCGATGAAAACAAACATATATTACTGTGTAAGAAAACAGATGTCGTTTCTCAATCACAGAAAGAAAAAACATGGGTTAACATTCATATGGAATTTAACGCAAATAGCTCGAGACACAGAACAATAAAACAATTAAAATATAAATTTGATAATATGAAAAAGTGTGCCCGAAAAGTAAGTAAAGTCATAGTAATTTTTAAGTGTTGATGTTAGGTATTTAAAAATACCTGCTCTACATGCCTATTTGATTTTCATAGATGGGCTATACCGGTAACCATCATAAGCCGGTTAGAGGGGAGTAGGTATTAAACATACACATTAAATTATTTGTAGGAAGCTAGTAAGGAACGTCAAGAAAGACGAAGAACTGGAGGAGGTCAAGTACCAAGCACGTCAAGCAGTGAGCACCCCGACAAAGACTGGATGAGATCTTTGATGGTTTTATCTGCAGATGGTCTAGAATCAACGTATGATGATGACGCTCTGCCTGTGGTATGCACTTCGATCTGTACTTATTGTGTGAAATATAATTTAGTTTCTCAATCTGTCCTTTATATCAAAAGCAAGCAACAGAATTACAATTGTTTTCCCATGAAGTATTTGGAAGGCTGAAATACTATCAGAACTGGACCTTCCTGGTGGTAGATGGAGACTTTGTAAACTCTAAACAGGCTCAATATTGATGAATTAGATACTTTATCATAACTATATAAATTAACCTGATCATTTACTTTTTAGAATGTTGAACTTACTGGTGGTGAAGGAACCCTGGCACCTGTAGCTCATGTGGTAAAGTTGACCTTTTATTTATATTACCTAGTACCTTTGGTACTAGGTATAAAAAGAGGTTCTAATCTTTGTGAATTGCAATGCTCATTTTGTTTTATTTTGTAGAATATTGATGAAATAATAGAATCACATCGTGTAATGACACCATCAGTAAAAACAAATTTGGAGTACATAGAAAACTCTCAGGTAATCCTTATTACTAATAAAGTATAAAATTTGGTTAGAGATATTCATGTAATAGTTTATTTGTGTATGTAATGTAGAAGTATTACACAAAATAATTTGAGTTTTTGTATGACAAGCCACTTTTTTTACAGTACATACATACAAAAGTACAGTACTTAATGTACAGAAAAATAAAACAATCATTATTATTTAAATCTGTGCTTTCCTTTTTTGTGCAATAAAGGAATATTAAAGTTTTTATTGATTTGTTTTAGGATGTGTTGCTGTTGTCTAATGATTTGATTGTCACAAAACCATCACGTACACCTAGCCCATCAAGCCAATTCGAAAAGTGTCATGCAGATGTGCTAACAATAACCCCATCTGGTAAATTAGAAAATGTTGCGAGTGTCAAGGTAATTAATTTATTATGTACGTATAATGGAATATCTCTGTACTTTATATGACTTTACAAAATTATTAATTCTGTTTCAGAAACACATAATAAAAGATACCGGTGCACCTGGGAGTTTATTAAGACGGCCAGTGTCATCACCTTTAAAATGTAAGTAGAGAGATATAGAGAATATTGTCCATTGAAAGTTGTGGTGGGATGATGAACATTAAATTGTTTTTTAGGTCCAAAAAGGAAATTGGGTGCTACTCCAGTCGCAGTGAGAAGATCGATAAAGATGCTGAGTGAAGAGAAACTTCATTGCACAAAAGAAAAAGAAAGAATCCTTGGAGACTCTAATAAACGTGCAGAAGTCGAGCACAATGAAAAAATAAGACATGCGCAAGAACTGCATGACCAATTAATGAGACATAATGAGGAACGCCACCAAAAAGAAATGCTACTATTAGATTTAAAGATTAAAATTCAAGAGGCACAATTTGAAAGATTGGTTTAAAATAATATTTACTTTTGTTTTGCATTCACATTGAAATTATTGAAAATGAAGTATTAGAAAATATAATATATATTATTACTATTTGACTTTGACTTTGAAAGATCGTGGGTTCGAGTCACATCGAAGCTAGTTATGAGATGGCTTGAACTTTTCTAGTACTTCATTTTTATTATTTTCAATAGTAAAGATTGGTTTACGTTTTTTATTTATAATGTAGCGACACATTCACGTCTATACATGCAAGGTTTTAATTTTAATTTTAATTTACCCTAAATATAATTTCGTAATGTTTATTGTTTAGTTTAGTATTTGGTAATTAAAATATTGTTGTACTTTTCAAGCTGAATTTATAATACAAAATAAAAGAGACTGATAAAATAATAAATCTTTTTATATCATATTTTGTTTATATTTGTAATCAAAACACTTTTGTCATATACGATTATCAGCTAATCTGTCAAAATATGTTGATATTAATTCCCCTCTAGTACTATCTTGATAGTTTGTAGCAGTTTCATGAAACATATCCATCTCCTCGTAAACATCTACTAAATCTGGAGGTTGTTCCTCATTCATCTTACGACAGATGTTGTGCAAAACAGCTGTTGCAATTATTATTGCTTGCATATTTTTCAAATTGACTCTCAATTTGGATCCAATTGCAGGAAATCTTCGTTTCCAACAACCAAATGTCCTCTCGACCACATTTCTAGTCCTTATGTGGCTTTCATTATACATACATTCTCCTGCTGTTGTAGGGTTTGCTAATGGCGTCAACAGAAATGACCTCAAGGCATATCCTCTATCTCCTAATAGCCATGTATCACCAAATTCTCCATCTTCCATTCTGCCTTTAATGTTGCTTGAATCAAATATGTGACTATCGTGACTTCCTCCTGGCCATCTTGCAACAATATTTTTGATGTAGCAATTAGCATCAGCAACAACTTGGACATTTAATGAAAATGAGTCCTTTCTATTGCGGTAATACTCTGCATTATTGCCACCAGGTGATTGTATATAGACATGAGTGCAATCTATAGCACCTACAACTTTTGGAAAGCGGCTAATGTTGTAAAAGCTGGTAACAGTGGCTTTCCTCTCATCTTCATTTCTTGGCATATAAATAAAATGTGATCTAAGTTTAGCTAACTCTTTGCTTACAGTGTGAATAGCTTTACATACTGTCGATTTGTGTACTCCTTTTGAATCCCCAACACATCTGAGAAATGATCCAGATGCGTAAAACTGTAGAGTTAACAAGACTTGATCTGCAGATGTAATTGCATTGTTTCTGAAAAAAAGTGAATATCAATCATTAGGTAGTTGTTATTTTATAGGTAAATTTACTATGAAATTAAAATATTATTTCTTATGAAACCATATCAAATTATTATGACGAATTATGAAGATTGGACTTACCTCTTGGTCAAACGTTTGAGACGTGAATCTAATAAATTTACAAGCACTTTAGCCAAATTTCTCGACACTCTGAAGCGTGCTCTGAAATCTATTTCCTCCCATAAAAAATAATCAGTTCGTGGCCGAAAACGTCTCTGTCTTTGTTGGACTACTTGTTCAAATAAGAAATCATCATCGGAAGAACTATCTTCATTAATTAAATCCAAAACAAAACGCTCTGATCCCATTTTAAAGTCTATTTGCAAAGAAATATGTTCTAAATAACCTAAAAACAGTAAGCGATAACTACAATTCTACTAATGTCAAAATTTAAACCACCCCTACCCTGTCGGTTATTATGACCGCCGTTAAATCTGTAATTTGACTGCTCGTTAAAGTAACCGCTTCTTCAACAACGCTTTTTAAATTTGTCCGCCGGTTAATTTTACTTTAACCATAATTTGACCCTAAAGTTAACGTAACCGAGCTTCGAGCAACCGGCCCTTAGACTCGCGCGCGGGACGTCAGTTAAATATTAAATTTTATAGTAGGGGACTTTCGTTAAACATAACCTTGCCAAAGTAGTTCTTAAGTCAGTGACATAGAGCGCTACGTATACGAACGAATGTGCGCGACTGTACGTAATGGCCACTACTGAGAAATGCCATTCATGGTTTTGTGAACAATACATAGAAATTCTTTGTTTTGTGGCTTTTTGTTTCATTTTTTTTAATGAATTGGCTTTTTACAACTCACTTACCATACATACCTACAACATAATTGTGTTAGGTTTTTTTTTAAAGGGAGAATTTTTCTAAATGTTTTTATTAAGTCGGTATAAAAATAGGGTTCGCGTCACTTTCACCGAAACTTTAGTTATAAACTTATATGCTTATAACGGCAAAGTGCAAGTTATAACCAAAACTTTATAGCGCATGAGTTTTAGAGAAGAGCCCAAGATACGCAGTGCGTTTCCACCAGAGCAGTACGAGGTAGCTGGGCGGTACGTGAGATATACCTCCACTTACAGGGTTACTTAATTAATTTACTTATTTTGAGCAAGGAAATTAAGATGAATTACCTAACCTTGCGGATTTTACTCCATCCACCGCTTAGCTTCCTCGCACAGCTATGGTGGAAAGGCATCTTGGAGATGCCTTACCTGGAAAGAAACAATACCTGTTGAGGTCCCGCTTGACGAAGTGCGGGTACTGCAGCGAGAAGCAGAGGTCGAGCTCCACGTCCAGCGGCGGCACGGCGCAGATGGAGCGCAGGACACAAGCGCGCGAGTTTTAGCAAACAGTTTTAACCACTGCATTATTGCAGCCGCCTACGCGAGCGATTTAGGCTGCTTTTCTATCAGATATATGTGTAACGAAATATTACCTGTTGCCGTCCCGCTTGACGAAGTGCGGGTACTGCAGCGAGAAGCAGAGGTCGAGCTCCACGTCGAGCGGCGGCACGGCGATGTCGTTGGAGCGGAGCGTGCGCTTGCTGCTGTGCATGCGCGCGGCGAGGATGACCGCGCCCGCGCCCGCGCCGCCCGCCGCGCCGCCGCCCGAGTCGCCGAGCGCGCCGCACACGCGCAGCCGCGTCACGCGCAGGGTGCACAACCTGCGGACAAACGAAACGTATGTGAGACTAACCAGTTTACTAGAAACCCGCGCGCGCCTTAGTCCACGCTAACTTAGAAACACTGTCATACTTCAGCCATTTTGTACAAAATATCTACAAACATTTAAAGGGGTGTCGTCGCGCGATCGCATAAACTGACTTAGGTCTCATAATGAACTTCAAAGCAAAATCAATCATATTGATATTTAAAATTAGAACAATTCTGCTTTGAAGTTTCAGACCTAGTAATTTGATTAGAGCAATGTCTTTATTCTGCGAAAACCATCACGCGCTTGTGTTAAAAATTAAAATTTACTTTTTTAAGATGGGGGTGACCTGCGGAATATCAATACAAATATTTTCAAGTAAGAGTTATTGTTTCATGCGTAAAATTAAGAAAGTTGTCGAATGTTTTAGGAGTCATTAGATTTATGTATTGTTTGTTATTGTTTAAAGAATTTGTTTCAAATTTCAACATGGCCACAACCTTGTGCAATGATCTGGCTAACTTACGAAGGTTCTTTTAATGTATTTATATCCGTGCGGCGACGGAGAAAGAATACCAATCGCCGCCCCTCTCTTCGTCCGGTGGGTGTCTCTCTCGAGCGATGATCTGCTCCACTAGTGGTAGGGCTTGACCCGTCTGGTTGGTGACCACCGTACGCATGGTGTAAAACCCGTCAAGTGACTGCTTGAGGGTCGCATTTCGGGATGTATAACCAGAGCTCGAGAGGATGATGCTGCGATGTATTTGGTCTGTGGAGGCTTCCGTCAAACCAGTGCCACGAGGACTTCGTTAACCTGCCGACCAGGGAGACCCGTAAAAACGGTTGTCACAGTACAGGGGCCTAAGCGAGCCTAACCAGCTCGTGAGGCTGCCTCACCATGCCACGCATAATCTCGGGGTGGTCCGTCGTGCCGGTTGGTGACCGAAAGGTGGGGTCCCGGTGGCCATTCCCGGGGGGGTTCGGGAGCCCTTCCGTTCGGCAGGTTAATAATACTCGTCTGTGGGCAAATTCCTGGGGAAACAGGCCACCACACCATTCGCATCGCGGCATCATTTTCTCGATTCACGCCTCTCTCTTTCCACTCCTAAAATGACAGCGCCTAACAACAAAACTGGTACTACAGCGGTGCACACCCCCACCACAACCTTACCGTTTGAGGTGGAGTTCGCTAACATCCGCGGACTCCATGCAAACCTCAATGCCGTCCACCACCATCTTGAGACGGCACGGCCAGCAATGTTGTTCCTGACGGAGACGCAAATAATCCGCCCAGCTGACACCACCTACCTGAACTATCCCGGCTTTGTGCTTGAAGAATCCTTCAAAGCCAAAGCCGGAGTTTGCTTATTCGTTCGGGCGGATGTTTGCTGTCGCCGTCTGCGCTGTCTGGAGGACCCTTCCTTCTCCCTCCTAGTGGTACACGTCGACTTAGGCTCTCATTGCCGTGTCTACGTCTGCGTCTACCGATCCCATAACGGCGACATGGAGACAACTCGACTAATTGAACATCTTAGTCGGGTAGCAGATGATGCGCAGGAGCGGTTTCCATCGGCGGAACTGGTGTTTTTGGGAGACTTCAACGCCTACTATGAGTTGTGGTTAGGTTCCTCCAAAATAGACCATGCTGGTAGAACTGCCCACGCATTCGCTCTCACGCATGACCTGACGCAACTGGTGAACCAGCCCACCAGGATCCCAGACATAGTTGGCCATGCGCCCTCCTTACTCGACCTTCTGCTGACGAGTCGCCAACTGGATACCGGGTGGAGATTCGAGCTCCTTTAGGTTCCTCGGATCACTGCTTGATATCCAGCACAGTGCCCTTGGCATCGCGCCCGCCAACAGCGGTTTCGAAACGCCAGATTTGGCACTACGCGTCGGCAGACTGGGACGGTATGCGGGAGTATTTTGCATCCGTCCCTTGGAGGCAGCGCTGCTTTAGTGGGAAGGACCCGACCGCTAGCGCCACTGCCGTTGCTGATGAGATAGTATTAGGAATGGAATACTATATTCCACACTCCTATGTCATCAGCAAAGGCAGACGCAACCGCAGGTTCAATCGCGAGTGTGCCAGCGCTGTTGAGAGCAAACAGACGGCATACCGCGCTTGGATCAGAGGTAAAGCTCACGGGGATCCCGAAACTCGCTCGCTAAAAGCAGCCTATAATAATGCCACCAAGTCGTGTAAGAGGGCCTACATTAGAGCGGATGCCCAGCGCGTTGCACGAGTAGGCCAAGAACTCCTGACGCATCCTTCGGGCAGCCGTAGCTACTGGCGTCTGGCCAAAGCCGTGCAATCCAACTTCTGCCAACCCTCGCTGCCACCACTGAGATGTCTTGACGGAACTTTAGCTCACAAGCCGCAGGAAAAGGTCGATCTCCTAGCCAAACTCTTTGCGGCTAACTCCCGGATCGATGACTGTGATGCACAGCCACCCTCAATTCCTCACTGTGGCCACACAATGTCTGATATTAAAATCAGGCAGTGTGATGTCCGTGCGGAACTGCAGTCAATCGATGTCCGGAAAGCTAACAGTCCTGATGGCATCAAAGCAATAGTCCTAAGCGGAGTTGTCCCTTGTGTTAACGCGTCTGTACCGTCTCTCGCTCTCTTCGGGTTGTGTGCCGGAATCTTGGAGAGAAGCTAATGTGCAACCGATCCCTAAAAAAGGAGATCGGTCAGATCCGACTAATTACCGCCCTATAGCGGTAACTTCAGTGTTGTGTAAGATCCTAGAACGAATATTGAACAAACAGCTTATTCGATACCTAGAAGATCACTCCCTAATTCACGATCGTCAATATGGGTTTCGGCCAAAACGGTCAACGGGTGATCTTCTAGCGTACGTCACACATCTCTGGGGTGAGGCTATTGACAAGCGTGGTGGCGTCACTGGCAGTTAGTCTTGACATAGCCAAGGCTTTTGATCGGATCAGGCACAAAGCTCTTCTCTCCAAGCTCCCGGCATACGGTTTGCCCGCTCAGTTCTGTACCTGGATTGCTAGCTTCCTGCATGAGCTTAGAATCCGTGTCCTTTCGGATAGATGCGCTTCGCGGTTCATGTCAGTGAACGCTGGTGTTCCTCAAGGCTCCGTTCTATCCCCCACGCTGTTCCTTCTGCATATCAATAACATGCTTCCTCTTGGAAACATTCATTGCTATGCAGATGATAGCACAGTGCATGGGGGATATAACGGGCACCCAACGGCTGGGCAGGTAGACACTGAAATGAAGCGAGCAAATCTTGTCATTGAGCTCGATCGGGTGTTGGACCTCATTTCTAAATGGGGCTCCGATAATCTGGTGGAGTTCAATGCCAAGAAAACACAGGTGTGCGCGTTCACAGCGAAAAAGTCGCCATTCCTTCCCCTTCCCTCTCTTCAGGGTACATCTCTAGGCCTGCAGAGCAGTATTAACATGCTCGGTATGGCTATCCGCTGCGATCTGAACCAAAAGGACTACATCGAAACCGTGGTTAAAAATGCCTCACGTAAACTCGGTGTCCTTAACAAAGTGCGGCGATTCTTCACGCCTGATCAGTTGTGTCTATTATACAAGACACAGGTGCGGTCTTGCGTGGAGTATTGCTCTCACCTTTGGGACGGCTCCGCAAAGTACCTTCTCGATGCCTTGGACAGATTGCAGCGCTGCGCTGTGCGCATTATCGGCAATGCGGAGGTCACTAAAACTCTCGAGCCTTTGCAATTGCGTAGAGATATTGCGTCACTCAGCGTCTTTTACCGTTTATACCATGGCGAGTGCTCTGAAGAACTCTTTGACCTCATCCCTCCTTCTCCCTTCCTCCATAGGAGTACGCGTGCTGCTCTCCGGAGTCACCAATTTACAGTCTCTAACATTCCATCACGCACAAAGAAATTTGGTGACTCGTTTTTTTGCCGCACTTCCAAAAGATGGAATAGTCTACCAGCACATGTATTCCCTCCTACCTATGACATAGGGTCCTTCAAACGAGGCGTGAAGAAGCACTTTGTGGGCCGGTAGAGTGAGGATGACTGATGCTACGTCTCTTACGCTGCACCAGTTGTCCTCGCGCCTGGATCTCATTTCCACTTAACATCAGGTGGAGTGGGGTCATTTGCCGGGCTTAGTATAAAAAAAAAATAACTAATTCAGCGCATAGTACAAGTGACTTAAAAATACGTAAATTTTCAGAATTTCGTGCAGGATCCTCTTAAGGTCACATTTTTATCAACCGCAAATATTTTGAGGATAAATTCAACAACATAAATAAACCATTTTTATGAAAAAACCTTAAATTTTTATAAACTACTTTTTAAGAAAAACGCCAATAGACATTTCGATTAAAAGTAAAATAAAACATCCCTTACGCACTTTCGGTAGTTTCATTCAAAAGAGCCTTTTTTTATTTGATCAAAGGATTTTTGTTAGGAAAAGTAAAAATAAAAGCTAGCCTGAATATATTTTAAATGCTAGGGATGCTAGGGCCTTATTCTTCTGATATACCTAGTTAGATGTTATGCCAAAATATTTGCAGTTGATTTAATGTGATCATATAATAAAACACCATCGTCTTTCATCGATCTTTCTATCAGTGAACATGGAGTTAAAATCCACTGCGTGGTTTAGAAGAAGAAAGCGGAGCCACAGACACAGGAAAGCGGCGACTTAACTTTATAATACGTAATGGTAATGAAGTTGCTACATGAGCCTCGTCTTGATGGTTAAGGCGCTGCGCAACGGTTTTTGTTGCCGACACGAAGCATACTATCATACAAAAACGCGGTTGCAGTCTCCAGGAGCGTCAACTGAACGCAATGCAAAGCAAGAACTGAACAAAGAGGGTTTGATAACATCATCATCAGCCAACGTCAGTAGTGACAGGGCTCTGACCATCCTACAAGAACATGGAAAGATAGGGTACACGCTGGCTTAATTCGGAATGGTGGGTTTTTACGATTGCGATCTCACGACAACAACGGGAACCTTAGCGTCCATTCCGAAGCACATACCTACTTCTTGAGATGCAACAGTCATAATATAACCGAATTCCACTAAAACTACCAAGTTTCTTGCCTCTTATCTCGGTTACGCCAACCAAACAGTATTTTTTCAACTATATTCCTAATTCAACGTGAAAAATATTCCTTATATGTTTTCAGCAGGCTGCGCTGTGTTTTTTCACTACATACACACATTACACATTCCGGTTGCGGATATAAATCGATAGGAAGTTGGCTAGACGTGTTAACGACCACCCCTATCTCTCACTAAACTTTATAGCCCGCAGACTGCAATTGAAAGAAAAATCTTTTAACTTGTACACAGAATACAACATTTATAAACGGAGGAGAAATGGACGTTGCAAGATTCAACGACGACGTTAGATAAAAATTGGATACTTTGCTTTGTTTTCAAAATAAGCAGAGCGCGTAAAAGCAAAATGGTTTATTTTAAATGATTATTTCGGTATTCACAGTGTTATCTATGTATTTTTTGTGTAAGTATATAATTTAAATGCAAATACGACTTACATACTGGCTTACATACTTACATCTATATTGTATGACGAAATCGCAGAAGTCTGCAACTGTTAACTTGTCAGGATCTGTATCGAGTGTAGATACACATTCGCTTATTAATGATTGATACAAATTCATTCGAGACTACTATGGTTTGGGATGTCTTTACGGCGTAAACACATCTCATACCCCACTTTGCCCGCGTAAAGTTTACGCGGGCAAAGTGGGGGCCGGGCCTGCCATAGTTTCATATAGAACTTAAAAAACTTTATTATAAAATCTCTGTAAAAAAGGTTTTATTTCGTATTTGCATAGACCAACAATGCTGGCTAAAATAACGCAAGGATGAATTTTTTTAATATCTGTTGGAAAATATGATCACATAGTCTCACTCACACTAGGATTCACTATGTACACACGGCGTCAGATCAACCTACCCTAAACTGTCAAATTTCTCCAATGAATATTGATCCTTAGAGAACCAACAATAAAGGTCAAAATTGATTGTAGAAATTTGACAGTTTAGGGTAGGTTGATCTGACGCCGTGTCTGTACATAATATACTTCTTCATAAGAAATATAGTATTTTAATTTTCATAAAGTCTCCCGGATTACGAAGATCGTAGATTCGTGTTCCCCGCCCGGAGGGTAACTTTTTCAAATGTTATATTATTTTCGAAGCTTTATTACATTTGAATAAAGGACAACCCGCAATAATGTATGAAAACTGGTCTAGGGACCCAATAACGACCACACAGATGTCATTTGTTAGCTATTATAAACAATTATCATGCACTACAATAAGTAATTACTATGGCGGATAATTTCAAACTGCTGTGTGAGAAGCTGTAAGTAGGTAGGTACTTACTTATTTTTTGGAATTTGGAATAGGCCGCCATAGTAGTTAATGCAGTACCTAAAAAAATACATTATCAAATTAATGACATATGTGTGCTTGTTATTGGTTATGTAGTCCGGTTTTCCTTTGTCACAAAATAACTTAATACTTACATTGATATACCTACAAGTACAATTCTATTGTTCATTTACGTAGAGGGCATTGACTGCTATGGTTCAGAAACTGCTAAGATTTTTAATTTCATTTATTTCAATTTATAATGTTATAAATACATAATATGGGAGTGTATACAGTGCCACAAGCAGCACTGTATCTCAATCGGTTCGGAAACCGTAAGTTTTGCGGTATAATAGTGACGCCGCCTAATCTGCCGTAAGTTTTTCATTAGACAACAGAAATACTAGCTGCTCTACTCCTGTAGGTCACGTGATAGGTTTGAAATAAGACAATCGCAAAGCGCAACGTAGCGAGCGATTGTCTAAAATTTTAAAAAATATGTTACGGTTCCCGAACCGATTGAGATAAAATGCCGCTTGTGGCACTCTATACACTTTGTACTAGGATGCCGTAATTACAGCATCATAACCGATCGTACTATGTTGCCGCTTGTGGCACTCTATCCACCGCCATTGTGTTTCCTTAAATTCCCAGTTACTCTCTACGTCTAAATAACAATTAGACGTAGAGAGTAACTGGTGAAAATATTTACAAGCTAAATATTAAGGTAATACGAAGCATAATTTTGAAAAAAATAACACCACAAATAAAAACAAAAAATAACACCAAAACTAAAAAACATTGCAAGAGAAACTGGTACGCGCCGCTGGGAAAAACAGCCGAGTCAAATAACAAAAAAGGGCAAAAAGATAGACGGAGTAAGTTTTATGACCCAAAGCGGTCATTTCGACATCAAAATACAGATTTACTTTATTAAAGTCTTCCAGTTCCATCGAATGGCGTAATAGCTGCGTCATTTACGGCCAAACTTGATTTAGGACTTTTTTATTTGGGGCAAATACATATGAATAAGGCTATATTAGCTCAGCCGCCGCCGCCGCGGTAATAGGTACTAGATACAATAGAAATTAAATTGTTAGTTTCCTCTAGGAGTCTTCGAGACAGACAAGGGGTTATTGAAGTATGTTATGAAATCACGAAGCAAATGTAATTTAGACCGATTTGCCCGTAACCTTAGCAATGTAGCGATAGCGATGTGCGTGGGTTGGGTTAAACCAGTTCGCAATATGAAAATACGCTAACTTACTTAGAACAGCACCTGCTTTTTGAGTTGTTAGATATCTACGGAGAAAATTTAATACAATGATAACAATAATAAGATTTGTGAAACGAAACAATTGCCTTGAAATAAATTATGTTTCTGAATTTATTTTATAAATAGATTCGTTACTTACACAAATGTTATTCTTCAATGTTATTCAATCTTATTCTGATTCCTTAATTGTATTATTCGCACAAAATGTGTAAAATAATCTAAACAACACTGAAAAAAATAAAACTGAATTCCTCTCTCCCAACAGTCCACTCTAGTTTGTCTTTTGTGCATTTCTAGCAAAATGCATTCTCTCGTCGTTCCGTTTCTAATCCCATCCAATCCCCAAACAGTCTAAAGCGGATTTCACAGCGGACTTCACAAGCGGATCGGAGATGTTGTACACTTCGTATATTATCCAGATACATTATCATTTAGATTATAGCTTACAGCTTAAGAGGGAACGTTTTACAAGCTTTTATTTAGTTTCACCTGTCCCGATTTGGTCTGTAATCAAATCTTGCAAGTAAAATTTGATCCACTTCCCGGTTACCGATTGAGCTGAAATTTTGCATGCATGTGAGATGACAATGCAAAATTCTTATGTGACATGGAGCTGATCTTATGATGGAAGGTGGCCGGCCATAGGAACTCGGTAGCTAAACAACACAACCCCATCGAGTTTGGACTCGTTTAATTCGTCTTGACGAGTACTTTGGTGCTAGATTGTAACCAGGGTCTGATGATGGAGCTGGAAGGTGGCCATAGGTATTAAGTAATTAAGGGACACAACCGCGTCGAATTTTATTCGTCTTGAATATTATGCGACCCCGTCTTTGGGTAAATAAGTTCGTTCGTTCCGTTTGTTATAAATGTGGATTTTGCCTTTGATTAGATGGATTAGATGGATGACCCATTGTCAAGGTAAGCACGTGCCGAGGGCTGAATAGTATGAGGGTGTATAAACAAACATGTCATATCGCTAACGTTGCGCCTCTGGGTGGGTACCAGGGCGAACCCTGTTGTACTGAAGCTCTTATCCCAATTAAATACAATAAGTGCTCAAAACAACACATTCGAGCGTACTACTTACTACATAACGGAAAGTCACGGCTACGCGCTACGAACTACGCCGTAGTCAACTTGCTTCAAAAATAATAAAATTAAATTAAAAGAACAAAAAACTTTTTAAAAACAGGCTTTTATTACTCGTTAATAAAAAGATCTAAATAGTTAAAAATAATTTAAAAATGGTAAAAAAAAAACCATTATATAGACCTAAATTATAGCACCTAACTAACTACCTATAGTACCTACCCACAGTAAAACCTTGTGGCCAACTAACTTTGTGGCGAATGTACAACAACCCGTCACAATAATCCCATATCCATATCGTATATAGTACATACCCTAATTATATATTTTTATAAAACTTTACACCTTGTATGAAATGTTTGCATTTTTATCAGACCCAATTATTTATAAATAAAAGCGTGTTACATTTTGATGGAACGTTAAAGAAAATTTAGCATAATTTACATCTTCATGTTTTTTCTTTTGCAATCATAATATAACACGATTTTATTTTTATAAAAAATGGGTATGTGATAAAAATGCAAAGATAAATACAAGGTGTAAAGTTTTAGGGTTTAATAAAAATATATAATTAGGCATGTACGTTATGGGATTACGAAGAAGGTAATAAATATTTTGAACGTTTTAGTTCTTTTTATTTACAAGTAATAAAAGCTTGTTTTTAAAAAGTTTGTTTTAAATGTTAACGTTATGCCTTAATGCACTGAGCCGCGCAGGAGACTGGCTTAAGCAGGCAGATTAACTGTAAGTAGACTTGGGTAAAAATTCATTTTACTTAATGTTACGAAATACTCAGCCTATCTTTTACTAAAAGGTGGTGCACCATCTGTTTCAAAGGGTTTATGTATTACCTTTTCGTGTTCGGAATTGTTACATATTTATTTTCCCTCTGTGTAGTGGTTACGCTACAGATTCCATTAGCGCACTCTCGAAATCATCATCATCATCAGCCTATCGCAGTCCACTGCTATGGACATAGGCCTCTCCTAATGCTCGGCACGCCTTTGAACCCGGTCTTCTTCACTCGGAATCGTTTATTAAATAATATTTTTTTTTTTATACTAAGCCCGGCAAATGACCCCACTCCACCTGATGTTAAGTGGAAATGAGATCCAGGCGCGAGGACAACTGGTGCAGCGTAAGAGACGTAGCATCAGTCATCCTCACTCTGCCGGCCCACAAAGTGCTTCTTCACGCCTCGTTTGAAGGACCCTATGTCATAGGTAGGAGGGAATACGTGTGCTGGCAGACTATTCCATCTTTTGGAAGTGCGGCAAAGAAACGAGTCACCAAATTTCTTTGTGCGTGATGGAATGTTAGAGACTGTAAATTGGTGACTCCGGAGAGCAGCACGCATACTCCTATGGAGGAAGGGAGAAGGAGGGATGAGGTCAAAGAGTTCTTCAGAGCACTCGCCATGGTATAAACGGTAAAAGACGCTGAGTGACGCAATATCTCTACGTAATTGCAAAGGCTCGAGAGTTTTAGTGACCTCCGCATTGCCGATAATGCGCACAGCGCGGCGCTGCAATCTGTCCAAGGCATCGAGAAGGTACTTTGCGGAGCCGTCCCAAAGGTGAGAGCAATACTCCACGCAAGACCGCACCTGTGTCTTGTATAATAGACACAACTGATCAGGCGCGAAGAATCGCCGCACCTTGTTCAGGACACCGAGTTTACGTGAGGCATTTTTAATCACGGTTTCGATGTAGTCCTTTTGGTTCAGATCGCAGCGGATATCCATACCGAGCATGTTAATACTGCTCTGCAGGCCTAGAGATGTGTACCCTGAAGAGAGGAAAGGGGAAGGAATGGCGACTTTTTCGCTGTGAACGCGCACACCTGTGTTTTCTTGGCATTGAACTCGACCAGATTATCGGAGCCCCATTTAGAAATGAGGTCCAACACCCGATCGAGCTCAATGACAAGATTTGCTCGCTTCATTTCGGTGTCTACCCGCCCAGCCGTTGGGTGCCCGTTATATCCCCCATGCACTGTGCTATCATCTGCATAGCAATTAATGTTTCCAAGAGGAAGCATGTCATTGACATGCAGAAGGAACAGCGTGGGGGATAGAACGGAGCCTTGGGGAACACCAGCGTTCACTGACATGAACCGCGAAGCGCATCCATCCGAGAGGACACGGATTCTACGCTCATGCAGGAAGCTAGCAATCCAGGTACAGAACTGAGCGGGCAAACCGTATGCCGGGAGCTTGGAGAGAAGAGCTTTGTGCCAGACCCGATCAAAAGCCTTGGCTATGTCAAGGCTAACTGCCAGTGACTCGCCACGCTTGTCAATAGCCTCACCCCAGAGATGTGTGACGTACGCTAGAAGATCACCCGTTGACCGTTTTGGCCGAAACCCATATTGACGATCGTGAATTAGGGAGTGATCTTCTAGGTATCGAATAAGCTGTTTGTTCAATATTCGTTCTAGGATCTTACACAACACTGAAGTTACGGCTATAGGGCGGTAATTAGTCGGATCTGACCGATCTCCTTTTTTAGGGATCGGTTGCACATTAGCTTCTCTCCAAGATTCCGGCACACAACCCGAAGAGAGCGAGAGACGGTACAGACGCGTTAACACAGGGGACAACTCCGCTGCACACATTTTCAGGACTATTGCTGAGATGCCATCAGGACCGTTAGCTTTCCAGACATCGATTGACTGCAGCTCCGCACGGACATCACACTGCCTGATTTTAATATCAGACATTGTGTGGCCACAGTGAGGAATTGAGGGTGGCTGTGCATCACAGTCATCGATCCGGGAGTTAGCCGCAAAGAGTTTGGCCAGGAGATCGACCTTTTCCTGCGGCTTGTGAGCTAAAGTTCCGTCAAGACATCTCAGTGGTGGCAGCGAGGGTTGGCAGAAGTTGGATTGCACGGCTTTGGCCAGACGCCAGTAGCTACGGCTTCCCGAAGGATGCGTCAGGAGTTCTTGGCCTACTCGTGCAACGCGCTGGGCATCCGCTCTAATGTAGGCCCTCTTACACGACTTGGTGGCATTATTATAGGCTGCTTTTAGCGAGCGAGTTTCGGGATCCCCGTGAGCTTTACCTCTGATCCAAGCGCGGTATGCCGTCTGTTTGCTCTCAACAGCGCTGGCACACTCGCGATTGAACCAGCGGTTGCGTCTGCCTTTGCTGATGACATAGGAGTGTGGAATATAGTATTCCATTCCTAATACTATCTCATCAGCAACGGCAGTGGCGCTAGCGGTCGGGTCCTTCCCACTAAAGCAGCGCTGCCTCCAAGGGACGGATGCAAAATACTCCCGCATACCGTCCCAGTCTGCCGACGCGTAGTGCCAAATCTGGCGTTTCGAAACCGCTGTTGGCGGGCGCGATGCCAAGGGCACTGTGCTGGATATCAAGCAGTGATCCGAGGAACCTAAAGGAGCTCGAATCTCCACCCGGTATCCAGTTGGCGACTCGTCAGCAGAAGGTCGAGTAAGGAGGGCGCATGGCCAACTATGTCTGGGATCCTGGTGGGCTGGTTCACCAGTTGCGTCAGGTCATGCGTGAGAGCGAATGCGTGGGCAGTTCTACCAGCATGGTCTATTTTGGAGGAACCTAACCACAACTCATAGTAGGCGTTGAAGTCTCCCAAAAACACCAGTTCCGCCGATGGAAACCGCTCCTGCGCATCATCTGCTACCCGACTAAGATGTTCAATTAGTCGAGTTGTCTCCATGTCGCCGTTATGGGATCGGTAGACGCAGACGTAGACACGGCAATGAGAGCCTAAGTCGACGTGTACCACTAGGAGGGAGAAGGAAGGGTCCTCCAGACAGCGCAGACGGCGACAGCAAACATCCGCCCGAACGAATAAGCAAACTCCGGCTTTGGCTTTGAAGGATTCTTCAAGCACAAAGCCGGGATAGTTCAGGTAGGTGGTGTCAGCTGGGCGGATTATTTGCGTCTCCGTCAGGAACAACATTGCTGGCCGTGCCGTCTCAAGATGGTGGTGGACGGCATTGAGGTTTGCATGGAGTCCGCGGATGTTAGCGAACTCCACCTCAAACGGTAAGGTTGTGGTGGGGGTGTGCACCGCTGTAGTACCAGTTTTGTTGTTAGGCGCTGTCATTTTAGGAGTGGAAAGAGAGAGGCGTGAATCGAGAAAATGATGCCGCGATGCGAATGGTCAAAGTGTGGTGGCCTGTTTCCCCAGGAATTTGCCCACAGACGAGTATTATTAACCTGCCGAACGGAAGGGCCCCCGAACCCCCCCGGGAATGGCCGCCGGGACCCCACCTTCCGGTCACCAACCGGCACGACGGACCACCCCGAGATTATGCGTGGCATGGTGAGGCAGCCTCACGAGCTAGTTCGGCTCGCTTGGGCCCCTGTACTGTGCCACGGGCGGCCAGCGGGACAACCGTTTCTACGGGTCTCCCAGGTCGGCAGGTTAACGAAGTTCTCCTGGCACTGGTTTGACGGGAGCCTCCACAGACCAAATGCATCGCAGCATCATCCTCTCGAGCTCTGGTTATACGCTGGCTGATCCCGAAACGCGACCGACAAGCAGTCACTTGACGGGTTTTACAGCATGCGTACGGTGGTCACCAACCAGACGGGTCAAGCCCTACCACCAGTGGAGCAGATCATCGCTCGAAAGAGTCCGTTAGTCGCCTCTTACGACACCCACCGGACGGAGAGAGGGGCGGCGATTGGTATTCTTTCTCCGTCACCGCACGGATAAAAAGGATTCTAAATAATTATATTATTTAGAATCCCAAGTTTTACTAAAACCATACTGGAATAAGACGAGATTAGTCTATACTAATTCGGCGTTTAATCTAGGTATAAGACCTTATTCCAGTTTGGTCGAATCCACTCTAAGGAAAGTAGCAATTATTGTCACTATTGGACAAAAGGGAGAGCGTGCCAAATTATAAAACTAAACTGTGTCGTCACATAAGTTATAGTCATAAGCACCAACGTTATCTTCAATGATAAGCTTATGATATCCACTCTAAGGAAAGTAGCAATTATTGTCACTATTGGACAAAAAGGAGAGCGTGCCAAATTATAGAACTAAACTGTGTCGTCACATAAGTTATAGTCATAAGCACTAACGTTATCTTCAATGATAAGCTTATGATGTTGATTTGCATTAAATAGTTATCTTCAATGATAAGCTTTAACTGTATAATATGATGTTGATATGCATTAAATAAATAGAATTTGTTGTTTAGCTGGTGTTAAGCAATCAAGAGCACACCACTATATCGTCGGCAACATTCAAGGGCGAACTTAAGACACGCGACCCAAAAGTTCAACATCAAGTTAAAATTACTCCGTGTCGACACGGCTCGCGAAGACGTCGGATCTCATAAAACTTCCCTCTAGGCTAACAGAACTCAAATTGTTGGTACCTACTACGGAAGTTGTATTCTGTTTCATGCAATATTTATACGAGCTTTTCCGTACCCGCTGCCAGTATTCGCATCGTCGTGGATCGCGGCGTATTTACATACAAATGCATTCGTAATATTCTGATATTTTTATTTAAATTTTGTATCCGGGAATGGAATAAGAACTTGGATAATATTATTATGTGAATTCTGTAACGTTAAGTTTCTTTAAATAATTTAACGAATAATTAGCATCATTTCATCCTATTAAGGCCTTCACAGGTGGCAGCTATAATGTAAAGATGTATATTATATCACGATACATTTCACTACATCTTTCCATAGAAGTCGTCAGGAGACCACACATGACAGCTATACTGTATAGGTATTACCTATAGCTGTCGTATTAAATCATGAGATGTAATGAATGTACACACGGTGTCAGATCAACCTACCTTAAACTGTCAAATTTCTACAAATCAATTTTGAACTTTATTGTTTGGTCCTACGGATCAATATTCATTGGAGAAATTTGACAGTTTAGGGTAGATTGATCTGACGCCGCGCCGTGTGTACATTATTATACATTATAGCTCCCGTGTGTAAAGGCCTTTATCGTCCCACTGCTGGGCTCATGAATAAAAGCACTGGGGGCATATAGTTGATGGCGTACCACACGGGCCCAATGTGGTGTGGTGCCGCCATTTGACGTCAACCAACGGTTTAACATGCTTTCCAAAGCACGGGAGAGAAAAGACTTGTTGTTAATAATAAATCGCTCGTAAAATTTACTCAATTGATTGTGTGGAAACGAGATGTGAAAACGACACGAACTTTTTATAACAGACCTCTACTGGAAGCAGTCTAATTGACACACCATAAGCGAGACACGCTCAGCGCATCACATTAATCCGCCTTAATCCGACATTGCCAGACTACCAACAGCGATCGAACATGGAAAGCCACCCGACCGGAAGGCTAGCGAATGAGGTGATCTAGTTGGGCGACGTATCCACTGTCAGGCCGCGCCGGGCCCATATAGCCGCAGCCGGCTTTCTCTGCCACCGATCAATATTTACCATGTCCGCAACAACAATATTACACACGAGCAAAATCATTATGCATCGCATCGGTGTCACGATTTGGTCGAGACCAGCCGGGAGATCGCTGACGTGGCAGCTTTCTGGCCGGGAAGAATGTAACCATGTCCCTGACACGAAAAGAAAAAGATAAAAATACGATAATGCTGCTCTTTGATGCAGAACTAAAAAAAATAGCGCCGTGCCATACTTCGACACCGATAACCACATTGCGAAATATAATTGTTCCGTGCTACAAAAGGCCGTTTTGGTCTTGGTTACTACCGAGTGGTTCATGAAATAGAAGATAATAGTCTGAAAAATAGCAGTGATTAACCATACTAATAACATAGCCGACCATCCCATGTACAACAGAGTATGTTTCGAAGCCAATGCGGCACACAAGCATATTGAATACCAACTTAGGGCGAATAGTCAAAGTTTCCCAGAGAGCCATCGCCCAAAGGACAAGGCGGCCGGCGGGACACAAGAGAAACTTTTATTAAAAAGACAACATTTTTCGCCGCAAAAAGTGTCGTTCCTTCTCGCCGCATAATGAACACTTAACGGGACCCGCCTGTAGTCCTATAGGACAGGCTGTTTTCCCCAATTTCGTTATTATTCTCTTGAAAAAGTTCTGCTTCTGTGTCCTTTTGTCCTCGTACGGAATTCACTTATCGATGCTGCCAGTTTGAACAAAACATTTACAACAAAACGAAGAAGACTAACTTGACCATTTATTAGTATATGTCTAGATAATGTCTAGATCTTAATGTCCATTATGTTCAATAATCACATTTATGCTGCGTATAAATATTTTCATTTCATCCTACTAATATTTTGTAAGTATGGATGGATGTTTGTTACACTTTCACGTAAAAAGTACTGAATGGATTTGGATGAAATTCGGCATACAGATAGTTTATAACCTGGATTAACACATAGAATACTTTTTATCCCGATATTCCCACGGTAACGAGAACCACGCGGGTGAAACTGCGAGCGGCCGCTAGTTTCTCTAAATTTATAAAACAAATACAAAGCTATAGCTATCGCCCAGACTATGAAAAGCCATGTGTTCGAGTTCGTAGTCAAGTCATCTTTTTTTCAGTTACGAAAATGAACAAAACAAATGTTTAAATTAAGCTAAGTGGTGCATATCATAAATTCGATGAAGTCAATAACGACAAAGCGTAATCTATTAGCAATCCTTTTAGCATTGAAGGCAAAATGACCTCGGGCGAATGTCAACGACACAACGCAACATGATTGATTGTAGGTTGGTGACAAATTGCACTATAATTTTAGTTCAACGCCTTCTGTTATGTGCCCTTTATTATAAAATGCCTTTATTAACACGAAATCAATTTATGATTCAAAAGAAAAACTGCAATCTGCAATCAACAATATTAAAATACATTTCCAACTACAAAGTAGCATAATATATTGAAAGTCTATGCTAACGCGCAAAGCTGTGCAATAATTTAGTGCGAGTATATATTTCGATCCTAATTGCACGATTTAGTTGCAAAAAGTATACTTTACAGTAGGGTAGACTGGGTACGGTTGTGACAATTTTCAAATGATTGCCTATAACTTTTTTATTATGCTATTAATCTGAACAAAAAATGTATTCTAATGAAGTTTATTCATTGCTTAACGTATAAACATGAAAGTTATATGTCTAAATCAAATGGTTAGTTCATAAAATGAAATTTAAAAAAAAAGGGAAATTGTCACAACCGTACCCACCCCAAGGGCGGTTGTGACAGTACTGGGGGTCAATAGTGACACGATGAAAATACTGTAATATGATCACAAAATAAGATAAAAATACTCTAAAATGCCAATAAAACACTTTAATTGCAAGAAATATTTATTTATTTTTATATGACAATCAACTAAATTATACTTTCCTAACAAAAGAAATAAAATCTTTGAACATTTTAAACTCTTACAACATCTAAGGCACTATAGGATCTTTGGTTACAATCAGTAGTCTTCTTTAGTACAGTCAGTCTTCATTTATACCCACTATTTAAGTACCTTAAAGTATTTATAACAGTCTGCACTTAAAATTAGTTAAAGTGGACTTAACAAATATAATATATTAATCATGTTCATAATCACATTAGAACTTAAACTCTATTCTATTTTGAAACTAAACTCAAAACATAACAACGTGCTCAAAATCTTTTAAACAGGAACTCATATATTTTTATAGAAATGTAGCATGTGAAAATTTATAAAAGTAAGTTTGACAATTATTCTAATCCGACTCATCACAGTTGTGACAAATATAATACCGACTACCATTTGTACAGTCTACATGGGCCCAAAGGTTACACTGTGCTTGGCATTTAATCCATTTTTCGCCAGGCCTACTTTCAGAATATGGACCAAGGCACACCAAACAAAAATATTCTTCTTCATCTGATATTGATGGTGATTTTTTCCTTTTCGTTGCTTTACCTTTTTCTTTTCCTTTCGGCTCATTGAGATTTTTTTTGATGCCCTTTGCCTTCAGTCGTTTTTCTTTTGCTTCATATTCTTGCCTGACTGCCTCTGTTTCAGGCGTGTCCGTGTAAATCGTAGACTTCTTGGTTCTAGGTCCTCGCGTTTTTCTTTGGGAAGCTTTTGGAAAGGGCCGAATAATTTCAGGAGAAAAAACTGATGGTATGGCAGAAGTAGATGGTTGAACATTGCTAAAATTTTGGCTTGGTGTATTGTCTAAGTTGCACTGTGCTCTTTTAGTCTTTCGTTTGCGTATTCTAGGCATCTAAAACAATAAACAACAGCTTTTACTTATGTCACAACCGTACCCAGTAAAAATGTCACAACTGTACCCACAGATCGTTTTAATAAAAAAACACCACCACGTCAAAACAAAATAACCTACAATAAATGTAACCACTGATATTACACTGCTACTATTTGATTTAAATCGATGAACAACACTCAATACCCTATCAGTATACATGTAATAGCAATTACGAAATAATAATGAATCAAAATACTTACTTTTTGCGTTCGAAAATCAAAATGTGCGCTTGGTCACGTACACTCTGCGCGTCGGATGACGCAACACTGTGACACAGGTTGAGACGTGCAAGGCGCTCGTCTTTCCCCTTGCACGCCCCCCGCTAATCCCTATATTTTCGATAATATAGCGACTGTCACTACCGTACCCTGGCACAACCGTACCCAGTCTACCCTACGCAAAAATAGACTAAATAACCCTTTTGGGATAATAGTCGTGATCTATGTACACACGGCGTCATATCAACCTACCCAAAACTATCAAATTTTAAATTCAATTTTGAACTTTATTGTTCGGTTCTAAGGATCAATATACATTGGAGAAAGGCAGTTTAGGGTAGGTTGATCTGACGCCGTGTGTACCTAAGTATGTTTTCCAGGCGCGAGTTTATTTCCCGCAACTGGAAACTACGCGATTAGTGGCATGCCCGACATTTTCGTCTAACAAAAATTTATTAAAAATATAACAAAATTCCTATTATAATTTTTGTCTTAAGCATTGGTTTTCGCCGTATGTTCGCTGTATGTCTTCTACACGTTAATAAGCGATGAAATGAAGAACCAGCACTTGCAATAACTTTTATGGCAGAATAACTGGCGAACACACAAGTATTTTCGGCATAAAGATAAAAATAACATTTAATTGGTGTGTAATTTATTTTATGGATCAAGTTTATCACTTTATATAATTTCTGATTTCACTTTTAAATACAATGGGCGATTTTCCGAGATCAATAAAAAAAAAGAAATTGGTTCGTAAATGACTTCATAGATGGCGCTTAGCATAGATTAGTATGGCGCTTGGTAAAAGGCAGGTTCATGAAGAGCACGTGTATGGCTGCGTAATATTTATTCTATTCCAAAATAGAAATAGGTTCTGGATGTCCTGAATATAAATAGGTAAGGACTTACTATTTTTTTAATCTTTTGGTAGACAAGTAAAAGTGTAGAATTTATTACAGCCCTTAGGTAGTACGGCTTTTATAAAACGACATCTATCGGGTGTTTTTGAACTAATTTTTACTTTTTAATTTGGGCTGTCAGAAAATCGCCCATTCCTTACGGAAACCGGTTATAAAGCATTAAAAGACAAGTATTACAGAAGATTTAAATACCGTCTTTTAATTAACGCCTTTAAGTGATACTTTAGTAGGTACTTATATTGACTTTAAAATAATAAATATTACTTCTATTTAACTTATATAAAAAAAATTCTTTAAAATTTTGTAAACATCGATATGGTTTAAGAACTATTATTATCCGAAAAACAAAATAATGATCATTATCGTATTTGACCTTTTTTGCCAAATTCTCATTTTCATATTTTTATTTTATGGTTGTCTGGCCCTTTTTCTTAACTCTGGCCGTCAATTTATACATGACAGCTTTTATCCTTGACATGACAGTTCCTGTCAAAAAAAACCTCTAATTCAGCGGAAACTGATCAAAGGATTTTTTTCACAATTTGAGAATTTATTAATCATAACATATTAGACATAATATGATACGCTTTTCAGGGAATGCCATTCGCGATGTGATTTACAGGTAAACATTTTTGACTGAAGATACATTTTTATACGTGAGGTAATAACATTCAAAGATAAGTTATGCTGGCTGTAAATTACGATGCCAGGGGCAACCACCGAGAATACATATTTGGAAACACCCGTACAAAGCTTTGACTACAACCACCGAGAATACATATTAATTGGAAACACCCGTACAAAGCTTTGACTATTATACAATGATTATACTCGTACATGTCAATCAAAGCATTTATGTAACAGAAAATTTCCTACTTTTTTCTTCTAGCTTCACTGTCCCATTGGTGTGCGTTGCATCAGGTGTGCGTCTAGATCGATCGTCCTTTATCTTTTTTATGTTTAATTATTACATATCAATCAATTCGTGCATTTAAAAGTAAAGGAAAACGTTAGTCTGTTGCATTGTTTCTGCCTACCCTTTCGGGTACCTATACATTATGTTTATGTGAGTATGTATGCTATTGACAATTGAAAATACTTTTAGAAACCACCAGCGAAGTTTCAACACAGTCACCCAAGCTAAGGATGTCGGCAGTACTCTCACCCTCACCCCTTACTCTGCTAGTTCAATTCTAAAGGTGAAAGAAGACACCAGACATGCCAGCAGCGATTCCAGGAAGCGACCCCGCGTGCCTCCCCATGGCAACAAGTACGAGAAACAGGGGGACGTCAGGAGGTACTCCCCCTTCCACTACCCCGGCCAGGTAAACGACTTGTTCGGCATCATAATCCTGATCAAATTAATCATGTTCTAATTCCATTCGTTCGCCTCCGTTGTCCTCCAATTCTATTTTTGTTTTAAATTAATTTTCTTTCACGAAACCCTTGTTTCAATTACTTAGATTGTAATGTTCCGTTATTTAAGAAACCAATAAAATTCTTATTTAATAAACCAAACCGTAATTTATTTTTGTTGTCTTTTATAGTGTTTTACTTGATTTCAATAATTGTATATACAAGTAGTGATATCATTAAACATTACTATTTGAAGTCTGAATCGTGTAGCCCAAATATCTTAAAGATTTTATAAGCATTTATTCATAGCTCCACATTTTCTATTTACCGTTTCATGGCAGCTTTGAGCGAAAATAGAATTTCAAACAGTCTCCAGAAACTCATTTTCTGTAATCAAAAGCCAACCGAAAGTGCTAACATTTATTAAGCTAATCAAATGTCTATTACTCAAGTTAAAAAGATTTTGAAATGAAAATATATAAACGCGAGAGAGAATACCAAAAGCCATTTAATTATAATTACATTCTTGGTTCTGCGCGGCTTTGTGTGATATTTTAATAGAAATTTCTACTTAAAAGTGTGTAGCCCTCGTCGTGTACGAAAGTTTTGGATATGCAATACATGGCCAAGAACCTTGTTCTAATCTTTTAAGATTCATATTCAAATGAACTCTAAAATCCCTGAATGAAAAACACATAAGCGGTTTAAAACTGGATTATTACATCATCACCATCATCATCATCATCATCATCATCATCATCTTCATCATCGGCCTATACTCGTCCACTGCTGGACGGAGGCCTCTCCAAGAACACGCCACTGAGCACGATCCGCGGCCACTCTCATCCAGCTAAATTATTAAATTACTACAGTTAAAATATTTTGCAACGACATGTTTGTTGAGTTAGTTATTATTACATTTGTGAGTTTGCATTTCAATTTATAAGAGAGCCCTTCAGAAAGTTGTTTAAATTAAAATACAAAGAAACAATATCTGGGAAAACAAACCCTAATACAGGAATGAAATCCCGAGCTTAAACCGAGCGGACGAAACAAATTGCTTCGGACACCTTGTGATCACTTCTGCTTACCTTTTCCTCTTCTATAGGGCTGGGGTTATTTTTTTTATCATTGAAAACGAGAAAGGCATTGATCAATAACAACAAAGCTATTTTGAGGAGGCTATGTTCTATCTGACAAATAAACAAAGGATTGGTGGGTGTGGGCCATGTTGTTTGTAACAGAAAATCTAAAATCTCAGATTTGTAAACCCGCAACATAATTTTACAGGTACATATATAACAACTAACATTCTGTATGAACAAAGAAACAAGTTTCAAGCTCACGGGGAAAAGATATTTCCCCAAGAAAAAAAAGTAGCTTATGGCACTATACAGTCCATTACCACAGTATAAATATTTAGCTTATATTTATACTGTGCCATTACTGTGTAAGATATCGCGTCGGCGTCGCTCCGTATGATTGGAGAGTTTACAAACAAACACACTTAAAAAATAATAATTCTATCAACTAAGCGGAAGCAGATAAAACATTAACATTCAATCATAGTGTATTATTAAATCCTGTTAAAAACATTACATGTACAATAATGCACAAGTCTCGCAAAGCAGTTTTGTCGTAAAAAGTTGCGAAATCGAATCTAAACCAAGTCGGTAATTCAGTACCTATCTATCTATGGGAAAAGCTATCCAACCACTTTGTCATAAATTGATACCTTGTTAGTTAGCTAAAAACATTTTATAGTGTCATTGATTATTATCAAAGGTCAAACTATGGTTACTACCATATTAATATTATTTAATTTTATTTCTTTAATAAATAGAGCGACTTGGCAAATGCACACAGCAACAAAGTAATTACATAGATGTACTTTCAATCAAACAAAACCACACACTGTAAATCTGAGGTTTGTTTTAAAGTGCCTTCGTCTGTTCAATGTTGAAATTTCTATACACAAACTATAGATTTTAACACACCTCAAAAGGGATTAAAAGTGACTGATGCGAAGACCCAATGGTTTGTGTACAGGAATTTCAACACTGAACACGTGTGGCGTGTCATTTAAACACACCTTAAATTAACAGTGCAGAGCACTAATATTAGTTAGATGTTGTTTTATGTAGATTCGTTGGACGTGTGCTGCTAGTCCTAGGAATTTTGATGATCAGTGACAAATTAAGCAACTTTGACTTGCAATAACTCTTATAAACTACTGGTTCAAATTTAATGTAATTTGGAAATATATTTAGCTATGTAATGACCTCTTGGCCATTAAAAAAATTGCTTTTAGTTCTTTCCACAACGAAGTTACAGGGGTTCGAAAATGGCCCGAATGGCTTCGAAAAAAGGATGGCGGGGGCACTTCCGTGCCCTCAAATAAAGATGAAAATAAAAGCATCGTAGATAAGAAATAATAAGCCCGAATTGCTATCGTATTTCTGGAATGTACTTAATTCTAACGCAAGTCGCGAGGCACCAACTCAGCTAATTATAAAGGTTCTCTATTACCATGTATAATGTGTCCCAATCGAATTTACCCTGGAGATAAACTAACATGGAATTTGACAGCTTACCAAAAGCTTGATTATGATTAGTGATGTGAATTAACATTAAACGCACGCAGCTCTAATAGGTTTGCTGGAGATTTTCACTACTAATACACATACTAATATACAATAATTACATCATGTTGTTTACTTTTTAGATATTCGTCAGATATTTATATAGTATCCTGTACCCACAGACTACCTGTACCCTATTCTAAAATTTCACTAATGTTTCTGTTTCTTTAAAACGTGGACTAAATTTAAACATGGCTTATTTCAGATATCATCTATTTTAAATCAGTTTACGAATATACGAATACAACAGTTCACGAACAATAATAAATACACAGAAATCATGAGTTCTACGTTAGTTTCTTTAGAAAGGAAGTACTTATAAAAATGTATGTTTTATATCCTAAAATGTAAGTAATCACTAGAAAAGTATAGATAAGATACTTAATAACTATAGATTCTAGATCTCCATAATAAATAAAAGAGAAAATGTGAATCGCCTTCTTGGTTCCGTGTTATCTGGCACTCAAGTAAATTGAATCCGAGACTATGCCTGAAAGCTTTGCAATTACTCTTCATACGCATACCTATTTTAATTGACATGTGTGTCTTAACTGTAAGGAGTCGTTACAGTTTCACGTTTACTAAGGATATTATACCAAATATTTAGAAGCACCAATTTTAAAAAGTGAAAAAGTAATTATTTTGTATAATTTTATTTACAAATAGAAATCCTATGAGACTTCGAACTATTATTGTTCAGTTATCTGTCCAGAAATATAATAACAGTTAAATCAAGTGTTATGGGCCATATGGAGGTCACTGGACAGGCAAAGGGATATAATTCATCTATAAAGAATGAATTTGTACAATTAATATACCAACAAGGAATATGCTATACGTGAAAAAAAAAACCTTCATAAGTACTGTAACTAAGTACCTACTTGAGGTTGAACAAGCAGCTATGTAGCTTAAGATTACCGAGCGCAAATTGCAAAACCAATTCGAATGGCGTGCCGCGGAGTTAGTTATTCCAGAGGGGCTTTTGATGTTTACCAAACACCAACATAATATCATGACTCATGGTGTTATTTAACAATTCAATCTTTGAGGATAGAATTTAATAAGCATATAGCGTTTAAGTACTTAATATTCAATCTTGTTACGCGAACACTACACATTGAAATGAAACACTTTATACGTTTAATTATAATATGAGAAGACCAACACCTGAGACCACATCATTAAATAACACGCACCGTTTGAAAAGGAACACGAACATAGTAATATTAGTGGATTTTGCTTATGCTAGTTCAGCAGTGCGTAGGAGGAATTTTCATCAAAGCAACTAAGCAGTCTATGTTGCATAGCAGTAGCAGCTACGCGTTAGGGTAACTTTTATTAATTATTTTTATTTATGACAATTAAATGTCTCCTTCTCTATTTAGCACTAAACTTAAGAAAGTGACAGCAGGAGACTTAATTGTCATTAAAACTTAATTGACGTCTCTGTACGTACGCCAATTAGTCAATTAGCGTTTTAGGTATTATAGCAAGATGCAATGGCATCTTGCATTTTAGACAATCTGCTTCTTAGTCAATTAGCGTTTTAGGTATTATAGCACCAGTGGCATCTTCCATTTTAGGCAATCTGCTTCTTAGTCAATTAGCGGTTCAGGTATTATAGCAGCAGTGGCACCTTGCATTTTAGGCACTGTGCTCATAATAGAAAGAAATAATAGTAAAGGTATACCCTTGTCTGCCGAGTTCTCTTTTATAGAGATTTAACAATTGAAATTCTATCGTGTATGGTGTGGTATGGTTTTACGGCAGCTGAGCACAACAAATAAAAAAAACTAAAATACAAACAATAACCGAAACAAGATAAGATAAGATAAAGATAAACTCCATACTTTATTGTACACCACAAAAAATATTTTTGACAAGAAAAAATACAATTACAAGCAACAAAAGTTACACAATTATTCAAGATATCCTTCCATCCATTCGCATACACATCACTTTCAGGCTGATTAAAAGTGCATTGAATTGATAGTATGCGCTAAAGGGAAGAGTAGTTACCACCTTTGCGATCGTGTCGCGTAGAAGTAAAGGAATACTACCACGTCTCTCTTTCCTTGGGTGTCGTAAAAGGCGACTAACGGACTAAAGACTGCACATACACCCAACAGCATAGAGCGGCGATGGGCTCACCACCTGTCACGCTGACCACAAGTGCAGTCGCTATTTGGTGAAAAGTGGACTATGGCAGAGGGCTGCTTTTGCGGTCCTCATTACCTAGTCTCTGACAAACCCTTCGGGGATAATAGTCGTGATTATGTGTATCTGTCTGCCTGCTACTGGTTGACTGTTATTACAATGTAATATGATGAACACGCATGCAATCTCGTTCAATATAGCTTCCAACATTTTCCGTATCAAGCGTTGCTGGTAAACGAAAAAAATCAACAATACAGTGTTTCATACGTCCCCTTCTCCTTACATCACTAAGTTTTACTTGTACTGGCACCTCGAGACCAACCGTTAGGTTATGCAAGAAGTGCCAGACGTCCCTGCGCCAGCAAAATACTCGCGCAGCAGACCATCTGCGTTAGGTCTTGATGACGCCAAATCAGTGCCCGCCGAAGCGCGCTCTTCATTCGGTACTCATAAGACTAGTGTCTCGGGAGAGTTTCCCCGTGAACACGTGTAGTTCACTACCTATTGTCGAGATAGGTGTTTTATACAATCGTAAATGTTCCAGTCTAAAGCGGAGTGGGTGGTGGCTCGGGCCGATGATATCCTGAACTGGGGCCGAAAGTGTTCCATTTGGCCGCTTACCTTCGGGCTGGCTTGCTGCGCTCTCGAGATGATGCACTACGCTGCTCCCAGGTTAACATATCACCTTCTACGTACTACCTTTCATCATGAATAACGATATTATAGGTGAATTTATGAGCTGTGAGATGAAGATTAAGTAGGCATTCTGGTAAAGAAGCGGTACGAACGACGCTGAATGCATATATATGGCCGGTCGTTACGTGAAAATCTTAAAACTTTATGAGTTCCTATCAGGTTTAAGGTCATTATGTATAAGTAATTGTTTCAATATTAAGGCTGGGAACCTTCATTTACAACAGAGTATTATTAAAATATTACACTCCACATCAATGCTAGTAAAATAACTTTCCTGATCAAGATACGATGTCGAAATAAAACAATCTGTGGTTATTTCTCTTCGACTCGTGTCGTGATCGTGACAAATGTAATGGGAACGATTTCTCTCGAATGGCAGGAACAGACAGATTTATCACAATAATTTTTATATCTGAAATTTTGGTTTTTTCGACGCGGTCCGGATCGCTAGAGATAAAGACGAATTATGGCGTGATTGAGAGACGATATTGTCACACATGATCAAAATAAACATGGGTTCCCTGATTTATGAACTGCTAATTATTGATAGATGTCGCTGGGTGATAGATATAAGATGTTAGAAGATGTTTGAAGAATGTGCAAAAGACAAACAGTAGTAATTAGTAAAATTATATTTTGGAAAACTTGAATCCCTCCGATGCCGAATTCAATCTCGATAGCGCCACCTTCATATATATATCCCGCAGTAAATGCATAAATGCACACTAATACTACGTCATCGATTGACCCTGCAGAGTGCAGCCATGCTTACAAGATACTCGTAGCGTTGAAACGTGAAACCATTGAGCACGCACCATTGCTTCTGGTTACGTACGTGCAATTGCACTCTCACTGCATCGTAGTATCGGCGTGACTTCCATACTTCCGATGCGTCCACTTTTGTTTTCGTATAATAACTTTACATACCTAATTTTAAAATTGCTATTTTTTATTGACAATGATAAATTTATACCGAAAAACTAATTTTAACCTAGTATAACGTATTTGCCATCGTTATGTTTTTCAATTTTTCACACTATTATTTAACTAATACTACTTTTGCCATTCTTGTTATTTAGTAGAGACAGAGTCAGACTACTTCTTTACAAAAATAATATAATGTAACTCAATCAATGACTGTAGGTATAAGTTGAGGGAAACAAGTTTAACAAAGAATCCTTCTTTGTCGGTCGATTGGCGCTTTAGAAAATCTTTTGTTCAGATATCGCTAAGAGATTGGAGGCACAAAGGTCAGCTTGCTATTTAGTAAATGGCAGTTTGAAGGTTAAAAATCAGTGGTATCCAAAAGTTTAGTTACGTTACGATACGGCTATGAAATCTATCAAGCCGAGTAGCGAACTACAATTCACAAAAGGAGTCCCCAAGTTTTGATTGCAAGTAACTTACTGTCATCAGTTCTTGGTCAATTTACAACTTCTCGAGAATCAAGAGTCAAGTTGAAACTTTGGCTTTCCATTCTAAGTAACGATTCCAACAGAGGTATATTCCGTTTAAACTTTTGCATCTTATTTGAACTTGACAAGCAATTGGAATAAAATATCTGCCAATTACAAGTTATAGTTAATCAAAAATCCACTTAGCACTTTAGAAAGTTTTAAATTAGATTACTAAATAATTTTAACATTTCTGTTATAGGAGAGGCTTCAATCACTAGCTTAACTAACTAAGTTGGCGCAGCGACCCAAAGTGAGTCTTGTCCTCCGATAATAAAATCGCCATCAGGGTCTGTCAGGCACTAGTTACTTATATGATACCATTATGATAAGGTAAAAAGAGTGCTGTGCTAAGCACAGCCATCCTTCACAAGTCCAACTCAGATTTCACAATCACAATATCCACAGGTACGACATGGACCGGTTCGGTATGGTCTTCCGCGGCACCCCTCGCCAGACGGACGTCATAATAGTGGCGGGAACGGTGACCAACAAAATGGCGCCGATTTTCCGCAAGACATACGACATGATGCCGGAGCCGAGATGGGTGGTCTCGATGGGGAGCTGCGCGAACGGCGGCGGCTATTACCACTACACCTATTCGACTGTACGGGGTTGTGATAGAATTGTACCGGTAAGATCTAAGGTTGTTAATCGGTTAAAGACGTTGTTCGATTTGTGGCACAATAACATTTGTTAGGGGCTTAATGGCTGCTAATTAAATAATGATAATAAAGATAACCCGCATAATATATGTTTTTTTTTGTACAATACAACGGGGAAACGTAATGAAGAAGTTCACTTAACTATGAAGCATCAACCAACAAGAAACCGACTATCTTGAGAACAAAAATGCTACCGTGGTTGGTGACGGTGACCAATCACACAATGATGTACCCCCGCTGAAAATCTAACACAAGATCTCTAAAGTGTTGCATTGATAGGCAGATTTTTTTAAGTTGTGCCTAACAACCTTCAAACTGCCAGATTTAAGTCACTAAGTTCGAGGTGACGTCACCGTATAAAAAAGGAATTTTATGATTAAAAGAGAACAGAAGTACATATCAAAAATCTAGGCTAGTTATTACAGTTATGTATTTCTAGGTGGACATCTACGTGCCTGGATGCCCTCCGACAGCCGAGGCGCTCTTGTACGGAATGCTTCAGCTGCAGAAGAAGATCAAGCGGATGAGAGTAGTCCAGGTGTGGTACCGCCACTAGGTGCAGAGTAGACCCGTCAGATAGCCAGTCAGATAGTCTGGTAGGTGGGTGAATGCTTTCTCAATTAGAATGTTTTATTAATAAAAATTTACTTGTATGTGACAGTAAATTATTTAACATGATGGCATAGTTGTTTTATTTTACCGCGCAGCGCAGCACTGAAAATAAGCAAGCGCAAGAAAACAGTTTTAGACACGCCTTTGTTTTATTATTTATGAAGTGCCACGACATATGGCTATGGTAGGTAGGTATTTGAAGCCACAGTTTGGGCACAGATCATCTTATAGTGGTTTGTAAAAATTATAGATATCAAATTAGGCCCGCTGCAGCGGCAGCGGATAAACAGAAACGGAAATAAGGAAAGCGGAAGCTTCTTCAGTGCAGTGGGATAAAATTGAAGCGGCAGCTTCGGTTTCCATTGTCAGTCCCACCACGTCCAACGGCAGCGTTCCAGTAGAAAAGAATAATGTCCCCCGCCTCGAAACGACACAAACGGGTCACACAACAGGACGGCTCATTCGCAAAATGTCTATTTCGCAAAATGTGTACCGTTACCAAAAAAAAGTTCTTTGTCTCTTTCGCAGAATGTCGCTTTCGCAGAATGTCACTTTCGCAAAATGTCGCGATTATTACTTAGAATAAAATTTCGATTTTTAAATGAAAATCATTTATTACAGTTATAATGTAAATAATCATAATTAGTTAACTTATTAAAAAATAATTTAATAATTCCGTTTCAGCGATGAACACATTTATGGTTTGTTTACATATAGTAGTTTATTATAACTTCAATAGTTATATGATTTTCTTTAAATATCAAAATTTTATTCTAAGTATATAATCACGACATTTCTGCGAAAGAGACATTCTGCGGCAGCGACATTCTGCGAAAGAGACATTATGACAAAGAGACGTTTTGCGAACGGTAGACATTTTGCGAACGGTAGACATTTTGCGAAATAGACATTTTGCGAATGAGCCAACACGGGCTACGACTTTTCAGCGCGACACGAGATGCCCGGCATCGGGTGCGGGCGGGGCGTATGCCAATTGCTTTTTTTTTATCAAAACGTTATACATCTGTTAGACCTAATTCTGTAATAAAAACTTTTGTTAACCTAATGTAATGATCTACTGTAATAGAGCTAACTCCTTCTATACAATGTCTCCCGCTCCTCATCTCTGAGAAAGGGGACAGGGCTAAAAACCAGCACTGAGAAAAATCTCAGAAAAAGCTGAGCCATTCCCTTTAAAAAAAATATTTAACGCAAATTAATTAGTGAGTAGAATGTATGTATTCATTTAAGCAGAGATGCAATGCAATAGCCGTGGTCACGGGCTGTATGTATGTACTTTAAGTATACAGCTACCGAGCAATCATATTGTTATTTCAAATGTTAATCTATCGTTGAATATATTCCCACGTTAAAATTATTCATACGTACATAATAATCACGACTATTATCCCCGAAGGGTTAGTCAGAGACTAGGCAATGAGAACAGCAAAAGCAGTCCTCTACCATAGTCCACTTTTCACCAAATAGCGACTGCACATGTTCGACCGCTCAGCGTGACAGTGGTGGCGGCACAGCCTTACTATAGGTGCTTCTAATACTGTGGTAGTGGTGAGCCCATTACGACACCCAAGGGGAGAGAGGGGTGGTAGTATTCTTTCACCGCTACGCGACATGGTAATCACGTTAAAATTATAAAGGAGAATGACCAAACCAGCCTATTCGATATCTATTGCGTCTTAATCATTCACATATCAAAAGTGTTCTCTTAAGTTATAATAATTACTGTTAAGAAAGGTTTTCTATAGAACGCCGCGTTAAGAGTCAAGTGATAAATAAATGCTGAACTGAACTGATAGTCATACGATAACAGTTTTATAGCTGCTGTATTTGTAATTTGTAAAATCGGTAGATAGGTACTTGTTTTAAGGTGTAAAAATATTTATAATAAGATGTGGATAATGGTGCTGGTTGTACAATCATTAAGATTGTAAATATTGTACTTATTAAGTAAGACACATTGTACAATTTATTGTTTATTGTCCTAAACAAATAAAAAAAAAACAGTTGTCATAACCTCAAAATACCTAAAAAGTCTTAAGCTAAAAATGAAGATAGCTTCAAACTCCCGCATGATATTGTAATGTAATTTTTTCTTCATAATTCAGAGTATTGCTGCTATTTATTACTATTTATTTCATAAAAGCGCTGTGTTACGCTAGCTAGCTAAAAATTAGCCTATCTCCCATAAAAGGTCATTCTCCTTTAAAAATTATATACACTAGTCAATTCTTTATATTTAGGTATTATAGTCCGGCAAGATCGTGCTCGACTTGCTTGCGTAAAAAGGGAAGTGATAGTCGTTTGGTGGAAGGGAACTTCTCAAGGTGTACCAACTTCAAATACTTTACGTTTAGAGTACTAAGATTACAATCGTACATTCAGAGATTGCTATTGTTTCAAACTTACGAAGTGCACGAGCTTTTAGTTTCTGTCACAAGTTGAAGTTGTTTCAATTTATTCACAATTGGAAAAGCATTAATATTCTTCTTCCTAGCGTTTTTCCATCATTGGGTCCTAGTGCCAAGCCGTCTCACATACCTACGGGACTAGAACCCGCTTTCCCTACCCAATCCTCTTCACTTTTCCGGTTCTTTGGCATCCTCTACGATCCTCTTTGGTGAGATCGTTCTATGTCCGATCTCACAATATCCAGCCAGGATTTTTTTTTTTGCTTTGGAAAAGCATTAATACCGAACATAATTGATTGAAACCCTTTAGCTGCCATGCGTCTTATTAGGCCGGGTTTCCACTGAGGCGGAGCTGTGCGGGGCGCAGCTGAATTGACCAATCACGATGGTCGAAATCTCCGCTCCACAAGATTTCGAGTATCGTGATTGGTCGATTCAGCTCCGCGTCAGTAGAAACCCGCCCTTACAGTCAATTTCTCATTCTGGCTACTTCTTGACGTGGCCACTTTGCAACTAACCTATACTTAGCAAACAGCCTAATTGGCATTGAGGTATTTCTCACTCTGACTACTTCTCGAGGTGACTACTTCGCAGACTGCCTACTTTCACGACGAACGTTATGACAAGATCTATCAGTGCCTGAACTGGTGATCTAGCGACAGTGCGACACTCGACAAGCCACGTCACACATACGACACTCGAACAGCCCAAAATAACGTAGCATTAATTATAACGTACATTCCTGCTCACATCCCGATTTATCTAAAGATATTCGACCTCACTCTACGTGTAAGCTGTAATAGCTAGCATAATTTATGACTTTCGCGTTATATACATTTACCTATTTTCTGTTACGGTGAAATTCTATTACGAGTTTACAGTGCCCGGGAAAACGCAGTGGTTTTGTGAGATTCCACCCTAATGCTATGACGGGTCTACCCACTAACACGTTCAGATTGGGATACTCTCGACATATTTTGATGCTTAGCAGTTTCATATTGACGTCAGCAGCCGTAGTCATATGTATACGGTCACCAAATTTTGGTGCAGAGCCGTTTTACACTGACGTTCGCAGCCGTACTCATGTGTCAATAGTCAATGCGTCCCCGTGTGAATAGCCTCGAATAGGTTCCTACTATTTTTTAGCCATCTAAAAGTAACACAAATTGTGGCGTTTCTGCGACCCGATGATCAATGTAGATATTTTGAAGTTTGAGGAAACAACTAGCCCTAACTAGTATTGTAGTGAGGCTGTTACCTAGTATAAGGAAGGATCGAACAAGAGCACCGTCTAGTAGGAATTTAATGGAAATTCTATAACGTAAACGCTAGTGATGGCCACCCCAGGGGGTTGTAGGTGTAGGAGCGTGCTGAGACTGGTCACGTACCGTCGTCGTCGTTCCCGGGTTTGTTCAGTTTCGTTGTGCCGTGGAGGGCACACGGTAAGTCAGAAGCGGAATTGACTTCAATTCCTCCGTTGCTGTACGCGTAAATGCACTGTTGCTCAAGGTGCACTAAAAACAATTACGATAAGTTATTTTTTCTTCTTTTGTCATCTTGTGTTTCCGATCTTCACAATTTAAATTTAAGTATTAAAATTAATAAGATAAAAACAAACTTTTTAATAAATGTCGTCACAAATTATACCTACCTATATTGTTATTATACCTACCTATTAGATGAGGCAAGAAAAAGTATAAGGAAATCAGTTATTTGGAAAATGAATCATGCTCGGATATGACCAAAAATATCTTCAAATTCTAATAAAGTGAATTGTCATAAGTGATTAAAAGTTAAGTAATTCTTCCCTAAACTTATATATGTTTATCATAAACATCTTGACTCTTTCTCTTTCATCTCTACTTTTGAGAGATTAAGTTTTAGTTTTTTCTATGTACTTACATCTTCTTATGGTGGTCTCATTAAAAATGTAGGCGAAAGCGTTACTAGCACCTAGCTTGATTTCAGAAATTCAGTATTTTATTTAGTTTCAGTTTTTTCAGCCCGCTCCGCTCCCCAACATAGACGTAAATGAAATTCTATACCGTGGAGCTTTACATAGCCCCGGGCGTGTGAAATATCGTTATAGGCGTGTGACGGGCGCATGCAGAGGTATTTTACGCTGGAACTCGAGATGGCTGGCGTCATTTAATATCATATTAATTATGCGTTTGTTATTTCAACATTCTGGAGCGCACACAAGCGGTTCTGAGTGAGAATCGTATTGCTTCTAATGGATAAATGTTTTATGATGTCAGCTGTTTTATGTCGATTCACAATTTGTTTAATGCACTTTATGCTCGTATGGTCGTATGTACAGAGGTGTGTTAACCGTATTGCAGTGCAGTGGTTAAAGAATACTACCACCCCCTCTCTTCTCTTGGGTGTCGTAAAAGGCGACTAACGGACATAAAACTGCACATACATCCAACCGCATAGAGCGGCGATTCGCTCACCACCTGTCATACTGAGCACATGTGTAGTCGCTATTTGGTGAAAAGAACTATGAACTATGGTAAAGGACTGATTTTGCTGTCCTTATTGCCTAGTCTCTGACTAACCCTTCGGGGATAATAGTCGCTACTATATGTATGTATGTACAGAGGCGAACTTAATGCCCTAGGCATTCTCTACCAGTCAACCAAAGGGGATGTACCTATAAAACAACAAGTGGTAGGTAAGGCGCACAGCTAAAATAAATCACTGATGGTTATGATCAAACCACACGATAGTATATTTGAGAGCGTGGCCGTATCCTCACACACAGTCAGTCAAGTCAAAATCAGAATTCCACTGTAGAGATCCGGCCTTTTCATAAAAACATTATTCAACAAAATCCGTCTGATACAATACAACGAAAACAACATAAATTTAGAATTATATACAGTCCCTACAGCTACAAAATAACTATCACAGTACAATAGTTATGTAATATTCTAGCCAATTCCTTAGAAGTTCACCCGCCCCGCCCTCATAATCGAGTATTCCATAATCGAGAGATGTTACCGCAAGTGGTAATCGCTCGATTGTCACCAGTCACCATGCGGACGTCAGACAATTGAGACAATAGTGCTCTCACGCAATACCTTGTTATGGGTTCCCACGATGCCGTTGCCGCCTTCGCGGAATATGGAATGTTCATGTCATTATGTTTTAATTCAATTATTGGATAATTGTTCTAACCACCGTTTTGCACGCCGCATGACTAATATAATTTACGTACAGTTGAGGAAGTTTCTGGGCGACCACCTTTCGGCGGTATTCGCTTGCACATACTATAGGGTTACCACACAGACCACAGTGGTCTGTGGGTTACCATCTCAGAATAATAACTAAACTTGTCCCCCACCTTAGGGTATTTTACCCCAAATTTAGGGTAATTTTACGCCTTTAGGGTATTTTTAGGGTAGAAAATTATTTATGGTATTTTTCAGGGTAAAATAATTAAGAGAATGTTTAAAACTCCTTGCAAGCAAATTGGTGATTGATCAAAAAAGTGTTTTTATAAACGTACATATTCGTGTTATACCTACTGACATCGCGATCTCTGTGGCGCGGTGGTCAACGCAAAAGATCGCGGGATCGATTCCCGCTGTGAAAAAAAAGTCTTTTTAAGAATTGGCCTTTTAAAGAATTGGTCCTTTCAAGAATTGGTCTTTTTAAGAATTGGTTCTTTAAAGAATTGGTCTTTTTAAGAAATAGGTATTTTCAGAACTAGGTTTTTAGCGAATTAGTCCTTTTTTAAGCTGTTGGGCATTTTAAGAATTAGGCATTTATCGACTAAGCCCATCGCCGCTCTATGGCGGCGATGGTATGTGTACTCTTCAGAGTGTTAGTAGCCTTTTACGACACCCAAGGTGCCCAAGGGAACAGACGGTTTGGTTTTCAATATCATTGATAAACATAATATTATAACTTTTGTTATATCAAGGCATAAGCCTTAATACGAATTTGCTAAAAAGACGCACTTCCAATCAAACTTTCTCCCTCCGTTTTGTTAATGAGAAACCCGCGTGCCTAGACCCAGATGTTCAGGCTCAGCCAGACAGCCAAAGATAAACAGAGGCGCCGAATATTTACCACTCCTCTTTCATATCTTCAAAGGTTTACCTGTAACAGAAAAAAAACATTGCAGAAGCTTTGTAGTTTACGTAACATGCTTGTATTGGAAACATGTTAGTTTTTTATTTAGTTTAGCGAAAAGAATTATTCCTTGTAGGTACACTTTCCTCGTAGATACACTTTTGAAAAAAGTTCGCCTTTATTCCTTATAGATACACTTTCATATTGAACAGCAAAGCAGAAAAGCGATAGGGATGAACTGCAAATTAACATCATAAATTGTAGGCTATTGCCACATTGCAATGGTTACCCTAAATGACTATAGTTTTGGCATACAGTCAATTTTGTTTAAATCATAAATTTTTGTTGCACTTTCATGTAGGTAGTTACATAGGTGTTATAAAATACAATTAATTTAGTCTACTTAAAAATCGTTTATCCCACACTTTTTTAGGATATCTCTTTAATTTTATCATCTATACATTTATACGCTGAAGGAGATTATACAAAAATTACATGTATAAAATCATGACTATTTTTCCCGGTTAGTCAGAGACTAGGCGCAATGAGGACAGCAAAAGCAGTCCTCTACCATAGCCCACTTTTCACCAAATGGCGACTGCACATGTGCTCAGCGTGACAGGTGGTGAACCCATCGCCGTTCTATGCTGTTCAATGTATGTGCAGTCTTTAATCCGTTAGTCGCCTTTTATCCCCTGTTCCACCTATCCATACCAGGCTCTCTCCACTGGTAGGGACAGATGGTTTTTTTTCCACCTGTCCCCACTGGTAGAGATTTTTTTTAAAAATTATTTAGTTATAGAAACAAACAGTCTTACAAGATTATTAGCTTAAAAACATTTGTAAATAAAAACCTTTAGTTCCCTAAAATACAATGCAAAAACACCTTCTTAAAGTAATTTAATACACAAAAACAAAAAAGAAACAAATGTGAACACAGTTTGCACCTAACCAACATGTGATGGATTACTATGTTAACACGGTGGTTGGGAAACGCCCACAACCAAATGCATACATTTTACAGAATTTATTCAACGACCTTGAAGCAAATCAATCAAAGAAACTTTTTTAGAGATAGGTGGAACCTACTTAGATGCTTTTATTTTAGTGGGGATACGTGGAAATATTATGGCTTTCTATCTCCACTGGTAGGGACAGTTACACTTTGTAACTGTCCCTACCAGTTACACATAACTCTACTACTACTACTACTACTACTCTACTAACAACGAAGTGTTTTCTTCGAGTTTATTTGAGCGTTATTAACGCAAATAATCAAATATCTCGAATCTATAAAGCAGTCTTATTTTAACGGAATGTTTAAAATATTTTCATTCAGTTCTCATAGGATGTAAATTCTAATTATATTATTTTTAAGTTCCATTTCCTACCAGATGTGCAAACTAGTACGGATAGGTGGAAAAAGTTCCATCTGTACCTACGGAATTTCGTCCTACGAGGGAAAGTGTAAAATATCCCTACATCCTTAAAAAGAAAGGGGAAAAAAAATTACATTGCCCTACCAGGAGGGATGTGGCAGGCTAGACGGAATAGGGGATAGATAAAGACGTCCACTTGGCCCTACTAGTAGGGAATAATGGAAAAATAAGTCCATATATCCCCACCGGAGGAATAGTTAGTAGAGATATATGGTTTTTTTCCACATATCTCTAACAGTGGGGACAGGTGGAAAAAAATCCGCCTATCTCTACCAGTAGAGATAGCCTGGTAGGGATAGGTGGAACAGGGGCCTGGATAGGTGGAACAGGGGCCTGGATAGGTGGAACAGGGGCCTTTTACAACACCGAAGGGTAGAGGGGGGGTAGTAGTATTCTTTCACCGCTACGCGACACGGATCGGAAAAATTACATTGTTATTATTATATTTTCAAGCTTTTGCATAAATGGTTCCAATTGGTCGAAGTGCTACCGAGACCGCAAACCGCATCAACATCAGGTTCACTCAGGTAAACTTATAGAAAAACCTTAGTCACAGACGTGCACTGTAATGGTGTTTGAAAGCATAGTCTCGTACCATTTAAGTCGTGGTTTACGAGTAGCCACTTACATACAGCCGTAGCAAGGCTTAGCTAGACATAAATTACAGGTGGAGGTCTCACTCAGCGCGCCAGCACCGCAGTGAAAAGTCAGCTGATTAAGGGGAGGTATTTCGAGCGCTTCTCTCTCGCTCTCTCGAAGGTACGACGACGGTAAGGGACGGGTATAACAGCAAAGCGGCGCGAATAATCGCGTTTTATATTAAAAAAATTTGACAATGTCATAAAAAAAAGCGATCGGTTATAATCCCTCAAGTTATCTATGAACTTCATTTTGGTAAATGATTCATAATATCAAATCACTTATTTTAAGAATAAAACCTAGAAAAGAAGATAAAATGACACAAAAATATGTAACTGGTACTTACTGGTTTGGTTTACATGCTGGTCATTGAGGCGGTTTTGTTTTCACTGTATAATTTGCTGTGTGTGCACACTGTAAAGTAAAACATTATGTTTACAGATATTTTAAATCGACACTCTGACCTCACGCTGAAGGCGAGTCACATATTTGCACTGTTTGTTTTTCTCATTTTGTACGAAAGTACGTAAGTCGTAGTGAGGGAAACAAAATGGTGCAACATAGTAAATATACCAATGATATTATATTTATTGTAACATCATTGAAATATACCTAGTAATTTCGTCAAACGGATGAGTGTAGGTAACCATAAGCCGGCATTTGTTTGTTTGTCCCGTAATGTGAATCCTGTCGTAGTTAATTTAATTGTGCTAAACTGATATGTTTTTTTGCTTTGTTTTTAATCTTATTGTTTTTTTTATCTGTTTAGCCACTATGCATTTAAAGCTTGTTTTTGTTTTATTTATAGGTAAAATTATTAGAAAAATTGAAACTGTGCGCCATATTTCTGTTCAATGAATTTTTGTTAACTTGTTTGTCGGTGTCACTGTCAGTGTCTGTCACTGTCAGTCACTTCGTTCCAAATTTCCGGTCTGTGTTGCGTTTCGATGTTGATAATTGTTTCTTTGTATGCCCGTTTTGTAACTGTCAGTTTGATTAGTGTTATTATTATTATTGTTTTTTGTTTTATGTTAGTAAACGTAGTAATTTGTATGTAAATAATTTTTTTATTCTCATGTGTCGTACCGTGATGTCACTACTGTGTACAGCAGAATACCAGTGCAGCAGGCCCAGCTTGCTGCTTATACTGAGTTGTGCACAGTGTTGTCATCACACAACTGGGCGCAATGTACTGTTTTTTATTTTTTTATTTTATTTTATTTTTGTTTTATAAATTGTTCATTTGTGTGCTTGTTGTGTGATGTCAATAAACGTTTTTCAATTTCAATTTCAATTTAACTTTGTGAATTTATTCTATCGAGCCAACTTTATCAAATCGTGTTTCCATCAGGTATATCCCACAGAATAAAGCTTCAACAATATTTCATAATTTTCGCAGATTTTAATTTTACTGTTTACTACTTCAATAATTAATTCTACGAACGTTTTTATTTTAATTTTTCACTGACACCAGGTGTTTAGTTTCGCGCCATTCGCGCCTTAAGACGCGCATGCGCCGCAGTGATTCATCCTGAGCCACACGTTTCGCGGTAGACGAAAGTGCCGGCGCCGGCACACCTTTCTATTTCAACATGACGAGGGGGTGGAAACTTTGTGCCGTGTGTATTATTAATTAAATTCTGAGGCGCTATCTGTAGTTGCTCTTAACATGAGGTTATTGTGAATTTGTGACGCATTCCATTAATCCACAAACAATTAAATTAAGTGCGACAGTTTACCTATTTCTAGGCGTAACAAATGCCACACAATCAGACAAAACAGACTCTGATTCACTGTTCGAGAATACATTTCCATCCGCATCGGTGTTTGATACAAACAACGATTGCACGTTGCAATATTTATTTGCGAATGTCTCTGGAAAACAAACTGGTACGAAGCAGACATTCCCGCTGTTTTAAACACTATTATTGGTTGTTTTAGCATTTTTACATCATTATTGAGTGCTACATAAACATGCGATACCAAATCCTATTTGCTGGACCTTATTTTCGGTTAAGCGGCCATTAGGCTGCATGCCTACATTGTAATGTGAAATTCGTTGCTCGTTATTTCGAACATCGCTATTTTTACGATCAATGAAGTTTATCGGTGTTTCTGAAGCCGTTACGTTTGTTGACATTAAGTTAGTTCAGTTATGCTTTTAACGTTATTGTAAACTGTTTATTTATGAGTTGCAGTACTTGCTGCGGTAATATAAACTTATCAAAGGCAGGCCGAAGAACTCATCATGACTCATGACATGACACAGGTACAGGTCGGCTTATGCGGCGTGTTAAAAGCTGACGATGATGATAATGAAGATGAGAATGAAGCCAGAATAGACAGGTAGATACGGTCGGGGTCACCGCATTGCTTCTCAATGTTCGATCAGCACACAGGAATGCGATCCGGCGCATATAGAGTTAGTCGAGAGTGAGGCCCGTCGCCTCAGCGCCCTCCCTCCATCCGTTGACCCTGACCCTCAGTCACAGTCACAATCACAGTTAGAGTCAGATTCGATCACGTCAGACCAATTACAAGCCCTCATCAAGGGATTTAAACCGCGTAAAGCACCGGGCGCAGACGGCATTTCTAATAAAGCGCTCAAGAACTTTCCTATCCAAGTACTTGCTTTACTTACATTAATTTTTAATGCTTGTTACGATCAATGCTACTTCCCGGACGCCTGGAAGGAAGCAATCGTAATAGGTATACCTAAACCGGGCAAACCGATTAATATACCGTCGAATCACCGCCCCATTAGCCTCCTCAAGGCTTTAGGGAAGTTATTTGAAAAAACAATTCTCGCGCGCCTTCGTGCTCATCTTTTTGGTAATGACTTAATCATACCACAACAGTTTGGTTTCCGTCAGGGGCACTCATGCCCACAGCAAGTACATAGAATAGTAGAGTACATCTCGAGCGGTTTTTACCCGCGTAAATACAAAACAGCGGCCGTCTTCTTTGATGTTGCGAAGGCCTTCGATAAGGTTTGGCACGCAGGGCTTATTTATAAGCTGCATCAACTAGAGATGCCCGTTGGGTTAATTCGTTTAGTTAGCTCGTACCTACATAACCGTACATTTCGATTCAGATACGAAGGTGCGTTATCGTCACCTAGGCCGATAACGGCAGGCGTACCGCAAGGTTCAGCCCTCTCGCCATTGTTGTACTCCGCGTACACCAATGATATTCCCGTTCCGAGCAACGGTGTTCAATTATCTCTTTTCGCTGACGATACAGCACTCTATCTGAAGGGCGCGAGCCCCCGCGCAATACTAGCAAGGCTCCAAGCCTCGGTCAATAAGTTAGGTGACTGGTTTAGGAAGTGGCGCATCGAGGTGAATCCCGACAAAAGTGTCGCGATTTATTTCGATGTAAAGCGAACAATTAGGGTAGTCCCCTATAACACTAAATCGCTTAAAATGCTGAGTACTAACATCCCCTGGCAAACATCTACCAAGTACCTGGGTGTGACGTTGGACAAGTCTCTTTCTTTCCGACCTCACATTCAGAGAGTCACAAAAAACGCGCGTTTTTACTTAGGCCGACTCAGCGGTGTGTTAGGTCGAAGTAGCCGAATGTCACTAAGAAACAAGCGAACCCTATATAAAGTTTGTGTGCGTCCCGTTTTAACGTACGCCTCTCCCATCTTTGGCCACATTAAGCCTTCAGCACTTAATAAATTACAAGTGGTTCAAAATCTTTTTTGCCGTAAAGCGACCGACGCGCCGCTATATGTTAGGAATGCTGACTTACATAGAGATTTGGAACTTCCAACTCTACAGCAACATATCAAAGACATCTCTGAGCGATTCTTCAAATCCGCAGAGAATCGCCCTAATAATTTAATTCGCGAGGCGTCGGACTATGAGCCGGCGCCCGCGAACAAGCCCCATTATCGTAGGCCGAAAAATATTCTTTCGGACCCTCCCAATCAGTTATCAGTCGATCTCAATCGCCTCTTAGAGGCACTAGATTTATAGTCGCACTAGACTTATAGTCGCACTTACATTGCGAGCCTTCCGCTCGCGCAGCTTCACTGCAGACATAGCGCGTCCTAATAGAGGGCGCGCAGTTTTATTCTAAAGCGCGTTACGCTCATGTTTATTGAGTAGCGCTTGCGTCGTCCCCCCCCCACGGGGCGATCGCATCATATGAAGCCTATATTACGGTGATTACTTTCCATCAGGTGACCCGCTTGCTCGTTTGCCTCCTTCTGCTATAAAAAAAAAATATATATGAATCTCTCCAGGTTCATGGCAAGTTCATGGGGGTGTTTAGTCAGTAGGAGTCTGACTTAACTTCGCCAGCCGCCTGGTGTCGTACTCATGTAGAGTTCACCTCCTCCCTCCTCTCGGTGTCCGGGAGGGTGTCTGCTTCACAGGCGAAAAACAAAAAAAAAAAGTCGCTTTACCACTTTGCAGCGATTTTCGTATGAAGCGCACCGACCGCCCGGGTGCGTGCCTGTACCAAATAGACGACGCGGTGTGCAAGGGATTTTGACCTTTAGACTGGTAATGTCTGCAGCAATGAAAAAGTCCTTATTTTTTCAGGTACAAATACTTGCACCTACAATAATATTGTAGTCTAATATATTTATGCATTTTAATACTAAATCTAACATTGTGAACTACGGCTTATGTTCTGCAAAAATCCACTAGGAGATTCGTAATGTGTCGCGCGCACGCGGGGCCGCCCCCGGAGCCCCGGAGCCCCGGGGCGCCCGGCGCGGGGTGGCGAGGGACGGTCGCTGCAATTAACGCCAGGAAATTGGGAACGGGCCCCTACTGTTGCAGAAATTGCTGCCCACCTCACACGGGCAGGCGGGGCAGGCGCCCATCAACGTTTCACTATTACCGAACGTTATCAAACAAAAATTGTGATAGATGTAAATAATAAGAATAAAACTGTATAGCGTAAGAACTCTAGCCTCAAGATTAGTGAGTAAGAAATTAAATTTAAAAAATGACTCTTTTCTTGAAGAGGATTATGGCAACAAAGTAAATTTAAAAAAAAACGTTATCAATGATCTACATACATGCACCCACAACTATTATTACCAAAGAGTTGGTGTAAAGACAATAGCCCGACAAGTCCGTCCGCGACCTTTACGCGGATCAATTTCTTCCGTGGTAGCGTCTGGCACTGATTTGTCTTTACAATTAATATTAATTACAATAATATTAACCTACCTTGTAAGACAAGAAATTTTATATTTGTAGTCAGTGACGTCTGTAAAGCTCGCGCACGAACTTGTCGGGCTATAGACAATGTGGACCGCAAAAACAGTGCACTGCCACACTCCACGTTTTTAGATAGATAGATAATAATCCTCAGCGTGATGATAGACCCATTACCGCCTTATGCTGTTGGATGTACTTATAAGCATCAGTCTTCAGTCCGTTACTCGCCTTTTACGACCCACAAGAGAAGAAATGGGCAAGTCATAATAATATGATCTACGGCAAGTTAAAAAGTTAAATTCTTTGGTGGAACAGGTGTAGAAAAAAGACGTGTTGTAACTGAAGTACTAACGAATGGCTTTATTGATTCTAATTTTGCAAAGCAAACTAAGAGCCACCGCCCACATGATACTTTTAGCATCGGCGATCGGCGATTTTGCGACTGGCATCGCGTTTTATCGACTCTCTGCGTTCGTTTGCAGTATCGGAATCACGCGTTTTAGAGCCACCGCACACACGATACTTTTACCTTCGGCGATCGGCGATTTTGCGACAGGCATCGCGTTTTGGCGACTCTCTGCGTTCGATTGCAGTATCGGAATCGCGAGTTGTAGCGATTCAGTCGCTGCATTCAGCTTATAAAAAGCGTCTAAATCGCCGATGGCGGCTGCTAAAAGTATCGTGTGTGCTCTAGCCCTTAGCGATTCAGTCGCTGAATTCAGCTTCTAAAAAGCGTCTAAATCGCCGATCGCCGCTGCCAAAATAGCATGTCTGCTCTGGCCCTTAGTGGTTTAGCATCGGATAAATATAAAAAAGGGATAGCCTGTATTCTGGCCGACCGACACGGCTGGGCATATGCTTCCCATCATTGATATCGAATCAAAGGATGTTTCCTTTCGAAGTTCTCATCTCAAGCGCTTGTTTAATTCACAAGTTGCCAGCGTTGTCTCATCAATGTCTACGTATCCATTTCACGGTGAACTGTACAACAAACTACGGAAACTTCAAAACGCAGCCAATGGTACTATTTACAGGCCAATCTTTATTGTTTGGCATGGCTGCCAACTTTCACCTAACTCACCGGATATGGTGATTCGCGTTTTGCTGTGGCGACACTGGCGGTACTGACGTTTGGAGGTAGCGAATAAATAGAACGCACAGCGCAGGCAGCACAGCAGTTCATAAAGAAGTGTCAGGGGTTGACATGACACGCCACCACAGAGCCACGATGAGCTGCCGACCTTCGCGATAATAGGGTAAGTTCCCATACAAAACTGTCCGATCAGCTGACGACAATTAATTATAGTATGGGAGGTCGACATTTTTTTGTCATTTTTGCACATAGGTTTCTTAGCGAAAGTGTTCAGTTTCCTGGGTGGAACTCACTTACCCTTAATTTCATTAAAAAGAATAAAAATTAAGGGTGTACTATACAATAACATCCTTATTGGCTCAATCTGGCCTGATCCCATGTGCTTATTGATCATGTGGGTAAGCCTGAGCAGTGAGACATTAAAAGGCTGACACAAAAAACAAGCAAACATAAAACGTAAAAATTGTCAAAACTTTGGTAGGAAGGAGAGAGCTTTGCAGTGATCGTTTTTCTCTTTTTTTTTTGTCTTTTTTTTGTCTGTCTATGTATTATTTGGGATATTCTTATTTACAAACATTAATAAAGCGCTCTACTAAAGCACTCATGGTGCGCGGCAGGGTGGCAATTCAGCAGGGCATATTACGCGCTCCGCCAAGCGGACCTGACCCGCAACAGTTTCTGTACGCACGCCAGCTGATCAAACTACTCACAACTGTCAAATTTCTCCAATCAATATTCATCCTTATACTCAAAAGATAAAGTTCAAAATGTGTTAAAGAAATTCGAATATTTTGCGGTAGGTTGACCTACTGGCGTCTGTACCTTGCAATTCTAAAGAGAAATATTCGTTCATACTTTTGCTATACAACTTTTTAAAAGCACGTGTGGGCACTAACGAGCGCGCACAGTCCCGTGAAATTACTTTTCCACACATGTAGGTTAGTGAAAAGAGATTTTAAATGTGCTTTTCGGTCTTTTAACGGTTGGTTTAATAATTTCTTTGAACCATTTGGCTTGGATAAAATAGTTACTTATTTAATTTTGAATTGTTTTTAATGATACTTAGTAAAAATTAGTTTTAAAAATAGAATAGCATCCATTGCTTGCTGACAAGGAGCCCACACAACGTTCGTGGCTGGCCTAGAAGGAGATGGCGGCGGGACGAGCTGGTCTACTATCGGAAACACTGGCAAGTTACAGCCCTAAGTCATGAACAGTTAAGGAGGATAGAGGGAGGTCTTTGCACAGCAGTGGGTCAAGCCGGATAATAGAATAGCATCCAATAAGCTGTACTTAACCGAAGTTTGACAATCATGTTAAATAAAAACAAAAATACTCAATACACCTATTACCTAACTCATCAAAACAGTCATCAAAAAGATAGTTGTGTCGCCTTGACGGCCACGAGACGTGACGACATCGACAAAACAAATGGTTCATAACTTTCTCCGCGAGGCCTTGGCCTTGCTCCTCACTTAACCTACAGCTTGCCCTCGAATCTGATACAGTGTATAAATAAATACACTACTGTCGTCGCCGGGCGTTGTCCGCTACTAAAATTAACGCAGACGGATCGGTGAATGTGCCGCTGTCTATGTGCAGGGCAGGGCGGTCACAGAGTTTGTGTTTCTCTTATTTTGTTCGAACAACAGTGATGAGACTTTTGTTGAAATGAAACACTTTTTCACGGATTAACTCGCGTTTAATTTACTATTTACATAGTTTTTATATTATCCTGACGTTTTGAACCCTTTACAGGGTCCGTGGTCACAGGGAGACTGAGGTGTTTCATCTCATTGTTAGAAGTTATTTGCCTACCGTCAAAAATTTTTATATTTAACCGGGTGCGTTCAAGTTTACATAATACGAGCTAACAATATTTTTAGGTCTGGCAATGTGTTGCTGTTGGGGCTGTGATTTGATGACCTGTATGATAGGGTCCCAAGCAGGTGGTAAATTCCAACCATCCTCTCTATTGAAATTACGATGTTTTTTAATTTCAATAGCCTCGCGTATCATCCTAGGGATGAATCGTTGTTCCTTGGCGAGTATTTGAGGTTTGTCAAATCTGATGTAATGGTTTGATGAGACTTTTGTTACCCTAATTACATTAAAATTATTATTTTCTATAAATAAATTAATATAATACTAGCGGTCCGCCCGCGACTTCGTCTGCATGAACACCCCGTGTCCCGAGACAAAACTAAAAAAAAAGTCATACAAACCTTGTTCTGAAAATTACGAACTCAACAAAAAAGAATTAGCCAAATAGATGCAGCCGATCTCAAGTGATACGCGAATATACATTCGTGGCAATTGATTTTTATTTATATTGGTTCAAAAGAGTATCTGTTTGTCCTTTCTTAAGTCAAAACGGAGTAACGGATAGACGTAATTTCTTAAGTTTTCCACTTGTAGGGAATGAAAGTTATTACAGTTTTTTTTATTAAGACCAAAATAATAATGTTACTCGTACCGAGGGCACTCGATAAACACTTGACGGCAGACCTAATGACCACTCCGTCAGTTTGAAAGCTTTTACACTGCTAAGATAAAAAAAAAAGTTAATAAAAACGCAATCTTTCCCTATATCTACTTCCTTAACTATAATCGCAAGTAAAGGGCATAAAACGGGACTTTCCAATTAGAGTACCTATTATGACCGGAGCCGAGAAATAAAGCGGCAGCCGTAAGAATAGTCTGCAGAAATTAATAAAGGTTATTGAAGCAAAGGAGGTGGGCCAGAGTCAGGGTCGAGCAAATGGAAATCTGTGGTCTCCGCCTGCTCCTCCGGGAAGCGGTCTTGATGTATGTATGTACTAGCGGCCACTCGCGGTTTCACCCGCGTGGTTCCCGTTCCCGTGGGAATATCGGGATAAAAAATATCCTATGTGTTAATCCAGGTTATAAACTATCTGTATGACGAATTTAATCCAAATCCATTCGGTAGTTTTTACGTGAAAGAGTAACAAACATCCATCCATACTTACAAACTTTCGCGTTTATAATATTAGTAGGATGTTAAATGGTTATTATGATGAGTGAGCCGCGGTCGGAGTTTAGCTATGGAAAGGGCTATGCTCGGAGTCTCTCTGAGGGATCGGATTCGAAACGAGGTGATCCGGCAGAATACTAAGGTGACCGCCATAGCCCACCGGACTAGCAAGCTGAAGTGGCAGTGGGCCGGGTTGACGAGCTCTGGAGTGGAGACCGCGTATCGGCAAGCGTATATATATATAGCGTAGGACGCCCTCAGACAAGGTGGAGCGATGATCTTTGCAAGGTGTAGGTATAGCAAGAGCTGGATGAGAGAAGCCGCGGATCGTGCTCAGTGGCGGAAACTATATGATGATGATGATAAACTGTTGGATTCTGATTGGTTACTATGACTATTATTCATGTGTTATTACTGTAATAAATAATAATAATACTAAGCCGTAACCCCTACAACATGACATAACAGATGAGCGCGGGTCTAGCATTCAGAAAGGCGTGGGCATTTGACGGACAGTTAAATTTCTATCCAGGGCGAAATAATAGTGAAATACAACAGTAACAAAAAGTTTTACATAGAAACGACGGCGTTACACGCGCCTGACCCCTGTCGAGCTGACCGACGACCCTATCAATCTCTTTGACAGACACTACACCATCAAGCGATTAGAAAAGCTTCTCTAACGTACCAACAACAGGTGATCAATCCGTATCATAATCTCCTCTAAATAATGTTCATCGTTATAAATCAGAAATTCAGACATTAATCACAGACAAAGGATTTGGGATTTGAGGTAAAAGTAATAATAATATATTGAAACACACCGGGCCCCCAATCCATTACCGAAACAACATCTAAAAGCAATGCAATTAATCAACGGGCCAAAGAAAAGTCGGTTCAGCCATAATCATTATTTTCCATCAATCAAACAGCTAGTGGTTTTTCCTTGTTCCAATAGTGCTGGACTATATTTTACATTCGATCGGATGACCTCATTAATATAAAATCGGTAATAAATAACACAATGACCATTGAAAAATATAACGTCATTAAATAATTTCATTCGCACGATTAGGTGCTTCATAAATTCAGAACTGTTCTAATAATAGATCTAATGAAATTATTAATATAGAGAATACAATAATCCCCCTTGTAACACGTGCGCAACGATAATTAATTAATTAAATTTATTGTGAACACTCGATTCATATAGGGTTGTATCTCTAAACCACGGATTTTGGAGCTTAAAACCCGGACGTGTGTGTGAGCCAGGATTTTGGTTTAGGGCATCACACACTCCGATTCCCCTCCCTATATACCTGTACGTTTTTTTTTGTAGACTACATGTTTTTCCAAATGGACAAAAGGGTGAAAATAGGCTATAAGTACCTCAACCTACCACGCTGGCCTATGCGGGTCGGTTTTTTTGACGACTGTCATCTTACATACGACAACAACCGGTAGCCACGGCTTACGAAGCACGGAGGAGCTTAAGTTTTTTAGTCACCCATCCAGTGAGCCGGCATTGCGAAAGTTGTTTAAGGGGGGCGGCGGGGGGGTTTTAGGCGGTGAAAACGGAAAAATGGGGTATTCCTCGAAGCGCACCCAATATGAAGCGCACCCAGACCAAGCGCACCTAAACTATTCCTACAAGCGCACCCGTTGGGTGCACTTCAGAATAGATAATTAAAATATTAATTTTTCATTCCTCGAAGCGCACCCACGGACAAAAATAGAGAGGAGCTTAAAAGATTCGTAATATTGATGTCGATAGAGACTAGGACTAGGTGCTTAAGCAACTTACTACGTGAATAATAAATTGAATCATGACAGTCATTTTGATCTAAAAGTACCAGGGAGACATAAATGAAAAGAGGTAGATAGGCGCGTTAGCGATCTCACTTACCTTTAGCTATCAGGAAAAAGAAATGAACGAGTAGTAGTAGTTAGTTGCCATCAATCAATAAAAATAAACGTACGTTATTCGTTATCGATATTTTCTGATAGTTAGTTACTACATCTCTTTCAACATTTTTTCCGTGGGTGCGCTTTGAGGAATGAAAAATTAATATAACCTAAACTATTCCTTCAAGCGCACCCAACGGGTGCGCTTGAAGGAATAGTTTAGGTGCGCTTGGTCTGGGTGCGCTTTATATTGGGTGCGCTTCGAGGAATACCCCGGAAAAATTGGCTGTTTTCTATTAACTGTTATTCAACATATTTTAGATATTTCGCACTGAAATTTTTATTTTGTAGGTATATGTGTGAGGGGATGACTGTTTCCAAAACACGATTGAAAACATTTTGCTCGATAGGAAAAAAATCCTGAAGTTACATCTAAAATTTTATATAAATGCGAATTACGACCGTGTTTTACGATAATAATTCCTATAAAATCATAAACACGTAGGTAACCTCTTCGCTTTTTTGACTGATTTGGATTTCCAAAAAACTAAACATTTTTATTAACTTTTTGATAAAAAATGTGAATGGCGCTTACGAATTGCCGCGGACCCCGCACCGCGCAACACCCGCGAGGGCCCGGAATAACGGCGGAATTTTCAATGACCACCTAACTGGCAAGATTGCAAACCGAACGTTATCCGCTGCGCCATATCTTATAGGTCTAACTACAAGACAATAGCACAGAATAATATTACTAGACAAAAAACAAGAACAACACTAAATGTATTGCTAAAATTGCAAACCACCTCGGCTGCGCTGTGACCATGAGTACGTAGCAAGGGTCGGAAACGTTATTTAAAATAACGTTTTTTAAACGTTTCGAACAGTTCTTCGTATTGTGTTTTTTGCATTGCGTTCGGAACGAAAACGAAATGGGAACGTTTTCAAAAACCGGTTTAATCCGCAGGACGGTGCTGCGCGGGTCGTGCTCGTGCGGCGACAAGTATGGACTTGTTTATATGCTGCATGCCGTTATGAAACATCGAGCAACACAAAACATAAAATAAAAACGGTTAAAAACGTTTTATTAAACGAAATCGATATATTTTTTTTAACGTTAAAAACGTTATTTATAACGTTCCGTTCGAACATAAACGAAACAAATTGTTCTTTAGGCATTTAACACGAAAACGTTTCGAAAAATATACCGGTATCCGACCCTTGGTACCTACGTAGTACTATTATTTATTCTGTACCATGAGGCGCCCCGTGCATTTCGAGTAGTTTTAACGTCATATATTTATTTATTTTTAGGAAGGCCAACGACACAAAATAAACATTTCAAAACCCACGGAAAGTCAGATAGAGACAGGCCCAATTCTTATTTTCTTTTACATGCTCGAATAGTGAACAGAACTAGCATTCAGCACACTGTCAATAACAAAGGTAATTAATTAATATTCAAACTAGCTTCCGACATTGATACGCATTGAAAACATGTCGTAGTTAATATATACTACTTATTGTATACCAGCCACTTTATGTGATTACGGCCGCCCGGTTCAACAAACAATACCTTCGTCAATATAAAAAAAAAAAAAACAGAGCCTTGCGCAGACGAGCGAGTCTGACAATCCTCGGTGTAAAATTATCCGTGACAATTAGATCACTTCAGACAGGGATTTTTAGACACTTTCTGTGGGACACCGTCTTATAAAAAAACGGCGGTTGCAGTGATGTATGTCTTGTCTTTCCTATTTTTTTTATTTCAGTGTCCGGTAGCGACGGACGACGCGACGGACGGTAGCGGCAACGGAACGCACTGCAAATCGGATTTATGTATGATGGTGTCACGTTTTGCCAACAGAAAGTGTCTAAAAATTCCCGTCTCATATTAAATGCAAAGCCGTGTGGCAGAACCAAGCGCCAAAATTTGGTACCTATGTGATCGTTGCTGGCGAATTGCGACGCGACGAACGCGAGATTTCGATGTTTCTAACGTTCTTTCTATGACCGTTGACTTGAGAATGCCAAAAAATCAGCAATGGAATAGAAATTCTGGAAATGGAAAAAATAGCTAAGTAATACCTCAGGTCTGATAGAAAAGCAGCCTTAGGCGTGTGGCGGCTTAAGTTATGCAAAATAATAGTACAACAAAACCACACATCCGCTGATACGGCGGCAGGCGGCAGCGCGTTTATGTGATTGTTATGACTGCGATGCATTGTTAATGGCCTAACAGCATGTTTATTAATCAATGAGGAATGCGTTGACAGTACAGTCGCAATCATAACGTTATTTATATTATAATTAGTTCTCTAGATTTTTAAGATGGTTGGCCCTCTCATTTGCTGTGCCCTAGCAGGGCGTCACATGTATCCTTAGCTTAAGAGGAAACACTACGTCGAAGTGGCATGCAAAATTCTCATACAAAACACATAAAACCGACGTTTCGTAGACCCCTGTTTCCTCCTTCAGAACTGGGCCAATTTTTTATTATTTTTTCAGCATCGGTTAAAGAAAGAGATTTTCTGTACGTTTGATTTTTTTTTAAACCAGCCACTTAATGTTTCTGAAGACGCGTTAAAACGGAGTGATTTCGCAAAATTTTGAAGGCTCCTGGTTATTAAATAAATGACTTAATGCAAAAAAATCAAACATACAGACATAGAAAATCTCTTTCATTGACCGATGCTGAAAAAGTAATACAAATTGGTCCAGTTCTGAAGGAGGAAACAGGGGACTACGAAACGTCGTTTTTCTGTGTTTTGTATGAGAATTTTGCACGCCACGTCGACGTAGTGTTTTAACACCTCGCAATGAATGTGATATGCAATAAATGAATGAATAAATAAATAACGTACATGTATCCACTTTAACCAGTTCGTGGCTTATGATATTTATGAGGAAATAAGGTATTAGCATTACTATATACGTATTAATGTTGATGCTGACTGTACGTCCGATAATGCGATCAACTCATTATTTTTAATAACCAGTCAAGACTTGAAATAAACAAGTGGTCGTTGTCGTGAAAACGGAAATATAATATACCTTGCATTTGGAAATATCTACCCAACGCAAGTCAACATTCAGTTTTCCCATAGTTTATTATCATTAGCCCATACCATAGACTAATAGCATATACATAGCGAAGCACGGCCGTCTTTTACTGGATCTGAGTCCAAATAGGATTAACATAATTGCACCACGTTTTGATAAGCAAACTAACTAACACTAGTTAGATGTGTTAGTTTGTTCGCCTGGCCTACCAAGGCAATTCTAATAGCAAATTAATTCAAGGAAATTTTTATCACCCATCTCAACTAACTAACGGCACCCAGCTTAACCCTGGCAATCGTTCTATAACAATGAACTGCAGTGCAACTCTCCTAATATATGAGTTTATAGTACGAAGAAAAGTTTTTCTTTTAATAATATTATAACAAAACCCATAAAGTTACTACGAGTATACCTAGCGAGAAACTTTATGAACAAAACCACATCCGCTGATATACGACGCACGGCAGCGCGCTTGTGTGATTGTTATGACTTGTTGATGGTCATACATAACATAATAATATTTCATTAAACTAATGAGTTTTTAAAACAATTGATAAATCGGCCCTAAAATAAACACTTTTACGTTGGCTGGCGGCAATTGGACAAGACGAGCTGAGGGCCTAGACTAGTGGCATAAACCCATATAGAATAGAATTATGAATCTATGAGATGAGAAGTCATTTCGAACACAACATTTCCCTATAAAGTTTTCCTCAAAAGTTTATCAAAGGACTTCGCTTTACAAGATGATAAATGTGAATTCGCAAGAAACGATTACGCATTCCCCTATTACGACAACGCTCGTAACGCGGCGTAAACAAGTGTCAGGTGCATCGGCCGTCCGTCCGTCCGTCCATCCGTCCGTAAACAGCCGCATAAATAGCGGTGCGGTGGTTGACATATCGAACGAGCGCGCTGATTGACACGTCATTACTACACTACAATACAACTGACTTTACTACATTAACTTCAGCTTTGAGAACTTGTTCACTCGCACTGGGCATTGTTTTTAATTGTTCCGTACCTACCTAAAAAGGAATAACGAAACTTATGTCAGATTTCTCTGTTGCCCTGAGCCTTCTGGGTATTCATTTATCTTTCTACTCGACTACCCGTCCGAGGTGCTACCGAAAAAAGCCCCTGTACTTTTACGTAAGGAACTCTATCTTAATCTGTGCCTCTTACATCTACAGAAATCTATTCAAGGTATTCTTTGAACGACATGCAAACTGGTAATGTTTCTTTTGCATTTGACTGTGTAACTTAAGAGGAAACACTACTTCGAAGTGGCAAGCAAAATTCTCATATAAAACACAGAAAAACGACGTTTCGTAGTCACCTGTTTCCTCCGTCAGAACTGGACCAATTTTTTATTAATTTTTCAGCATCGGTTAAAGAAAGAGATTTTCTATGTCTGTATGTTTGATTTTTTTTTAAAACAGCCACTTAATGTTTCTGAAGACGTCTTATAACGGAGTAATTTCGCTAAATTTTGATGGGTCCTGGTTATTAAATAAATGACTTAATGTAAAAAAATCAAACATACAGTCATAGAAAATCTCTTTCTTTAACCGATACTGAAAAGTAATAAAAATTGGTCCATTTCTGAAGGAGGAAACAGGGGACTACAAAACGTCGTTTTTCTGTGTTTTGTATGAGAATTTTGCATGCCACGTCGACGTAGTGTTTCCTCTTAATATTGTCTGCCTCTATATATACTATATACTTCCAAAAAAAATGATAAATTTGACGAGGCAGCCGCCGCGCACTGCCATAAAATCACGTTTCAACCAACGAGCCGCGCGCCGAAAACCACTCTGAAACATCACGCATCCCAAACATTGGACACAATCCAGTTTTATCGCTAAGCGAACAGCAAAGAGAGTTGGCATCCGGCTTGCATTTTCATGGACGATCGGCCAACGCATTTGAATAACAAAACTGCTCTTTTTTCGTAGTCGAAATTGAGTTGTCCCCTAACGCGACGGGTTAAGGTTACTTATTGGACGTAATTTGCTAAAGCGTTGGCAAAACATCATCGGATTATGCCAAGAGCGTACGTACGATCATCCGCCGCCGCCGCAGCTGTCATTTGACATAATATGTGTATCTGAGTGAAACTAATGTATTGTTTACATTGGCAACATCATTACATCATCTTTGATACAATGTAATATAATACTAATATAAAAATACATACACGCGTAGAAAAAGAAACTTCTTTGTTCGTCGGTTTAGGTTACTCTTGACTTGACCTGACTTACGAGAACGTCGATCAGCGGGTCTATCGGCAAAAAAATATGAATATGGGCATGGGCTTCATTTGACATTTGAAGCCCATAATATGCCCATATAAGGACAAAATATGGGCTTCAAATGTTAAATAAAGGGACAGGGGTTGGACGGAGGATGTCCGCCAAGTTGCCAGAATGACAAATTCTCAGTTACAGTATAAAGAGTATTCTCAGCGTGCTGCTAGCATGCCTTGTAAGTACGTCCTAGATTCTTTCACTGTGCTATTTGTACCCTCAGGAGATTAGTTGAGTGCAAAGTAACCACGGCTCGTTGAACTATTGTTTGCTATACGACCTATTTACTTATGCATTTCATGTTTAGATAGCTTGATCAATTTTTTATTTTATTGAGTAAGTATAACAACAGCCAACATAAATCTATTAATATACAAATAAGAGTATTATAGCTAAGTTGATTAGGCCAGAATCTTTTTGTATTATTTTTCCTTTTGCACCGTATTTAAGTAATAATGTATTTTTTTATGTGATAAGGAGGCAAACGAGCAGACGTCTCACCTGACGGAAAGTAATCAGTAATCAATCACCGTCGCCCATGGACATGGATGGATATTTTGTGAGAGGGTGGTATTATGCCGGGCGAGCCGGCCCAATTCGTGCTGCAACGCAGCGTGGCTTTACCACTCAAGAAATTACCACCACACGCTACATACATAATATAATCACGACTATTATCCCCGAAGGGTTAGTCAGAGACTAGGCAATGAGGACAGCAAAAGCAGTCCTCTACCATAGTCCACTTTTCACCAAATAGCGACTGCACATGTGCTCAGCGTGACACCGCTATATGCTGTTGGAAGTATGTGCAGTCTTTAGTTCGTTGGTCGCCTTTTACGACACCCAAGGGAAGAGAGGGGGTGGTAGTATTCTTTCACCTCTACGCGACAAGGTTAACTACCACTACGACTACCACTCACGGGAATTTTTTTTTGCCCGTGGTACTACCATCCTGTCTGGTAGTACCACGGGAGATTTTACACTACCCGTGGTACAACTTATCAATTTAATATTTCGAGGTATGCTTAAGCTTGAAAAATCGACTGTTGTTCTAGGGAATATTAAATTAATAAGTAGTACCACGGGTAATGTAAAATCTCCCGTGGTACTACCAGACAGGACAGTAAGTACCACGGGCAAAAAAAAAATCCCGTATTGCTACCAGTAGGACCATAGGTAGTACAACGGGCACAGAATAATATTACTAGCCACGGGTAAGTACAGCTCTAATACAGTATTATTATGATTGTTTTGTTTTATTTTCTCAAATTATAACTGGTTATCCCTGTAACTACACGGGTGTGTAAACAAAGTAATTACAGGGAGTTGTGTTATTTTATTACGTATTCCGTGGTGGTATGAGGTTTGCATGCGTTGTCACAGAATAAATAATAGGCGTTGTGTGGTTATTTCACCCTTTTATTATTATCGATCAGCCTAAAGCCACGAGCACTGTAAAGAACGTTATTTTATTTCCTTTCCGTTATTTACTGCCACACAGGAAGTGTGGCAGGCCTGCCACACTCCTGTGCTCATATTACTCTCATAACGTTCTTTACAATGCTCGTGGGTTACGCAGGCAGAAGGATCCTAGCAAATGGAAAGCGTGGCCTGCGCCTAGCCCTCCGGCAAACGGGCGTCATGTTTTTTTCCCCTTTTTGCTGGGGTTTTCTGGGGTACAATTTAAATTTTTTTATTTAAAAATAAATAAATAAAATAAAACGCTCACCTGAAATATTTTTTAGACCCTACTAAGCCTTAGGACCAAATAAATTAATGACTCCAAAAAAAATAAAATGCCTTTATAAAAAGGGTCCTAAAATGTACTAAATTATGGTCCAAAATAAATAAACACACATCACAACAATTGCATATATTGTACAAATATTCTTTTTGTTTTCCAAAATGGATAAATGATCACCAAATTACATTATCATCATGATAAAAAGCATACTTTAAAACGCATAATTCAATTAAGTCATAGTTTTATAAAGCATAATCGAAGTTATTTTTTTATTGGACAACAGAAATACTAGCTGCCCTGCCCTTGTAGGTCTCGTGATAGGCAATCGCGAAACGCAGCGTAGTGATTGTCTTGAATTTCGAGGTAATTTTTTTATTAAAGACCATCGCGAAGCGCATTACCAGCAAAAATTACCAAATTGAAACTCGAGGCATAAAATATTGCTATTATCTATTTGGTGACAATATAACATATTTGGTCTGAAATGCAGTTAAAAGGTATTCACATATTATTAATAAGGTATTAAAATAAAATATATAAAAAATTAAATTGTATCCTTTTTATAATATTTTAGGAAACACGATTTGGTGAGCATTTATCCGTTTTGGTAAGCGTTTCGAATTTATTGGTAGTCAAATTGATACTTTTTTGGTAGGAGTTTAAACACAAGCCTTTTTTCTGTCCGCCACAACAGTGGGTCAATATGCAAAACTACAATATTACGACTTGTGAAACTCGTGAAACTCTTCAGAGCTGGGGCCTCCCTCACTGTATCTTAAGAGTATAGGGCCTCTAGTAAGACTCTGAAATCCACTGTCATGATTTTCATTCCAAGCATAGTAATCGATCTTTCAAATTACATTAGTAACATAACACACACATCATCGGTTTACATGATATTAATTTCAACAGTGCTAGCAATACAGCTCGTGCTGTCGTGGGCATGCAACAAAAACAGGAATTACCGCGCCGCCGTGAGCGTCAAGTTGGCAGGCACACCATGGAATTAGATGGTTTTGAATATGTCAAAAAATTGTGTATAAATAGTGATAAATAGTGACGTATAGCATATAAATAGTGATACTATGGTTCAAAAGATATTTGAGTATCTTGGTGTGCCTGCTAACTTGACGTCAAGATAGCAGGCACATTAAGAAATACAGTTCGTATCAATGTGATTTATATGTCAAAAAACTGTGCATAAATAGTGAATCGAATACGCAAAATTTCAACAATTGTACTTCAATACAAACCGAGATATTACGGTCTCTAAGTGGGCTGCCAACTTGACGATTCTTACGATGGCGATTCCAGAGAAACGGGTTGAAGTTTTAAACAAATAAATACATGAAAAAATTGTGTGTGAAATTGTGAATCTTTCAATATATATAAAAAAAGAATTCTTCTTTGCTATTTTCCGAAAATCTAATGTAAACTTCTACCATACATTCGATTTTAAGTACAATCGTGCACAATTTTATTTATTGACTTAAGATACTGACATAAAGTCTAATTATTTTTAATTCAAGTCATGAAATTACACTTAATCTATCGTTGTAATGTCAGTTTCACGTTATTTCTATTGAAACTTATGTCAAGCAATTTGTAATTTTAGTGACTCGAATTAAAAGTCTCGGGATAGTGGCGGACGAGCGAGTTTAGCGAACGACCGAGAGATGGCGTGATTTTGTTTACGTGCGGTGAGCCGGTGATACGAGAATGGTGCGCGAAAAGTTTTATTTGTTTGTGTTGAAATTGATAAGCAGTGAGTACAAATGTACTCACTGCTTATCAAAGTAAATATGAAAAGTTTTGAATGACTGAGAAAATATCTACCTCACATTAGGTACAATGGCGGACTCCGTCGCTTTACCAGTCTAAAGGTCAAAATCCCTTGCACACCACGTCGTCTATTTGGTACGGGCACGTAGGTATCCGGGCGGTCGGTGCGCTTCACACGAAAAAACGACCCCGACCGTACCTAGGTATATCTTTTTTGTAAATACCATAATAGAAAATAAGCTGCGTACCTATAAAAATGTAGGTTGTTATTAAACGATTTAAACACTTTCACTTCTGATGCAAATGTACTCACTGCTTATCAATTTCAACACAAACAAATAAAACTTTTCGCGCACCATTCTCTTATCACCGGCTCACCGCACGTAAACAAAATCACGCCATCTCTCGGTCGTTCGCGACACTCGCTCGTCCACCACTATCTCGAGACTTTTAATTCGAGTCATTAGAATTACAAATTGCTTGACATAAGATTCCATAGAAATAACGTGAAACTGACATTACAACGATAGATTTAAGTAACACCAAGATACTCAAATATCTTTTGAACCATAGTATCACTATTTATATGCTATACGTCACTATTTATCACTATTTATACACAATTTTTTGACATAGTCAAAACCATCTAATTCCGTGGTGTGCCTGCCAACTTGACGCTCACCGCGCCGCCGCCGGTAAGCGTGTAAACAATAGCATTGTACGACTAAACGACATTTTAATCGACCAAGTTGAAGTTTCTAATCGGAAAAGGCTATATAGAGAAACAAATTATATCACGGTTTTATTTATAAATAGATGATAGGTCTTTTCATGGCACCACCTGTTTAATCAACTGATAATTTTTCAGTGCGTTGATTTAAATAAATAAAACGAGCAATATTAACAATGTCTGAAACCGAAGATATGCATAGTTTAAATAAATCAAGTTAGGGGGCTTAAAATCTAAAATTATGATATAAAAAGTCAACTTATCAACTCGTGTCTCCGCAAAGTAGAACCTGAACGTACCTGAAACAAATTAAGATCAATAATTAATAAAGAAAAGATTGGTGTCGTCAGTTTGTCACACTGGAATATAATTTTACCTTATTGTGTCAACGCTTGATTAAGTACTATTGTATTATTATTCAACAAATATAGTACTGCAACAATTAATACTCAACAATACATAACTATAAAAATCATTGGCACGAATTATGTTCGCATGTACAAACTGCACTTGCGCTCAGCATGATAGTGGTGGTGAGCTCATCTCCGCTATGTTTTGTTGGTTGTATGAGCACTCTTAAGGCGCTTATATTCCCATTTTTAACAATTTCGATTGATTGTACTGCCACCAATATAAAACATACAGTTCTAAAATTCATATATAATATAGTTGAACATATTATCTAGTGACTCTTAAGACAGAAACATGATTGGTAATACTTCACTCGATAGAAAAAAAATCAAAGATAGCTCTGTTCATCATACAAAAGATCTGTAAGTCAGATGATACATTAATAAATTACTTAATGTTTTTACCAGTAGAAGAAACTTTTTATTATCTAGTGAATGCAAAAGACACATTTTTTTATTTCACTTATTTTTTACTTTATAGGCAAAAACCCTATAAAACGCGCATATTCGCGCCGCTTTGCTGTTATACCCGTCCCTTACCGTCGTACTGTCGAGACAGCGAGAGAGAAGCGATCGAAATACCCTTATACGACATCCAAGAGTAAAGAAAGGTTGGTAGTTTCTTTTGATAACGCGCCACCACCCCACCACCCAGCTCACAGTACCAGATTACATACAATTTAATTACTTATCAGTAATTGATCAAGCGCGCCCGTTACGAGCGTCCATCGACCGATTAGGTATTTGGTAAACAAAGAAAATGGATTTCCGCTACGCCGGCGGCACCGCGCGCTCCACCGCATTTCTACGCTGCTGGTTGGCGAGATAATAGAACTTTTGTTGAGCACTCATAAAAATAGGTACCAGCCAGTTATTTGATTACAATCAAACGTTTTCAATAGGAGGCGACAAAATGAATTAATTTCAAAGTTAGCATTGCTCGTGTTCGAGCAATAATAAATGCTACGCAGCGGGCGGTGAAAGGAGCTACGAATATCAAGTTGCTTTGCCAAACAATTGTAGAAAATAACAAAATAGACTTCGTTTTGTATGTTGGGACAACACATGTTTTATTTTAAAATTCGTAACAAAATGTTGTTTATTATAAGTATAAAAAATTACTTTTGCTATGACATACATATTTAGCAGTGCTAAAAGCTTACATAGAGCATTGTATTAAAATAAACATGGGTAGGTACTATAATATGTGATCCTTTGCGTCACTCAGTAAGAATTTATCATATCAGTTTTCTACATTCAGGTCGAAAAGTATTTGCAGTTTTTTTATGGAACAGCTGTTATTTTTTTATGTAACTTCATATTGTTCCAATACAAATAGGTAGTTGCTTTTTGCACTTTATAGGATGACCCAGTTGCGGAGACTATATGCCTGTTACTCAACACCCTGTGTATTATAGAGGCTGGTGATCATACTGGCAAGCTCCCAGGTGCTGCGTCTTGGCTAGGATAACGTCAAAAGCACCAGCAGCAGGATTTGAAATGGCCGCGTTATTAACCCGGGGTCATGGGGGTGGAAAAGTGTTACACGGACGTTGGGGTGGGTCTCACAGACCCGTTCATTAGATAACAAATTATCCAATACTTTATAAATAACTAGCGGCCCGCTCACGCCTTCGTCCACACAAACTTAGACAAACCGTCATACTTCAGCCATTTAAAAAAATATATCAACAAAATATAAACAAAAACCGTCATTGCTCTATCTTTTAGTGAAAACCGCATACAATCAATTGCGTGGTTTAGGCGAATAATGCGGTGCCACAGACAGAGGAAAACAGCGACTTAACTTTATAATATGTAATGATTCGCGTTAAGTTAACATTGTATTTGAGTTCACAGCCATTACTGTCAAACTTATTATAATATACATACTCGGGGCCGAAGTATCCTCGGCTCACAAGTAGTAAATTCAATGTACTTAAAAAAATATAATTTATATAAATATTTTTCGCGGAAGGCAGTGTGGGGCGTAGGGTGATTCTGAGTTACTCTATTTATTCAGCGCTTTGCATTGTTTTCTATAAATTTTCATAGATATTTTAAGAATTTCTCACTTTAATGTTTAATGTTATTGTTTTAACAATTTGAATGCAAATTTTGTCGAGAACGAATTCTGCTCGTGGTACTTTTTTCACTTTTTTAGTTTGTAATTTGCTTTTATTTTGTATTCGCTGTAATAATATCACTACACACGATGTGTACACTGTTTGTTAGGTTATTGTTTAGCTCAACCTGAAATGCCAAGTATGTTGTCATATATGACTGTAACCTGTATGTGTACCTAAACCAAATAAATAAATAAATAATAAGTACTCAATACATAATCAGGTTTATCTCGATACGGGCATTGACTAATCTAGTAGTCTCAGGATGAATGTCGGCGATTACTGTATATATTACCGATATCTGCTGGTTACCGCATACAATTTATTGTGGCACCCTCATCATGCTGAAACATTAGCCTCCTTCAACCTCTATTACTCACGTGTACAACGTTAATTAACTATAAACGCTTTGTAATAGAGTTCAGAATTGTACGCTGCTATTTGGAAAGATCTCCTGTAGAGGTTGGAGTTTACTAGAATATTTTATGTTGACGTGTATAAGTGATAAATGGTTCTCGCAATCAACCCTCGTTCAATGTCAGTCAGGACAGGAGCGCCGGCTGTGATCCAAACACATTGCTAGGTAAATAAGCATAGTATAGCATCACAGATCCACTACAATATGTATTACCTATGCACAAAATATAAAGTATAACCTACTAGTAGTAGTTATACTACTATAAACCGTGTCCGTAGTGTTGAAAGAATACTACCACCGCCTCTCTTCCCTTGGGTGTCGTAAAAGGCGACTAACGGACTAAAGACTGCACATACTTCCAACAGCATAGAGCGGCGATGGGCTCACCACCTTCCACGCTGACTGAGCACATGTGCAGTCGCTATTTGGTGAAAAGTGAACTATGGTAGAGGACTGCTTTTGCTGTCCTCAAGTCTCTGACTAACCCTTCGGGAATAATAGTCGTGATTATACGTATTTATATATTTATTTTTATTTATTTAAAAAGGAAATCCAACAAAGAATACACCTGTTGGTGTATTCTTCTGGTGCTTACATTACAAACCTTATGTCTATTACACTAATGTTGCTCCAATTAAAGACGGCATGCAAAAACATCATAAAATATATTTTTTAAAGTATCTTGAAACTAGACTAAACAAAGCAAAATTACCACTCCGAGCTGAAATAAATGTGAATCTTTGTTCTATTATTTATTACTATTTATTAGTAATGTATCCTACTATCCTATTATAAACGCGAAAGTTTGTAAGTATGGATGGATGTTTGTTACTCTTTCACGTAAAAACTACTGAATGGTTTTAGATGAAATTCGGCATACAGATAAATTATAACCTGGATTAACACATAGGATACTTTTCATCCCGATGTTCCCACGGGAACGGGAACCACGCGTGTAAAACCGCGAGCGGCCGCTAGTGTAAGTATAAATATAAAGTATAGCAAAGCAACCAAAATTATTACGCCTAATATAACGCATCGGTGGCCGAATGGACTAAGCGCTCAGCTCGATATCCGGAGGGTTCGAATCCCAAGTCGGGCAAAGTGTGTATTCGGATTGTTTGATACACAGCCCGGGTTTGTGATCACCAACCCGCATTGGGCAAGCGTGGTGATTCAGCCAATCCCCATCACTTTTAACGATGACTTGATTGTAATGATGGAGGCCTGTGCCCTGCTTTTTTAGTCGTTTTAATGAAATTAAGGGTGAATTCCATCCATGAAACTGAACAACTTTCCCCGAGAAACCTATGTGTAAAAATAACATAAAAATTTCGACATCCCATACTATTGTTGTCAGCTGATCTAACGGTTTTGTATAAGAGGTCGAATTTTTTTTGGCATTTTTGCACATAGGTTTCTTGGGGGAAGTTGTTCAGTTTCATGGATGGAACTCACCCTTAATTTCATTAAAACGACTAAAAAATTAGGGTGTATACATGTTGTATGTAGCCAGAAAGAAATATTGATATTTATTTATTTTCACTGATCTAATTTTTTGTCACGTTTTTAAATCCTACCTTATTATACTTGAACATGACCCAACCCAGCGCAGTGTAATTCGTTACAGAATTTGATTAAATAAAGATTAATGTCTTGTTCTTAATTAAGGGTTTTCATTTTATCTTGTCGTCAAGCTCGACTTAAAGCAAAGTAAAGCTTTACTCTTCCTCAGGCTGCCGCGTTGTTTACAATGTTTGTTTGCTCTTGTCATACATCTTTGAGCTTTTATAAATATGCTTCTCTTGTATCTATTTTTCCTTCATTTAGTTAAGGAAACGTTCTCTCGACTTTACAGATTATTAAATACGTATTTCATTTTACTTATTTATATTAATATTGTATTTAACTAATACAACTAAAGTTCACGTATTAAAACTAATACACATCCGTTTCAAAAATCTGTAATTTAGTTTTCAAGAGACTTGCTTTTTAAATGTATGATAAAACTATATAAATAAACCACATTCTTGTGTGGAAACAAAATTTATTTATCATCTAAAACTGAGTCATAGATATAGCATCGATCTCTTTCTAGAAATTATAGTAGGTAGTTACAATCCTATGGCCATAAAAATACTGGCAAGCTCCCAGGGGCTGCATCTTGGCTAGAATAATGTTTGAAGCACTCGCAGCAAAATTTAAAATGGCCGCGTTATTAAACGCAGTGGAGTAAATACTCCGAAGGGAAAGGGAGTGGCATAGACACTGTTTTACGTTTTTATTTATTTTTATTTATAACCACATCATCATCATCACCACGCCGGCCCAACTCGGGTTGGTGGGTTTTACTCATATCTACATAAATAAACATTTAATGGTTTATTGTTTTGTCGACCTCCGTGGTCGAGTGGTTAGCACGCCGGGTCTGGCGTCGCGCCATCTCTGAGGTCCCGGGTTCAATTCCCGGTCGGGTCAATTTAGAGAAAAACTGTTTTTCTAAATTGATTTCGGGTCTGGGTGTATTTTATATGTTTATGTATATTTATCCGTTATCTTACCATATTAACGAGTTTCAAAAGAATAGTCATCTTCGTCTCTAGATAATTGGTGTAAGCGTAAACAAATTTAAATTAAAATAAAAAGAACAATATTTAACGATGGCGGCTCATTTATAGAATACTACTAACCCATTCTTCCCTTGGATGTCGTAAAAGGCGACTAACGGACTAAAGACTGCACATACATCCATCAGCATAGTGGCGATGGACTCACCACCTGTCACACTGAGCACATGTGCAGTTGTAATTTGGTGAAACGTGGACTGTGGCAGTAGACTGCTTTTGCGGTCTTCACTGCCTAGTCTCTGACTAACCCTTCGAGGATAATAGTCGTGAGAATATGTATGTAGATAGATAGATAGAATATTCTTTATAGTACACTAAAAACAAAACAAAAAATACAGAAAAAAGAAAATATTACAACTTAAAAGAAGTCGTACAATGGGCGGCCTTATCACTAAAAGCGATATCTTCCAGCCAACCTAGGGATGGAGACGATATACATCAGACACATAGTTGGCGGCGTTAAAAAAGTGACTACGTTTTAAACGAAATATATCTATATACCTGCACATATATATAATACAACATACACAAACATATCAAAAATAAATACTTAACTACATACACATAATAAATAAAAATAAATAATGAATAAATAGTGGAATTACATTGATAAGTAGTGATCCTTAACAAGCTTCTTGAAGGTTTGCAGCGACTTGTATGTATTTACGTATAAACATTTAAAATTGAATCGTGCTGCTCCCAGCTCACGTTGATGGAACTAGACGGCTCCAGGGACAAGCCTTAGATTGGTCGCGGCCACTCAGCTAATGAACTGTCACGTAGCGTAGTCCCTTGCGGGTATAGCCGCATTACCTTTTTTATTTTCTTAGCAAAACTTACTTAGCGAACAAGATTATCGGAAATAGATTCTATCAAGATAATGATTAGCCATGAGAAATGACGCTTTTGGAAAGCTGTCACATCCTCATTAGTCATTGCTAATTAATGTTGATGATAACCCTAAGTCACAAACAAAGTTTCATCAACAACATTCATAAACCTATTAGTGTTCCTAACCTAACCTACAGTTAGGCTCCAGCGTTTTTCACATAGACGCATAGGGAGATTGGGGCATAAATAACCCTCAAAGCTAACCCTAATCAAAAGCCTAAACCCTACCTATAAGAGGGTTGATAATGTATTAATGACAGCCACTTTACGACAACACCACCACGTGAGCAGCACCACGTGTTTAACATGGCTTGCAAATAAGAAGCACGGAACGCGAGATAATAAGGGTGAGATTGAGATATAGACAACGCGCTAACGAACAAACTCACCGAAATATTTCTAAAAAAAACGCCAAAGTAGGTATATTCTTTGAAAGCTTATGGCTAGTTTACACAGTGCGAGCTAGCGTACGAGTCAGCCTACCGAGTAGCTGCACTGCAGTAACTCACACTGTTTGGACGTCACTAACGAGTAACTCGCACGTGCACGTGGACAGTAGCTCGCATCCGAGTTACTTCAACATTTTTTGTTTTCACTCGCTTGCTCGTGCGCCAGCAACTCGCATGACAGCAGCTTGGCCGTCGCTTGCATTGTTTAGACGCGTTCGGCAGTAGCTCGCCAGTAGTCTGTGCGAGTGGGATAGTCGTGAGAAGAACCCGTGTATTTATTGTGTACTGCGCCTAAGTACTAGTGTATCGAATTCAAAATGGCGACGGATAGATGGTCTTCGGATAGTAATATTTCATTCATGAAATTATACAGACAGCCAGAAAACCTATGGAATTGTTTCGATTATAACTATTATTTATTATTTCGATAATAATATTGTTGTCATAGAGCGTATCACCGATTTTTTTAAGACGTTCACTCGACATCGCGGCTCCTCGCATGACTGGACAGCGGCACAGGGTATCGTGTAGACAGCAAAGGCGAGCCGAGCTACTAGCATGCGAGTTTAAAATTAGAGCAGCTGCCTACTGTCAGGCCAGCAACTCGCAACGTGTAAACCAGCCATTAGATTCATACGCAATGCAATGTAAAAGTATGTAGGTACACTGTAAATGCTGGTGTGGTAAATGACTTACACGATTTACTAAGGCGACATCACATTTCCACAATTCTCGTTCCTTTGGAAAAAATATATACTTTAGCTGTTTATTAAGTTGCGTTATTCCCCCGGCGTGCCGCCGCCATCCCGCGCCGGCTTTGACTTGGAAAAATATTTTTTATAATATACGTGTCGCGTCGTCGTCAAACAATATTATTTTCCAGGAGCCGGGATTACAAACACGGAACAAATAAGTTCTCATTTTATAATATAAAACACCCATACCCAGTGTTTTTGCGCTTGATTCTTAGTATCTCTCGGAAGAATCAAGAATCAATATCATTTATTCAGGTTAGGTCATGTTTTGGTTACATTCATTATGCCATCGGTTCAAACGTGACATTAAAGAACTACTATATAATGCCTTATCATATATTTTTATGCTCGTAAATAACAATATCTTGTTGCTGAATATAGGATGTTGCAAAAACAATAACCGCAGTTAAAGCAGTACTTCAAATTTTCATAGTTAGAATATGATCGTCAATAAGAAAATTCTGTCTAGCTAGAAAACGTCAAAACATTAAGACTTATTATTTTACCATTAAAATCAAAAAAGTCTACCAAAATGTAGTTTCTGATATACGAGTATAGGGAAAATATTTCTTAGATTATTTGGCAACACGTCGTGTATATTTCCTTCTCCGAAAAGGATTTAAGTAGTAGTAGAGTTAGGTTTATATCCTACGACTTTGCAAGGGTAAATTGGCTTGTTTGCCTCCATTTATACCAGAGCCAAGTAAATTCAACTACCAAACTAGCGAATTGATTTAACCTAATGATGGATTCGGGGATTCATGTAACCGTTTACTAAACAAATAAATGTTAGAAATGCGACAACAATTGTTTGCCTTTACACAAAACGTAACTTTCTAACGCTTCTAAAAATTACGTTGCTCCGAAACTCCGTTACGGTAATGGAGCATCGGAACTACATAATTTTTAGCAAGTGTTTCTGCAATACTTTTAATTTAAGCTGCATGACAAGCATTACAATAATATTTAAAACTAATAATATTTACAACAGGTAAAAACTGTTTTAGCTACATAAGGAATGCAGAAAATTTTGTTCGTTTACCTATATAGTATTTTTATAAGTTTTATTCCACTTTTAGATGTGGTAGCTTGTTATTAGCTTGTAAGTTACTATATGTTCTGTCTCTATGTAAATGATGCTGTAAGCTCCTAAAATAAAATAAAATAAAATACAATATATCTCCTTAAAAAGCTTCTTAATCAATGAATAGATAGATGTGTTACGAAAAGAGTATCCTAAACCGACGACCATAATTTAAGAATGTCTTATGAGTAAATGAAGCAACATAAGTGTGTCAGAATCGTAGCAAAAGATCGTAGCAGTGGTTTTCGCCTACCTATGTATGTTTATATAAACAATCATTGTGCAAAAGATCGTAGCAGTGGTTTTGAGTTCATGAATAAACGATATGGCCGCGCAGGGTGCGTGGTATGGCACAGACATGGCGCGCGCTTTTTATCCCACTCATACGCCTATTGACTTCTCTCTCGTCCCGTAACACACACACATGCACACTATGTTGCACGCGTTTCATTGCGTGTCTTAGAAAACACCCGTTTTTTTAATACCTAAAAATTAAAGTAATTTCCCAGCAATTATTTTTACTGAATGTTTCTTAGTTTGATGTACACTATGTATATATTACGGCTTCGTTAAGCTTCTTTTCATACCCTGTATAAAAAATAATTGTGCAAAAGATCGTAGCAGTGGTTTTTACTTACCTATGTATGTTTATATAAACAATCATTGTGCAAAAGACCGTAGCAGTGGTTTTAACCTACCTATGTATGTTTATATAAACAATCATTGTGCAAAAGATCGTAGCAGTGGTTTTCACCTGCCTATGTACCTATGTTTATATAGACAATCATTGTGCAAAGATCGTAGCAGTGGTTTTCACATACCTATGTATGTTTATATAACAATCATTGTGCAAAGATCGTAGCAGTGGTTTTCACCTACCTATGTATGTTTATATAAACAACCATTGTGCAAAAGATCGTAGTAGTGGTTTTCACTTACCTATGTACCTATGTTTATATAAACAATCATTGTGCAAAGATCGTAGCAGTGGTTTTCACCTACCTATGTATGTTTATATAAACAATCATTGAGCAAAAGATCGTAGCAGTGGTTTTCGCCTACCTATGTATGTTTATATAAACAATCATTGAGCAAAAGATCGTAGCAGTGGTTTTCGCCTACCTATGTATGTTTATATAAACAATCATTGTGCAAAAGATCGTAGCAGTGGTTTTCGCCTACCTATGTAAGTTTATATAAAAAATAATTGTGCAAAAGATCGTAGCAGTGGTTTTCACTTACCTATGTATGTTTATATAAACAATCATTGTGCAAAAGATCGTAGCAGTGGTTTTCACCCACCTATGTATGTTTATATAAACAATCATTGTGCAAAAGATCGCAGCAGTGGTTTTCACCTGCCTATGTACCTATGTTTATATAAACAATCATTGTGCAAAGATCGTAGCAGTGGTTTTTACCTACCTATGTATGTTTATATAACAATCATTGTGCAAAGATCGTAGCAGTGGTTTTCACCTACCTATGTATGTTTATATAAACAACCATTGTGCAAAAGATCGTAGCAGTGGTTTTCACTTACCTATGTACCTATGTTTATATAAACCATCATTGTGCAAAGATCGTAGCAGTGGTTTTCACCTACCTATGTATGTTTATATACAATCATTGAGCAAAAGATCGTAGCAGTAGTTTTCGCCCACCTATGTATGTTTATATAAACAATCATTGTGCAAAAGATCGTAGCAGTGGTTTTCGCCTACCTATGTACGAGGGGCGTTCAAAATATTCTCGGTATTGATACGTTACAACCTCTTATATATATTTGTTACTGGCCGCTAAGATTCATCCATTGACATTAAAAAAAAGTAAAATTGGAACCGAGATGTTCTTTTGTTTTTCTGCAATTGCCGAACAAACATGAACACCATGAGCGAATTAACAATTTTAACGAAATTAGAGCACCGATCCGTCATAAAATTCTTGACAAAACAGGGTAAAAATCAAAAAACCATAAAAGAGGAAATGGATTGTGTTTACCGTGAGTCTGCTCCTTCTTTATCTACTATTCAAAAATGGTCAAGCGAATTTAAGCGTGGAAGGGAGAGTATTGAAGATGACCCTAGACCTGGCCGGCCTGTAGTGGCTACCTCACAAGAAAATATTGATAAAGTGGAAAAACTTATATTGGAAGACGGCCGAGTGAAGGTAAAATCTATAGCTCAAGTAACCAATCTCTCTATTGGTACCGTACATGACATTATACATGACCATCTTAATATGTCAAAAGTAAGTGCAAGATGGGTTCCGCGAATGCTGACGCTTCTTCAAAAGGATATGCGTGTGGCTTGCTGTTCAGATTTTATCGACCTGTGTGGTGAAAATCCCGATGAGGTGCTGCAAAAAATAGTTACTGGAGATGAAACCTGGGTTCATCATTATGACCCAGAGAGCAAACAGGAGTCCATGCAGTGGCACATTAAGGGTTCAGCGCATCCCAAGAAGTTCAAGGTAATCCCGTCAGCTGGCAAGGTCATGGCCACAATATTTTGGGATTGTGAAGGAGTTTTGCTTATCGATTATAAAGAAAAAGGTGTAAATATCACAGGGCAGTACTACGCTAACGTTATACGTCAATTAAGAGATGCGATCAAAGAAAAGAGGCGAGGAAAGTTAACCAAAGGTGTTCTGCTTCTGCATGACAACGCCCCTGTCCATACTGCTCATATTGCCAAGGCAGCTATTGTTGAATGTGGGTTTGAAACTGTTACTCATCCACCCTATAGTCCGGACTTAGCCCCAAGCGACTTCTTTTTGTTCCCCAATCTTAAAAAGGATCTGCGTGGAAATAAATTTTCTGACGATGAAGCGTTGAAGACGGCCGTGGAGGAGCATTTTTACACCAAAGATAAAAAATATTTTTATGAGGGATTAAAAAAAATAATTGATCGATCTTATAAGTGTATGAACATAGGGGGGAGTATATTGAAAAATAAAAATATCAAACTTTTCGTACTTGTTTGTTTTTATCCACATACCGAGAATATTTTGAACGCCCCTCGTATGTTTATATAAACAATCATTGTGCAAAAGATCGTAGCAGTGGTTTTCGCCTACCTATGTATGTTTATATAAACAATCATTGTGCAAAAGATCGTAGCAGTGGTTTTAGTCTGCCTATGTATGTTAATAAAATGTTATTGTGTTCATGTGTTGTTCAATTTGTATAATGTAGACATGTGTTATACGCAAGCTTTTAGATAGACTATTTTAATCTGTACACAAAAAACCCTTAACTGCTACACCTTAAGCATATGTATTCTGTGAATTAAGTCTTATTGCCACTTCCTGTCTTAAAGGCAAGACGCCATGAAGGCTCATTAATTCAATAGCAGGAACTCAAATATTTATCTCCCTAATTAATTCAGATCACGTGCGGAAACGCTCGATGCGAGCTCAATTTAATGAGAATTTGGTGTTTTGAAATGTATAATACTTCACCCCTTGGCATTTTAATCTGAGTTGTTATTCAAATTAATTGTTCAAAAGCAATCATGAAAACACAAGTAGGTAGATAATGATTTTACACTTCATACCTTATTGTATTTTAAAATCTATTCAACGATAAAATGTTTATTCAACCTTTCTGCTAATCTAGGTTAAAGGGTGTTCAGAATTACACGTACTTTGCCGTTCCCCGACGGCCATACATAATATTATATGTATATATGCACTTACTTTACTTCCCACAATTAAAAAAAAATCGTGACCGTTTGCAGTGCCAGTTAAAACTGTATCCAATTCAGGATAAGTCGCCCAAGAGGTAAACCATGTTAAAAACAAAACTCTAATTATCACGCACCGAACGCGACCTTGAGAAGGGCATGGCATTCCAACACCATATGTGTGCCTTTAATGAATACCTTTGTCTTAGCGCTTCACGCATAATAACAGCGGTAATTACTTATTTAAATAAGTAATACTAATTTGCAGTGTGATGAATGAGTACACATGGAGATATGAATCAAACATACTAGTGAAATGTTAAGTAGGTGATATGCCAGAATATTGTGAATCAAAAATAAAATATTGAAATATTTAATGAACCAATTGTTGGAATGATTTTAATAAATAACATAAATAATATTGTTAATGCTATAACATAAAAAGGGTTAAAAATATTTTTTCGTCATGTATAAAGCAGTGGGCATAAAAGAAAGCCTTGAAGAACCCTTGCGTCAAAACCACGAAACAACTCCCAAGATATGTGCGGCAGGGCATAACTACCTTGTTTATGGTGTATTGCCCATAACATGGAGCTCAAGGCCCTCCTAACAATAGCAAATGTGAAGGCAAAACGTTGTGGTGGAAAGTTCATGATTTTACGAGGCCTGAAAGAACTACATAATTTTGTGTTTATGGCACTGTATGAGCTTTGCAAGGTAATTTTGTTGTTATTAGCAACGGTGCTCGGGAAAATTCTGTTTCACAAGGTAATATTTTATGAAGTGTACATTTTAACAAGTGTAAGTATTCGTTAATGTAAGGTTAGACTAATTAAATTACTAATAATAATAATTTCATAAATTAATCAAAGGGCTTCAACTAGGTATCATAAAAACATTTTTCACTCCTCTTGCTCAAAAAGAACGTCATTGTAGCGTTCTAGAGCGGGGCTAAAATAGCTTTTCAAGCCCTAGGGGAAAAAGTATTTTTTTTTTAATTTTTGTCTGTCACATGACAATGAGCCTACAAAAACGAAAAAGTATTTACTCTTAGGTAGAATAATCATGAATAAAGACTCGACTTAGTACTGTTTCAACATCAACAACTTAGTTAATATTAAAGTTTATGGTAAAATTAGTAATTATTTAAATCTATGGACAACACAGACCACGCCCACACAGTCCACGCTTCAGCAAGAAACAACTGCACAGCCTGCACATGTGCTTAGGTGGTGAGCCTTTAGCTCGTTAGTCGCTTTCACGACACCCAAGGGAATCTCTATTCCCTTGTGAGGGGTTGGTAGTATTATTTTGATGAGCCCATCGCCGCTCTTTGCTATTGGATGTATGTGCAGTCTTTAGTCCATTAGTCGCCTTTTACGACACCGAAGAGAAGAGAGGGGTTGATAGTATTATTTTTTGATGAGCCCATCGTCGCTCTATGCTGTTGGATGTATGTGCAGTCTTTAGTCCGTTAGTCCCCTTTTAAGAAATCGAAGAAAAGTGAGGGGTTGGTAATATTATTTTGATGAGCCCATCGTTGCTCTATGCTGTTGGATGTATGTGCAGTCTTTAGTCTTTTAGTCGCCTTTTACGAACCCGAAGGGAAGAGAGGGGTTGGTAGTATTATTTTGATGAGCCCATCGCCGCTCTATGCTGTTGGATGTATGTGCAGTCTTTAGTCCGTTAGTCACCTTTTACGACACCCAAGGGCAGAAAGGGGTTGGTAGTATTATTTTGCTGAGCCCATCGCCGCTCTATGCAATTGGATGTATGCGCAGTCTTTAGTCCGTTAGTCGCCTTTTTTGACACCGAAGGGAAGAGAGGGGTTGGTGGTATTATTTTGATGAGTCCATCGCCGCTTTATGCTGTAGGATGTATGTGCAGTCTTTAGTCCGTTAGTCGCCTTTTAGGACACCCAAGGGAAGAGATGGAAAGACTGCACATACCTACTATCCAACAGCATAGAGTGGAGATGGGCTCAGAAAAATAATACTACCAACCCTTCTCTTCCCGTGGGTGTCGTTTAAGCAACTAACGGGTTAATTTTTAATAAAATAAACCAATTCATATTGTATTGAATTGTTTTATTTTCTCGCATTCGTAGTGAAAAACATAGTGTGACACACGGCGCTAAAAACCCATTAAAACTCGGTTTCTATTTACTCCCTCGCTAAAGCTCGGGAGTAAAACTACCTCGTATATAATGGGTCATAGCATAGTAGCCCCTTGTATAACAATCTACTATTAATTAATTAATTTATAATTACTTACTTTACCACTATCATTACAGGTTTTCTTTTTATTATTACCCAATGATTTTTTTAAATCATTTTTTTATTAATTTCATTTTAAATGAAATCATAGATGTTCTTTTTTATGGAAACTGTAAAAATTTATTTCAGTTTTTGCCTGGCAAATAGAGATATAAGAGCACAGTATTCATCGAAAAGTAAATTAAATAAGCCCACAAAATACAATATACTTTAGCTTGTAGGTGAAGTGTATATTTTTAATTGTGACGAGTTACGGTATATTTAGTATTCTAGCACTGGTAACTCAGAACAATAACAAATATTATAAGTCTACGAGTATAGTGGCATAGCAGTGACATGACGATACTACGAGTACCTATATATTTAAGGATGCCCAGTTGACCACGGAAAATGGGATATTTTTTGTGTTTATATTAGTAATTGGGATTTCATCTCGTAAAATAGGTATTTTCATTTAATAGTCATGCTTAAACTATGCTATTATATTAATGACAAAAATAAGACCTAATACACATTTTTATTTCATGAGTCCATCACACAGTTCAATAACTTTTAAGGTGTTTCTAATTCCGTCTGAGAAGTCAGTTACACCTTGCGGCCGAGTCTTGAATATGTAATGGTTTCGTTGTGTATAAATCACCAAGGTATTTCCTAGGAACTGAAATAGACGTGCATTGCCAGTGGCCAACTCGCGGGACCATTACTTAGCCCGCTGCTATCGATTTACCTTTTGCTTCCTATCATAAAATAAGTTTTTATCATAAAGACCCAGAACAACTGTAATAACAACATCAATTTCACATTATTATCAAGACGTGCTTACGAGTCAAGCCATTTACAAATTATTGTCTCTTAGGATAAAATGTTTACTAGAAAAAAATCAACCAGTCTCAGGAAGCTCGAGTGGGATTCGAACCCACGACCTTTGGATAGCCGGTCCACTGCTCGAATTTTTTTCTAGTAAACATTTTATCCTATATCTATATAGCATTGTGAATGTAAAATTTCAACAATAAAGCTATTGTCTCTTGTTAAGTATAGAGACAAGAAGATCAACATCGGCGGATTTTTATAGATATAGTGACCGACAAAGCTTGAAGAATATACCAATTTTAAAGGGGCTGCCGATGTAGTGGCCCTTTACAAGATAAAGGAAAAGTACGACCGCAAATGGACAGCGGATCTGATGGACCTGGACTACTGCTTAAAACACTTGCACACGGTGGCTTGGAGGGACCGACAACCACTTATAGCCCTAAATGTGGAATTGTCGAGAACTACACACTTTTGTAGTTTAGTGTAGCAGTATAAAGCCTGAAATACTCAGCGCTACACTAACCTCCAATTCTCCAAGTTAGTACCTAAAGGCGTAGATGAAGGTTAGTATAAGTCGGGGGAAAAGGTTGTATGAGAGTACCGGACGACATGTCGTTGCAGAAACCCTGGGGCTGCCTTTATTCAGCAGCCGCAAATAAAAACAAGAAAGAAGTACATGTTACCACATTCCCGGAGATTCCATCCTCATGAGAAATAAACAATTTGAACGTTTATATTGAAGCCTGCATGGTAAGAAACACCACTTGTAAACATTTTACGCGCAGGGAAATTGTTTAAACGTCCGCATTTAGAAGTTTCTGCGGTTGTTTACGTCGTAGGGAATTTGTTCATTCCGCTGACTGCGACGTGGTATGCTGAGAATTGTGCTTTTACCCGGTCGTTCTGTTTCATAGACCGTTGAAAGTTTCCATTTTGTTGGTTTGCTATGTAAATTGCTTTGAATACTACCAAATGCCCGAGATTGCTCGGTTATTGAAATTCTAGTAGTAATCGAGTAAAATATATGTATTGGGCTAGCGTGATGGTTTATGGGTATGGCCTATGGCTATCTCCCCATCTGCTGTCCATGTGGGAAAGGCATTGCCACACAGTGGGATTTTATAGGCTGATGATGTTGAGCGTAGCGTGGGTGATCATTTTTGATACATAGCTGTAAAACGTTCTCCTGCATCTCTTCTGCTATAGTAATAATGTGCAGGGGTGCGCACTGTACCCAGAATCCAAATCGAGAGGACACACGTTTACATTAGTGACACTTAATTTTCAAAAAAGCGTGCGCAGCTCATAAAAAAGAAAATTTTAAACAAATCGACATAAACATCATCGTTTGGTACGAAGTTACCCGTGCAAGTAGGTACTTGTAGTCGTAATCGTAACATTAGGAAAACGAAGACAGAAAACGTGCTCACAAACGTCTCGCGTTACTTGCTAAATTGTTGTCGTATTAGATACGGCCAACATTGAATTTAACAGGTCTATTTTTATACAAACAAACAGGCCGTATGCCTGGTTGGTATATCCGGTTGAAATAAGGAGTTTTGCACGCCTCCTGAAGACTCAGTCAAACCTTTTACTCTTTTTTGAGGATCTTGGGAAAACATCGGCCAGGAGCTTCTACAAATTCCTGGGGGTGAACTCTGGTGGATTCCTGCGGGTTTTTAATGTTTAGCATACCCCCCACGACGCCTGAACATGACATGTAAAAGTTTGTGAACATTTATTAACTTGGCAGTAAAAGGGAATAATTTCGGAACGTATTCTTATCAATGTTGAGAGAATTACCAATATGCCGGTTTTTTCATTTGTTTTATTGAAACCGGAGAATAATATTTCCCCACTTTCAGTAAAAATGCTGTGAGCAATAATCAAAAAATGAAAATATAATACTTACCCAAATAAAAAGCTGCATGAACTAGATCCTATTATAGCCTAGAAAGGAGAAAACTAATAAAACTGAGAAAAGTAATGGTAAGTCCGCTTAGGCCTACCTATCTATCCCAAAGGGAATTTGGCTCAATCTATGGGTAGGAAAAACCTTATTACGGATTTCTTTCATCTATTTTTATCTAATATCTAATCTATTTCATTTTATCTTATTAATCCAACAGCATATACCCGCATATTATGAAGTAAAATATAAACTATACACAAACAGTAAATAAACTAAGTTATTAGCCACTCACCACAGTTTAACCTATTATTAGTATCGTCGAATCAAATATTCTATTTGCTGGCAATAAGGAATTAGGCCCCGATTCTATCGCAATTTCCAACTGCAATTCTGAACATTACGGGCATTTTACTCGATAATTGGGACCACGTTGGATGCCGAGCGGCATGCATTAACCATTTAAATTCTCTCAGCTAATACAAATTTGCTCGTTGTACGGTCAACCAACACGATATAGGAGTTACACAAAATACATACAGAAAATAATGCATGACAAAACTTAGTACTTTGCCTTGCCATAAATGAAAGAATCTGGGAGTAAGTTATGTTCACTATTCACATGTGTAACTTCTATAAAAACGTGTCAGCCTCACTTGAGTCCACGGAATAGATAACGATTCTGTGATCTTAATAATAACACAATAACAATGACCAAAGTGGTGAATGTTATCCATTAAAAAGTCGCGTGGCTATAGTCAACGTGTCTGAAGATATTACTGTACGAAATGAGCTCCGTTCAAGCATACTTTTTATTGTACTAGATGGACGTAAGAAAACGAACGCACATTCCTTGGCATTGTAAGCAGCATGACCGGCTGACCGCCAGCGCCACGGTCGCGGCCGGTCGGGCGCGGCGGCTTTGGCGCGCTGCCGAGGTGACGTTCCACTGCATAATGCATTAACAGTTGCACACTGCCAGCTTATGACCCGAGAGCGTTGATGGCTTAAGAGTTCATTACTTGTTCCATATCGGGGAAAGTAGAATTTATCTCATTTGATGGTCAAAATAATGAACGCTGAGAACATCTTTCCCTAAACTAGAGTGATCTGACATATTCGACACAAAACGTGCGTCATTTGAGAAAAATTCCCATATCCATGAAGACCAAGACGCTGCTGGTTTCGGATTCAGATCTAAATGAAGATATAGAGGATGACATCGATGACAATAACGATGAGTTAATATGTTTTGATGGTGTAATATCCTACAAACCATAGGTTATAACAGTTATGTATAACTATGAATTATCCTTATAAAGATTGTCATAAATACACAAGCAATAGAAGCTGTTGGTTATTGAGGTAAACAACACATGACTTTGACTTTATATTTTCACGTCATAACTATGTTTAGTTTTCTATAACTAGCTTTGTTATGAAAGAATCATACATGAAAATTCACTTAAGCGAAAATGCGCGCAGGACTGGTTTTAACGATTGCATTTTGTAGAATCTTTCATGTCGAGACGTAAGAGCTTGAAATAACAATTAAGAAAATTGCAGCGCTGAATATAAATTGAAGGGAAAAAAAAGGAAAATTAAGTCTAGGTATATTTTACAAAGAGAAAGAGTTTTTATTATGAACCTTAATAACAAAAGACAAGCAATTTCAATTGAAATTACTTCCGAGTTAAGTATTTGAAATAAGGCATTTAAACATATTTTTTACTATAGAATTGCTATCAATTCAAATACATTACTCAAACGGACGTCAATATATTTGGGCTAAACTATAAACTATGACCTCCAGTCCAGAGTTGTTGTCTTGAGTACTTTACTCATTTTATTTATGATACAGTACAACTATTCATATATTCCGCGTTTGTATTTTAGCTCTCTCTCTCTCTCTCTATTTTAAATCTAGCATCCCGTACGTACGCTGTGTTCGCTTTGTTATTCACATAAAACCCATGGTTCTTTTCATCGCTAATGAAAACGTCAAGCGAACTTAGCACCGGCCGCGTGACGGCGGGCCCATTCCGACTCGACGCGTATGCTCACCGAACAGCCATTAAAAATCCATAGCGATCGTTAATAAAACGTTTCGATACTCGCGTCTGCTCCATTGAACTTGAATAGAATAGTCGCGGTTTGTTCTGAGATATTAGTGTTTCGTACGTACATATGCGTCACAAAATCAATTATGGAAACAGAAACTATAATTGAAAATAACGAATGACTACAGAGATAGTATCGCGTGTTGTGAAGTTAGTTACGTAAGTTTTAGGGGATTATTATTTATGTGCTGTTCACAATAATAATAGAAAGGTCCATAACGTTAATATGCTCGTGTTAGGAATGCGTTTACATCATTAGTCTTAATTAACCACCCGTTTGGGCCAAACGTTAACCTTAGCTCTATTCGTTTGGCTAACAACACAATATTTCAATCAATTTACAGCCATAAACATAATATTTTACATTCAGAGTTCAAACATAAAAAATAACAGAGGACTTTATCAATTTTGCCCTATTTTAATAATATGGGACTTACATTGTTATCTTCATATTTCCCTTGATATATTTGAAGCATAAACCTTGACCAACACACTATAAAATAATTACCCGCAATATTACGTTAACGCCTCGGTGGCCGAGTGGTCAAGCGCTCTGGTCTGGTGGCCAATTCTGTATCTCAGTCAGCGCTGACACAGCGCGCTGAGAATCCAGAGTCGATTCTCTTTCCAATTCTATGGAGACAGAGTCAAATCTCAGCGCTGCGGTGAGGCAGCGCTGACTGAGATACAGAATAGCCCCCCTGCTCGATATCCTAAGGTCCGGCAAAGTGCGTTTTCGGATTTTTCGATGTCCGGGTTTGGCAAGCGTGGTGGATTGCAACCGGGCTTCGTCAATTTTCTATATCCGCTCTCTTCTAACATCAACAAAGTGGTACTTTACAAACTTAATTAACTTAACTTAACTTACCTACGTAAGTTTATAAAGATTGTATGAGCGTCCCACAAAGCTGGCTTGCTCGACAATGAAGTTAGTTACACACAGCACAGCACAGAGGTGCAGACATTTTTTTTTAATTTGAAAGAACAGGCCAAGGTCGGATACCATGCTGCCTAGTCATTACTTATATTTGAAAAGGTGTTCTACATAGAAATAAATATGACCTACAATAATAATTATAAATATTGACATAATTATAGAGAAAACAAATCACTGTAATTATGGTGGAACATAAACGCAATTTTATTTTTATTGGTAAAAAAAGTACTTGCTTCCTTTTTTGTGTGTGTTATAGTTTTCGGTGAATAATTTAATTTTACATTCTTTCTATTCAATTTTGAATTATTTCTTATATAACTTCACAAAATCACGGATTTCATGAATAACACAACAATTCGTTTAATTAAACAAAGTGGCGCTGCGAGCTTGCTTTGTGGCTGAATAGCAAGTCTAGTACGAGCAAGGCTTTACATTTGTATAGTTTATGTATTTGGCAAGCGTGGTGTGGTGACTAAGAGGCCTATATTACATCTCGAATGTGATTTTTGCGTAAAATGTCCATTTTCGCATTTTGTAGTAATTTTGCGGTTGTATTTATCGTTTTTATCGAAATAGGATAATTTTGTGCATAATATTGCAAATCTCCATTCTGTTAGCATAAGTTGAATTCGGACGGCCGGCGTGTCGCATTTTGTAGTGATTTCGCAGTTGTATTTATCGTTTTTATCGAAATAAGATAATAAATTCATAATAAAATCTTTATTCCTCATGAAGTAACAATTACTCTGGTATAAATGTTGCTCAATAATATTATCGTAGATAGGAGATATTCACAGTTGACTTATAGCGATTTTCAAAGATTTTTGGTTTAGAATAAGATTTTTTTCCTATATAAAATCAATGATATCTAAAAATTCCGAGGCCGCTACGCAATGTTCGACTATATAGATCTATATATAATCTATATAGAGATTACATTATAATTTTTTAATTTCAATTGCTTAGAACAGTAGTTCAATCGCTGAGCTCAAAAAAGTGCCTTCGCGCACTTTATGAAAATCTTTCTCTGCATTTTTGGGTTTAATTAAAAAGTTAAGCAAAATTTACAAGCGAGGCCGCTACGCACTATTCCAATAGCTATTCTAAACTATTCAATAAGTCATAATTGTTAATGTATTTTTGTTTTTGAGATCCATAACGCCAAAATTGGCGTTATGGATGTAATAGGCCTCTTAAACCAATATCCATCAATTGTACCGATGATTTGTTTTCAATGATGGAGGCCTTTGCCCTGCAGTGGGGCAGTCAGTATACAAGCTGTACTTTACTTTATTATGTTTACTTACTCTTTGTCTCTTTATCGTGTACAATCTTTATCTTGGCTTCAATAGACTATAGCCGTGGCACAACAAGGATGGCTCGCATATGCATAAAGGATATTAAACGATCTCGCACAATGTTTGACTGCTAATTGATTCTATAATCAACCGTTGAGCTGGTTCATAAGTCTTAGTATTCGTGTATTGCAGCTTGACTGCTTTAATTCTTTGTTTATTACATTGTGTATTGTGCTGCGTTTGACTGCGAAATATTCATTAGTGTTATTTGCATTGAAAAATTAAAGGTCGAACGTATTATGCATTAGGTATGTCGTGGTGTAGTGCAACGTGCATTGCAGGTGCAGTCAATCCATTAGCATCAATATTTGTATGCATAACATTTTATAGGATTGTCATTCAATTTATTTTCCTCAAGTATAACTTGGACTTCTCTGTGCATGATGCTTTGCATGTGGCCGGCAACCGGTTCAGATGGCACTCAATCATCAAGATCAAGCGTATATGGTGAAGTAGGTCACGATCTTCAGCAAGGAGGATAGCGAATTACAGAGGAGTTGAGAGCAGGGGTAGATGCTACAGTGGGTCTGTTTCAATCAGCTGACAACTTTAACAATTCTAAATAAAGATATAAGGAGCCCGTTTGTGATCACGTCAAGATGCTAAACTCAGGTTAAACTAAAGCGGTAAAGCGAAGTTCCGCGGAGAGCGTTACCAAAGCACGGCGAATATTGTATAACTCGCACTTGATGATCGTTCGCCCTTAATAATGAAACTAAAATTGCAATTTAACAAACTGATAAGTATGAAAATCGTACAGCAACGAATATACGAGTATGTTTGACGTCGCATATGCTTACATAATGACGTTGTGGAAAATTAATTATTCCTATTAAAACTTTTTATAACCATAACTAAATAGAAAATAAAATGGTAAAATAAATATTGATTGATATGATTAACACACAAGCAGACGTAAAGCACAGTCACTTGTCTACTGGAGATATATATAATATTTAAGTTCTCAACAAGATAATAATATTATGTTTACATGCCAATACAACGAATCAGCTACCTATACGATCAGATGAAATCACTTTAAATTCCTTTATTATTGAAATTTTGCATTTACAATGTTAACATTTCACGTACCACTAGGTAGAATAAAAAAATCTATATAGAGATTTTTTTTCTAGTAAACATTTTATCCTTTACTTAAATTCCATTTAATTAAAAATTGCCCTTCAAGCTTTACCTACTAGAATATTTGGTTTGGAATAACTTTATTCTACCATTCTAGTGGTACGTGAAATGTTAACAAAATTAATTAGCTTTTTTCAAGCAAAATCTCTTTGTATTATGGATTTGCATTTAAATCAAAATAATTATGGCCAAGCATTTAAAACTTTGATCAAGACTGGTTATTATTCTTTCTTAACTTTATCAGCAGTGTCTTACAGACAAAATTTATGTTGCGTATAAAGTTATCTAAATGGTTTCTTGCTTTAGTTGCTCGAGTGTATCATGCTCTCTCAGTGTCTCTGCGGTGGTGGCAAGTGCGTCGGGTCATTAAGTTCCCTAAAACATGGTTGAGCGAAGCGATGGAGCTGATTCACGGTAAGTTTCGAAATAAATAGTGTATTTTGTTGTAAGGACAGCAAATATGAACGAGCGAATGAATGAATTAAAAAAAAGAAAAAAAAGTGTGTGTTTCGGCAGACCTTGCGTTTCGTTGACGTACGGGTGTTGGTCGATCATTTACCGAACCAGTGGACTCAAATTTATCCACCACACGACGAATAGTCCTCTCGGTAGGACGATTATGGCGACCGTAAAATGGGCGAAGCGCGCGGTGCGTTGCCCGAACAGAACACTCATTTTGATAAAACAATTTTATCATTTGCACGTGTTGTTGAATGCTTTAGCTATCCATGATGATTTGGCAAAACAGATTGAATATATGACAACCAATTTGACAGATGTAGCTTCAACAAGATGGCCGCTACCAACTGTCAAAGCTCCGACGTGCCTATTGGAAGACCCTATACAAGCTCCTGCCCCATAGTTAGAACTTACGAACCGATGGCTTAGCGACATTCATAAGTGCTCAATTATTGTAGCCTATTGATAAATGATTATAAAACTTGAAATTTTAAAATTTCGCAAATTAACTAAAATATAAAAACCTCATACAATGTCAAATAATAGAACCCAAGTAACGGCCGAAATTAATAATCAATTTATTAATATTTGTTGTTTTGCCTAATATACAGATACGAATTTAACTCTGGTAGGCAAAACCACATTTAGATTGAATATTTTGGTCATAGTCAATTTTGTACAACCCATAATTTTAAATTACTTCCCATTTTTGTGAATGACTTTATATAGTAGCGATTTAAATGAAAAATTGTCCTATTAAAAATAATAGCAGTTCCTTCAGCTGTTAACTTTCCATGTTTATCCAGTTAAAAATAGATATATCAATAACGTACAATACTTATATTGATGACTGGAGAAGGCGCTTTCGACCGACACGGCACTCTTACATAAAATAATATTTTTCTTCGGCTATTTGTGAATGTTGTAAATAAATATTGATAAACTATAACTGTTCAGGCGATTACGTTGGTGTGGAATTAAGCTTCTGCGTTGTCTAGTGTAAAGTTGAAACTAGTTAACATCACGTGTCTCACATGCCAAAAAATATGAACTAGTTGCTGTACGAAAGAAAGCATTAATAACAAATTAAGTTACCATAATCTATTTCAGGAATAAAAAAGTATCTTGAATGTTGCGCCTGAAGGTATCTACATATAGTTTCATTTTGTTATACGAAAAAAATACAAATTGAAAAATGTTGAAAAAATTCCGCGCGTCGCTAATTTTAAGAGAGCTCATCTAAGAAATCGCGAGACCCAATAATTTTTATAAAATTTTACCTTTTTATTATAGAATAGGATTAGAGCTTATATTTATCTACATAAACTCGTAAAAAAACTAGTAGAAATAAACGAATGATTAATTACTAAACTCATTTTAAGTATTGTCATAATATCATTGTACGAGTATTCCAACTCAACATTTGCATTGAAATGTGCTGTTCAATTTTATAATGAACTCCAACACGATTACCATATTAGACGCGAATAAATGAATGGATTTATATGTACATACATGACCTCGTTACAATATATACGTACAGCTATAACAGTTTTATCTAACACCATTGGATACGCTGAATGATTGTTTTGTTTGGTTAAAGCATTTGTTGTTATACCGTTTAAGATACTCGTGCATATACATTTTATAAAAGCTAAGGAAAATATTAAAAATCAGCATTATAATTTAGTAATATAGGTAATACCTAGTCGTTTAACGCAAATGGAGGGCAAGGGATTTCGTTATGTCGCACTCCAACCATAAGGGCAGATCTTATAAGATTCCTTACTCAATCTCTCATGACGTAACGTAACCGACGCTTTCACAGTAGCTACAATAGATCCGAATGGAGATTTGGAGACGAAGAACAAGAAGGTCATAACGACGACCAATCTGACTAGAGTACAGTATAGAGTTATAGCTTATTATAAGCAATGTAATACAAGGTTTTATTATTTTACTGGTTACTTTTAGGAACTTTTTGTACCTACTTTATAGCTAACTAACATACGAATCGCTTTGTCAAAGAGCAAAGAAGGAGAAGTGCCGAAAAGGTTTGATGACTAATATCGTTATTCGTTGCCTGAGACTTTCCTAGTCTTGCGTATTTACTTCTTCACTTGTTTAAAAACAAAAGCAATACGGTGTTTCAAAGCGCGGCTCGCGTGCAAGTATGCAGTTTTATTATGTAGCAGTCCCAACCTTCCTGGGGCTGCAGTGTCCTTGCTAAATCCACACTGCAGAACTCACCGACCAACCTTGAAAATGGAGCATGAACTATCGCTATTTGTTTTAAATCTGAGTGGCAAAATCTCATTTAGTGCGGCTACTACACCCGGCCATGTTAGGTAGAAGGTCGCTTGTAAGAAGTGAGCCAAGCAAAGTCCACACTTGGTAGAACTTGACTTGTTTTAATTCACATCTATGCACCATTCTGAAGATTGCTTCCTTGATGTTTTATTGTTTTCTGACTAATCCTTGCTAAAATCGTAGATGTTAGTATGTTTGTTTGTGCTTTCTCACGCCAAAGCATAGCCAAAGCCAAAGCGCAGCCAAGCATAGAAATAGTTGGAGGGCCCGAGTGTGCCACAGGCTGCTTTTTGTGCAGGTCAAATACAATAAAGACTTTTGTGCCGGACCGGATACCACGCGGCCGCGGGCGTAAAGTTGTAGGTAATACATAAATAAATACAACATGTATGAGCAATTCCATGGTGGTTCCTTACTCAGCCTTATTTAAAGCTGCAGTGTCTTTGCCCGAGGTCACTGCAGATTATTACCGCAAAGTACTTAATTAAGGACAAAATAACTGCTGTACATTTCTTTTTAATTATTTGAGGCGGTCTTTCAGAAACTTTTGTCTTTAAGTTTAAAATTAAGTTAGGTATTTGAGATTCAATTAGCATTCCGAGGTTGTAGGCCCATAAAATTGTTCTTTAAATGGTATATTGTTTCATTTTAAATATCTCTGTAATAAGCAGTGGTACCTAGCACGTAATCATTTGATGTTTTTGCATTAATAACGCTCAAATATACTTTAAAATGTTAAAAAAATAAAAAGTTAAAAACTTTGGTGTCTCGTTTTTGTAAAATTTTCCTAATCGTTGAAAAACATAACACTTTTCAGTTACAATCTTTAAATTCAAATATGAAAGATATTTAAGAAATCTATAATCAATCATTTATTGAAGGCAGATACCGAGAGTTCACAACTATGCAGAGCAAATATACCAAACTGGAACGTCTGGAACCAATGGCATGAGTCGAACTCGAATGGCATCAGTTTCCAGCTAGCCAAACACATTGTTCATCCAATAAATATCTCGTTGGAGTGCACTCGTCCGCATATCGGCATTAGCATATGGCTATTGGCAGATTGAGAGCGTGATATATTCGGTGTTGGGCCGACGTGATTTATGCCGAGCGAGATTATGTTACAAAGCTGCTGCATTATTCGAATTTTATTACAGAAAATTTTAAATTGCTATTTGACTTCCAAAAATAAAAACGGGAATAGTCTATTTTGAAGAGATTTGTTATACATAGGTACATACATAGGTATATACAATCACGACTTTATCCCCGAAGGGTTTGTCAGGGAATGAGGACCTCTCTCCACATTCACTAAATTTTATTAGTACTGGCACCTCGAAACCAACCGTTAGGTTATGCAAGAAGTGCCAGACGTCCCTGCGCCAGTAGAACACTCGCGCAGGAGACCATCTGCGTTAGGTCTTGACGCCAAATCAGTGCCCGCGCAAGCGCGCTCTTCATTCGATACTCATAAGACTAGTGTCTCGGGAGTTTCTCCGTGAACACGTGTAGTTCACTGCCTATTGTCCAGATTCGTAACCGGAGCTGTCAAGCACGCTCACTTCTCGTTGCACGAAGAGTACAACTCGCAGTTGCCACTGCTCGGGTCGTCGACTGTAAAGTCAACTCCCAAGTGTCCACCTTGGTCGCGGAGTAGTAAGCACACTCACTTCTCGGAACCCATCCGGGAGCCGAGCCAGTTCCCACGTTCTACGCGGCTGGCTGTACCGGAGGCTACGGCATCTAGGGGGCCTCCTCCAATGTCAACACCAATGTCCAATGAGAACCACCGGACTAAGCTGTCAACTTAAAGGGACACTCACGTTCCCCGCAGAACTTTTCGCTGCTGGCCCCACAGAGACCGCTACTAGGCCCCGCTCGCTGTGCGCGAGTTTGGAAGTCCTGACACGCAATACCAGGACAAACGAACATAGGGAATGAGGACCGTAAAAGTAGGCCACTGCCACAGTCCACCTTCCACCAAATAGCAGCTGCACGTCTTCTCAGTGTGATAGGTGGTAAACCCACCGCCGCCACTTCGTTTTCAGATCGTTAGTCGCCTTTTACGACACTGAAAGAAAAAATTTGGTTGCCTCGTCGGTGGCCGAGTGGCAGGGCGCTCGGTCCGATATCCGGAGGTCCTGGCCTCAATTCCCAAGTCAGGCAAAGTGTGTTTCGGATCTTTCGATGCATAACGTGGTTTTGTGATCACCAACGCGCATTTGGCAAGCGAAGTGATTAAGCCAATACCCATCAATTGTAGCTTTACTAGCGACTAGCAGAGGCGACTTCGTTCGCGTGGACCCCGTACCCCGTAACGAATTTTCAAAACTACTCCCCTCCCAAAAACAACTTATTGTGACGTAACTAAAATAGTTAGACATATGCTATCGCGACACTTTTTGTAGACAATGGTGTGTTCTGCAAAGCCACAGTACATTATTTTATTCTTTCATCAATAGTTTTCTTAGCGCATGCGAGTTAAGGAATTTATTTGAGTTTTAGTTACGATCCCTAATTTTTTTGTAAATATAAGATAGCGTATATCACCCGTAAATAGTGTAGCTTCCCAACGGTGAAAGAATTTTTTAAATCGGTCTAGAGTTACGGAGTCTATTTATTACAAACAAACAACCAAATGTTTCCTATTTATAATATTAGCATAGATAACTTGATTTCAATGATAAGGGTCTTTGCAAGACATGGTATCAATCAATGCACCAATAAATTTTATTCATAAGTTTTAGACGTGAATTATACATTATATGTCCGTGGGTGGCATAAAGGTGCCGCTCAACTAGCATGTGTTCATCGTCTTGTTTAATAACTACACGCCTACGCAGTTTAGTTTATACTTGGTACAAACTATCTATATATTATCATAAATTAATTGGAATAATTCATCAGTGAGATATAAATGGATTAAATTGCGTCGTAGAACGTAGATAATATCTACGTTCTCGAGCATATTATGCTCGAGTTAGATGCGAAAAACCGTGGCTTAATCTCCCCAGAGATGATATTACACTACTGAGTAATCCCTCACTTATCTAAAAGGATACTTATTATTATGTTAACATCAAATTTTTTTTTATTTCGATTACGGTTCGATTCTCATTTGACGTAGTCAACCCTTGTCAACGTTTTAATATTTTGAAGTATATTTATTTGAGCGTTAAGGCTAGGTGTAAGTGAAAAATTAAAATAACACGTTCTTATAATTAATTTTTGAAATAGTAAACAGTAAATTAAAATCTGCGAAAATTATGAAATATTGTTGAGGCTTTATTCCCTGGAATACACCCGATGGAAACACGATTTGATAAAGTTGGCTCGATAGGATAAATTCACAAAGTTACATATTTTTGTGTCATTTTATCTTCTTTTCTAGGTTTTTTTCTTAAAATAAGTGATTTGATATATAATAAGTGATTACATATGAGTCATTTGCCAAAATGAAGTTCATGGATAACTTGAGAGATTATAACCGATCGTTATTTTTTATTACGTCTATCAATTTTTTAAAATATAAAATGCGATTATTCGTTCGTACCGTCGAGTGAGCGAGAGAGAAGCGCTCGAAATACCATTTACGATTTTTTTCTATTTTTTTGGACCAAAACACGACAAGACCGTATTGGCAGCTTATTTTTGTTTGATGAGTATGTAGGGAGCGAACGACTACCAAACACCAATTTTGTTTATTGGCGCCTGTTAACCATTTTGGTACCATGTACAAAATGGAAATGGTTTTAATTCTACGATGTTACACAAACTCGGTAATATGTAATGAGATGCGCACACAATGCAAGGGCACAATATGAGGGAATTTCAAGCGAGTTGAAACTTTAATATTGTGTACGTTCAAGATTAGAAGTTGAGTTTTGTGACTACAAAGAATTGCTACTATTATATTCCTAGGCGGCTGAAATGAAGCATAACTGTAAATCTTACACGACAATGGAATGTCGCATATTGTGTCTCGAGAGTTGAGGAGCTCGATGGCGCAGCGGCTAGCGCGTTCGGCTTGCGATCTTGTCTGTTAAGCAACTTTCGCAATGCCGGGTCGCTGAATGGGTGACCAAATTTAAAACATCTCGAGCTCCTCCGTGCTTCGGAAGGCACGTTAAGCCGTTGGTCCCGGTTGTTGTCGTAAGATGACAGTCGTTAAAACCCACCAACCCGCATTGGGCCAGCGTGGTGGGTTATGGCCCAATATCCCCTCGTGCATTGTCCACGCGGGAGGCCTGTGCCCAGCAGTGGGACGTTTATAGGCTGATGACGATATTGTGTCCGAAATTTTGTGTTATTTTTATAGAGCATAAGCAAAGCAGGTACTTAAGTAGTGTTACACACACTTACTACTCAACACAAAAGTCTCAACTCTGTAGGTACCTTTCTTCACTCACTATCAAGTTGTGTTGAGATGGCTCGGTAAATGAACAGAGTAAATGACGCGTCGCCATTTTGTACTCTATAACGACACAGTAGAGTGCATTTACTGATATTTCAGTTATCTTATCCGGCAGTCAATTTAGATTATCTAACATTTAACATGTTATGTTCAATATTCTCGAACATATACAGGGCGTCCCACAGATATGCCACATGGAGGGAAAGTACCTTGAATATTGTAGATGGAACATTTTACTGAAAGAAGACAAATTATTTAAAGGGGGGGGGGGGGGGGGTGTCGGGGGTTAAAGTTGCTCGCGTCCGTAGGTTTACCCTTGAGACCCTACACGTGATCCCTGGGTGGTGCTAAATGAGTAACGCTGACTGAGTGGTAGAGCCACGCTGCGTTGCAGCACGCATTGGGCCGGCTCGCCCGGCGTAATACCACCCTCTCACGAATATTCGACGTGAAATAACGGCACTTGGTGCTGTTGTGTTTCGTCCGACCAGTGAGGGTTCCGGAGGCCCCTTCCCCGCCCCCCTCCCAATTCCTATTCCTTCCTTAAACCTATTCCTCCCTTGAAGGCCGGCAACGCATCTGCGATTCCTCTGGTTTTGCGGGTGTCCATGGGCGGCGGTGATTACTTTCCATCAGGTGACCCGCCTGCTCGTTTGCCTCCCTCTTTTATAAAAAAAAAAAAATTTAAATTTAAAAAACAAATTTATCTGCATTCATAGATATTTAAATAATTACATGGTTGAACGGGAATCGAACCCGTCACATGAGAAAAATAATCACCCTGTAGCTTTATCATACCGATCGAAAGGCTTCATCATAAGGATTATTTTTTGCTAAACAACATAGTGTCACAAATAAAAGAAAGACCATAAATTTAAACATTTTTAATACAAAATTAATCAAATGTATGTATTTATTTCAATGTCAGTTGTACGAGATGTCCTTACGGCAAAGTCAGCTTTTCATTTTTCTGAACAAATTTTCACATCAAATGTTAAAATTCATGGTCTTCCTTTTATTTGTGACACTATGTTATTTAGCAAAAAATTATCTTTATGATTAAGCCTTTCGATTGGTATGATTATTTTTCTCATGTAACGGGTTCGATCCCCGGTTCAACCATGTAATTATTTAAATATCTATGAATGCAGTTAAAATTGTTTTTTAAATTCAAATAATGTCTTCTTTCAGTAAAATGTTCCATCTACAATATTCAAGGTACTTTCTCTCCATGTGGCATATCCGTGGGACGCCCTGTATACTTACACATTACACACACTAATATAGGAGATAATATTTTATCCAAGGACCTTCACACCTTCTCCAGTGAAGACTAATTAATCATTGCGATTAATCTCTATCCTGAAATATATTGTCATCCTGTACGGTGATGCACTCCTCGGACAGGGCTTACGTTAAACATGAGACCTGAGTCACGTGACATGACTCAGGTCTCATGTTCAATTTAAGTCCTCGTTTTAAAATAATAAACTACACAGGAGCGGTAATTTATGATCAAGCAACTCCAATTACTGACACCTAAACAGCAGCCAATTGGAGCCCTTCCTGAAGTTCAATGACGTAGACATATCGCATTGATGCCCAATCATGAACACGCTTTGTGATCCCACAACATTCGGTTCTGGTTCTGATAGGGTTCACAAAAAGGTGGTAAAAATTGGATGACTGGATATTAACTATAAAGTATCTTAACAGTGCTTTGCATAAATTAATATTACGCAACAGATAGAATTCATGAATTAAATGCTTTTTTAAGCTCTACAACTTAACTATACAATACAACGCCTTCATATAACTCTTACCAATATTCGTAAGAAACTCATTCGATCGAGCATTTAAATTTGGAGATTACTTACCATCCAAACTTACTTTTTATAATATTAGAGTCGATGACAAAGATAAAGTTTAAATTGAAATATATCGCATTGTTAACAGGTTGCCCTAAAGCCGATCCAATAAGTATTTATCGACAGCCCTGGCACATTCCTGATCTGATACATAGATCGATACTGCGGAGAGTGAAGCGAGCGATAAAGCCACAGGCGCTTTAATGGACGTGGCGGAAGGAGCATCGATACAGCTCCCACTGACAGAGCACAATGAGATGGATACGCATGAATGGGAGCTTGTTAATGCTGTTAGTGTTTGGAAGATATGTCATCCGGAGAGTACAGTCTCCAAGTTACACAGCTGATAATGATGATCTGTGTTATATAACACGGATGGCAGTATTTTACGATCCTCATTTCTACTTATTTATCCTTACATACGGCACAAATCAGACACAATGGAAATATCGACCTCTAAAGGGTGGTTATGCCAAACAAGAGGTTAAATTAATTTCTAGTAATTTCTATCGATACTGTAGGTAGATAGACAGATATTTACAAATATTGGCGAAACTAACTACATTTATGGGCATCTAGTGCATATAGTGTTTCTTTTTCTTCTTCAGTGTTACATTCTTCGCTGCTTCTGCAACAAACGTCACCGTCTAGCCACTTCTTCACTAGCTATTGTAATCACTACCAACAGTTAATAAACAGATTTTTCAGCAGTTCCATTCACACCTTTTGATAAATAAATCAAGTCCCCCCGATAATCCTTCAGAGGATGTAACTCAAAACGCTACAGCGCTCAACGCCTCGTCCCCATTCCCATGCGAGCTCGTAAATTGGAGTATGTAGGGCACGGGAGGGCCGGTATTTGGAGTGTCTGACACTGAGGCGATAACCGCGCCCGATATTATCAATGAGACATGACATGTGTGCTTGCGATGATAGACCATCCATTAAACTTAAAGGGCGCGACGCACAGACCTCTGTGGCGGGATGTCATACGATTGTTTTCAACACGTCATCGTAGTATAAAGCTTGTAAGTTGTATGTAACTGTGGCTGATAAACTAAGGCTACCATATATTCATGTAATAGTAATAATGGCAATAGTTAAAACTCACTTAACCGCATTGGGCTAGAGAGTTGTGGGTTTTTGCCCGATCCTTTATATGAAATAGAATTAAATAGAAACAGAAAAAACATTTCTTGATACCTTAAAACTAACACACAAATTAACATACAACACGTAACAAAGGAAAATAATAACAAAATAATATTATGCGTGTTTATGTTGGCTGATCCCAGCAGTAGGACGTTCATGATCATGAATCATGATAGCCCCTCTAGGGCATCAAATCATGTAGGAATGCCTGATCATAATAGCAATGGAATAAGGCATTTAAAGGATTATGATAAGCGTTGAAAATGACATGTAAAACACATGTATCTTTCACTGTTTCAATTCTTAAATATCAAATTAAACAAGTATTTTACGTGTATGACGCTATTTTTCAGACGAACCTCTTTGTTTTAAAATTACACGTATTTTAATACTTATGAAAAACACAAATTTTAAAAAATAAACTAAATGTGTCTTTTGCAATTTTCAACGCTAATTTTTATTTATTTATTGAATCTTCTTTGCAAAACAAAAATGCAAAAGGCGGACTTAACGCCACATGGCATTCTCTACCAGTCAACCGGTAAGGATGTGGGAGACTAGAAGTAAGGCGATGGAACAAAACAGTTAAAGTAATAATAACAGATGAGTAATTACTTAACACAAAACATAAATACAATATTATAAACTACTTATATAAATATGATACATAAATATTAAGCATAAATAAATACATATTTATACACATATAAATACAACAAGTCAGATATTTTGTGTGACAATTTAGATCGCGTTAAAATAATGCTCACGCACTAGTCTTTTGAACTCCATTTTACTATTGGCACGACGAATGTGCAATGGCAGAGCGTTCCAGAGACGGATAGTAGATAGGGTAAAAGAACTGGAGACGAAGCCAGAGAACGATGAGCGGGGGTTTGAATTATGATGGTGACAATACCTTTGCCACATTTTATTTTTATTTTTTTGCGTTGTATTTGATTCTGCTTCGTTTTTTTTTCCTCCATATAATTTTTGTAACCGTGTCGCGCAGCGGTGAAAGAATACCACCACCTCTCTTCCCTTGGGTGTCGTAAAAGGCGACTAACGGACTAAAGACTGCACATACATCCAACAGCATAGAGCGGCGGTGGGCTCACCATCTGTCACGCTGAGCATTATGTGCAATCGCTATTTGGTAAAAAGTGGACTATGGTAGAGGACTGCTTTTGCGGTCCTCATTGCCTAGTCTCTGACTAACCCTTCGGGGATAATAGTCGTCGTTATACGTATGTATGTAATTTATGTGTGTATTTGTGCTTGTGGTCAACAAATGTTTCTCTAATTTTATCTGACATGTCAATGTTAATTGTGTCAGATTCCACTCAATAATGATGTTAACTATCATTATTAGAAAGAAGATGGCATACTAAATTGGTTACTCATGCGCTACTGCAATTGCGGACTAACTATTTTATCTGACATGTCAATGTTAATTGTGTCAGATTCCATTCAATAATGATAAGGAAGATGGCATACCGAATTGGTTACTCATGCGCTACTGCAATTGCGGACTAACTATTTTATCTGACATATCAATGTTAATTGTGTCAGATTCCACTCAATAATGATGTTAACTATCATTATTAGAAAGAAGATGGCATACCGAATTGGTTACTCATGCGCTACTGCAATTGCGGACTAACTATTTTATCTGACATATCAATGTTAATTGTGTCAGATTCCACTCAATAATGATGTTAACTATCATTATTAGAAAGAAGATGGCATACCGAATTGGTTACTCATGCGCTACTGCAATTGTGGACTAACTATTATAGTTCCCGCCTGAGTCACTTCCTTCAACGAGTGGGGTCAACGAATATCGGCGGCGGCGTTCCGGGCGACTTTGTTTGTTTACGTCGAGGTAGGCCGTGGAGCGGGTTGTAGGTGGGTAGTGGGTACCTTTTCAGTCTCAGGTCTGCAGGTAAATTATAAACATTTTCGTAGGTAAACAGTTAAAGTAGTTATAAATATTTTTTATATAATTTTAACGCAAATATTGTTGCGAACAAATTACAAATACCCGTGTTGCGTAGCGGTGAAAGAATACTACTACCCCCTCTCTTCCCTTGGGTGTAAAAGGCGACTAACGGACTAAAGACTGCACATACATTCAACAGTATAGAGCGGCGATGGGCTCACCACCTGTCACGCTAAGCACATTTGCTATTTGGTGAAAAGTGGACTATGGCAGAGGACTGCTTTTGCGGTCCTCATTGCCTAGTCTTTGACTAACCCTTCGTGGATAATAGTCGTGATTATATATTTATTTATTTATCTACCCAATTTGTCCCACTGCAGGGCAAAGACCTGCCTGATTATATATATGTATATATAAATGTATGTAACAAATTACAAATTAAAAAATGTTGAAAAAATAATCCACGAGCAGGATTCGAACGGGAAATTCGTCACGCAATACGGGGTGTCCACGCGGACGACGTCGCGGGCGGGAAGCCTGATAAACAACTAAATAAACAACTTCCATTTATCAAGTCTTTGTGTTGTGATAAATATCAATATGCATGTAAAAACAACTTTTATTTAAAGTGAGTTGAGTTGCAAAGATACATTTCAGATAAGATAAACGGCATTCTCAATAAATTTTAATACAACAAATTTTACATTATCTCCAACTAGATAATGATTCGCCCCGTTCAGGACTGACATACGGACCTACCTATGCCAGAAAGCTAAAACTCACCATGATTTTCAAACAATCTAATCCTAAATTTTAATATCTTAACTTGGAATCTTCAACCGCGTCAGAACACAGTGTGACACATGTATTTAATAAGAATGTGGTGTCCAGCCAGGCAGACTTAAAACAAGTAGTACCACCAACTAAATAGAGTACAACCTATATGTACCTATTAAGAATCGAAATCAGGACCTCTGAATGTATAGTGGGCTAACCACTAAAACCCTCAACCATTTAAATAATAATATCATCATCATCATCAGCCCATAAACGTCCCACTACTGGGCACAGGCCTCCCACGTGAACAATAGCACGTGGGGATATTGAGCCATAACCCACCACGCTGGCCCAATACGGGTTGGTGGGTTTTAACGACTGCCATATTACTACAACAACCGGGACCAACGGCATCGGCTAAACGTTCCTTTTGAAGCACGGAGGAGCTCGAGATGTTTTTAATTGGTCACCCATCAGGCGACCCGGCATTGCGAAAGTAGCTTTATCGGGCAAGATCGTAAGCCGAACGCGCTAGCCGCTGCGCCATCGAGCTCCTAAATAATAATAATCGGCACATTAATAATACTCAACAGAAACGAAACAGACACGGCTATTAATTCAAAAATATGTATACCGTAACGAGCAAGTCACCGCGCCAGCGTTGTACAAAAGTGTACAACGTCGTGTTCACCTCAAACTGTGCCACAGGTTCAAGGATCCGCGCTTCCTAAACGGCGGCAGTTCAAACTTCAAAGTGGCGCGGTTAACGACCGACAACGCTCGCGGATTAGCATTCGTCAATATTTACCACTACGCATGCTAATTAAAACGTCTAAACAGTTGTACATTTTGACACAATTTTACATTTTTATTCGATACAAGCGGCCGCTCGCGGTTTCACCCGCGTGGTTCCCGTTCCCGTGGGAATATCGAGGTAAAAAGTATCCTATGTGTTAATCCAGGTTATAATCTATCAGTATGCCGAATTTCATCCAAATCCATTCAGAGTAACAAACATCCATCTATAGGTTCCCGTGGGAATATCGGGATAAAAGGAATCCTATGTGTTAATCTAGGTTATAAACTATCTGAATGCCGAATTTTAGCCAAATTCATTCAGTAGTTTTTACGTGAAAGAGTAACAAATATCCATCCATGCATACAAACTTTCGCGTTTATAATATTAGTAGGAAGTAGGATATGGAAAAGGATTGGCCAGCACAAGCAACAGACCGCGACAAGTGGAAAGAGGGGAGGCAGGCCTTTGCCCAGCAGTGGGAAAATATAGGCTTATAATAATAATTCGAATAATATTATAAGCCTATATTTATGTCCGCATTACATTAAATCTGTATGTTGTTCGTGTACCGTGCACCGACAGGCCCCGCCAGAATACCAGCGTTGTTGCGATAAGTTCTGTTCGCAATAACACAAGCTGAGGCGGGGTCCTGATGGACAATTGTCTTTTTTGTATGTATGCTTTTCTTTTTGTATTTGTCAATAAATGTTTCTCTCTTCTCTCTCTCTCTCTCTCTCTCTCTCTCTCTCTCTCTCTCTCTCTCTCATATATTTGTTAGCAGAAGCAAAATAAGTGCGTCAATGATCGTAGCAAATCCAGGTGGTGTGGTATGTCACCCGATTAAATATTTTTACTGCCAAGGAGTATAGTTTTGAAATGAAATACATTTTTCGGATCTAAATATTTACAGGATCCGTAGTCTCCCTGTAACCACGGACACTGTTAAGGGTTCGAAACGTCAGGACTAAAATCAAAACCCTAAAATGTAATAAACGCGAGTTATCTCCGAAAACGTTTCATTTCAATGTGTAATAGTGCTCGCGTAAACCTTTGTAAACAATAATGAGTATAGTTTTGCCTTACAGCATCTAATGAAATTGAAAGATATATAGTAACAACTGTATCTGAACTGACCGAAACTTACGGTTTGTTTAGGCCTCCCAAATTCTTCAACCCAGCTCTGTGGCTAGACTCAACTAGGGTTGATAAGGATTCCTCTTCCGCTTTCACATGTTGTGGAAGTTCCGCAATTATTACAGTTCCCCTACCGCTATCGCTTCCCCATAAATGAAAGTTAAAAATTCCTCTTCCGCTATCGCTTCCTCATTAATTAAGATGAATTAAGGAGGAATTGAAATTGCGCGCGAAATCTTCGGCCGGCAACAAATAATAAATAACAAATAAATAAAATACTACGTAGGTAATACTTTGCCTGTGCCTGTTTCATCACACTTTATTTTTCTTCCTATTCATAATCCGCATCCTCTTTCTTTGTGCTATACAATTCCTCTTCCCCTTCCTCTTCCTCATAACCACATCCTCAACAACCCTAGACTCAACCTATCCTCCAATTACACATTAAGTTTAAGCACTCCACTAACTCTCTTTATATATAATCTATATATAATCTTTTTATATATTTATATTTATAAAGATTAAAAATAACAACTTTACTTTATATTAGGTAAAAAGTTCGTTAATTTTTAATAGCAGTCGGCCATTAAGTTTGCCTTCCCTTTTTAGGACTGTTCGACCGATAAGTAACTTCTAGCCAACAGTAGTTCCATTGCTCGACTGAAGGCAATCGTATAATCCTTACACAACTACAGTATACAACAAAACCTCATTTAGTTTAGTGCAAATAGAAATATTACCTAATAACAGCCTCGGCAGCCAGCGGCCATTACCGTTGAAAGGTTTATTGATTTCACGAACGCACCCAGAGGGAGCGGGGAATGGCCAATGGGGAAATAAGGCAACTTAGACAATGCCATCATGTTCAACTGCAAAGTCAAATAATAGGAGGGAATGAGACTCTCATTTCACTTTCGTCCTCTCATTATAAGAGGATATTAATCGTTTCTAAAGTCGATTCCCAGCGGGTGTTAACAGGTTATCGCGTTTGGTTTAGTTTGGAGGTACGGTTTGTTTTTAAGAGTCCGCTTAACTAGCTACCACCGTCTTTATCAAAGCCTGTCGCCAGAATAAGCGTATCAGTAGCATTGTTGTGTTCTCTGACTGAGTTAAATATTATAGCCAGGTCCTCAGTAGTTGAGTTTCGGGTGAAATCTCTTACCATTAAATGACAATATGGACAAGCCCTTCCTTGTTCTGCAATAAAATAAATGGAATATATAACCTGTGGCTATTGAAGACAAGCAGTCCAAAAAATTATTATCATTTGCATAGCCCCTTGTTGACCTTTTTGCCGTATCTTTGAGCAAGAAACTACTTAAATTTCTTACCTTATTAACCTTAACGAGTATAGAAAACGAACTGCCCTTTACGTTTTAGATAATTTATTCCGGCATTCTGACTAATGCCTACAAAACAGTCGCAAAGATAAGAAATCAGCGGTGGGGTGAAATTAATTGTCCGCTAGCATTGCCAACTGAATTGATTTGAAGATAAAATTGTGCCACTAGGTCGGGTCGCATAGCTCTGCGAACTATAAGTAATACTAATCAGCAATCGCAGACTATAAGTTTTTATATAAAAACTATATAGGTATAACTAGTTATTATCAATTTTTTTTAGATTTCTGCTTCTCGCCTGTCAACTTTGAATCGAATTCTGATCCTCCCAAACTTACCGAGTCACATTGACTTACGACTAACGAGCTAATTTTCAAGCCATCTCCGCTCAAACATAAAATTGCAATTCCAATTTTAGCCGTATGTGCCGTCCGTCGCAAGGGGGTGGCTCGCAAGTGTTTCAGGCAATTAGCTTTGGTTCACGACCGGCATGCGACACCGGCAGTCCGGCACCGGCAAAGCCGCCGGTCGCCGACCCCGGCACCGGCAGAGTCGGAAAGTGAAATCCGTCACTTGTTGCTACGATACGACGCGAATCGGAAACGCGCTCCGACTCAGGAATTAGGTTTTCGCGAATCGGGTCGCCTCGCATTTCGTATGCGGCCGGTGCGTCGCTGTTTACCTAATAAGGAATTTCGTTCAGCATGCTAATACAAATTAATTCGAGCAGCCATTGCTTGATTACTTTATCCTGTGGGTAAGGGTATACTGTATGGAATACGGGCTTCTATGATTATTGTGTGTGCCTTCAATTAAGTAATCCTATACAGTGTGTCCAGGATAGGGTTAGCGATAATTTAAGGGCATATTATACATTCAAATTGATCGATATTAACAAACTAATATAGGGTACTACTACATTAGGGTACCCGCCGCCATTTTTAAATTTGACGTATTCTTTTTAGGGTGCTGCCGAAAAATAATTCGTCAAATTTAAAAATGGCGGTCAATCCAACAGGGTGCTAGTAGGACCCCTATATAAGGGTGTTAATATCGATAAAGGAGAATGCCGGAACCTGTACCAATCGCTTATAAAAAATATATTTCCCATAAATACTTCAACACTTTTTGACTGGCATTACCAAAATATAATTCATTATTAAATCCGCGTTTACGAAATGTAATAAAAAAGTTGGATAGCCCAAGTTTTTGACTTCCGAATGCATTTTCGGTAGTCAAGAATTAGATAGATGCCTATTCATTGCCAGAATAAAAAAGTTGATTCCAAGCAACAAAAAATCGATAAAATAAATGGACCACAGTACGATTTACTGCCGTACTCAGAGACGTCAATTAAGTTTTAATGACAATTAAATGTCTTTCCTTCTCTATTTAAACTATACATAAAAAAGTGACAGCAAGAGACTTACGTACTTACTTACTCACGTACGGCAATTATACGGTTACAATGATTTTGCATTCGTTAGAAGGTATTATGATAGTGAATAAAAAAATCTATGTTCTTCGTCATATTTTGAATAGAAAGAGGTACCTACATCGATTTGGCTGCTAAACTTGATTTCAGACTTCGAATTATCAATTTACTCATTAATCAAAGTATTCTGATTACATACCTATGCTGAGATGTTTTATCAATAGGTACTATATTTTTTTTAAACCCGCCTAATATATGGTAGTTTCTACCTTTGATGAGTTCTTTAATTGGTATCTCTAGAAAATATACATAATTATGATTTTAGGTAAGTAATCTATCTTTTGCACCTAGCTATATTTGCGTTGCTGATAGTTTATTTATTTATTGAAACTGTAAAACACTTGGTAATCGAAACGGATGTTTGCAATATTTTAGGCGGGTTTTTTAAAAATATAGTTAAGAAGAAAAATCTCAGCACTGCGGATTCAAAAACAAAAACGCTTATTGCCAACGGTAATAATAAACTATAAGCTGGCTAAAAATGGTTGTTTCATCTAAAAGCAATTGGTACAGGCTTCCATAAAAAAGCTGGCATTCTCATTTGAATGCACAATATGCCCTTAAATTATCGCTTACCCTATCCCGGACACACAGTATATTTGTTATGAGGATCCCATGGGGCGGCGTCTTGCAAGTTCGGGTTGCGACCTTGCAAGTTAAGTTTTTCCGCAATGAACCCTTCATTCACCTTCACCTATGAACCAAGTTAAATAATCTGGAGTTTGTCGTAAGATGGCCGACGTAACCCACCAAACCGCATTGATTCAGGGTGGTAGATTATAGCCAGATCTGTACATGTGTAATTTCTTGTGAGGAAGGGTCTTTTGAGAATTTACCTGCAACAAAAGAAATTAACAATCAAACGTGTGATAAAGACGAAAACGACACATTAACATTAATAAAAAAACAATACAATGGTATTTTAAGAACATAGTAAAGAAATTTTACTACGGAGTCGATAACGCAAGCAATGCAAGCATGCAGATAGCAAACATCTATTTTAGCCGAGGTCCACTTTCTGTCGCGCCGATTGCACGCTCGTTTGTACGAATTTTGTAGAAAGCATTGAACTTAATAATCAGATAAGAGCTGAATTGCAAAACTTGTTTAAAATATGCATATTGTTAATACAATAGTGTTAAAACAATTCATATTGTACAGGACGACAGTACAGAACACCATGGACATAAATATGTAGTGCGTGTCATTCAATTAATGAAAACTCGCTCGTTATGCTAATTCGCAAAACTAATTGTTTCGTATTTAAAACTTAATTAATGCCAAGGGTGATACAATGTCATGTCATGTAGCTAACTCATATACTGAATTCTATATTCATAAAAACTAATAAAAACCCACTTGAGTCACTTTATCACTTTATTCAAAGAAACGAATTTACCATAAAGGAAAATATAATTTCAACAGATGCGTTACACAATTTTACAAAGTGACAAGATCAAAGAAGGTTTCCGTAGTAAACCAGGCAACGTTTAAAAGCAATTGCATGAAACTTTTTGTTTCTTTTCAGCCCATTAATTATAATCCTCTCTCCTCCCTTGGGTGTCGTAAAAGGCGACTAACGGACTAAAGATTGCACATACCTCCAACAGCATTGTGCGGCGATGGGCTCCACCTGTCACGCTGAGCACATGTGCAGTCGCTATTTGGTAAAAAGTGGACTATGGTAGATGACTGCTTTTGCGGTCCTCATTGCCTAGTCTCTGACTAACCCTTCGGGGATAATAGTCGTAATTATATTTATGTATGTTATTTCTATAACTGCAAATAAATACCGTAGATAAAGATTAGAAAGGTAAGTCGCGGGCTTCCGCTTTTATTAGGATTAGGTAATTGCCATTAGTGGTTAGACTGTTCTTACTGCCGTTCACAGACCCTGAGATCTTGGTTCGGTTTCCATACATGTTAGTTTATAGACAATTATTTGGTCGGTGGTAGATATGGCTTGTTTTAAGATCGACCGAACAACGCCATAACAGCATTGTCTTTTTTCCTCAAGTCAAGGTAATAAATAGCCTCAATGGTGAAGTGCGCTTTCATCTTCAGACTTTTCTTCCCATACTGTTAAGTGCGGTGAAGGCCAACCGCTTTCACGCTGAGAAATAAAATATTTTCCAACAAAACACAATTTCTTATACCTAAGGATGTTTTTGCACGTTCATGGTTACATTCAGATGCTGCTCACGTATCCCTTTCACATCCCGCTGTCATGTCATCGATCACGTCAACATCCGCGATACAGCGGATCTTTGCAAAGTGAACACTTGAATTTGCTCCAGAAAGGTCGATATAAGTCATGTCACGCCCAAATAACTTAAGAAGAAATCCGTCTACTACTTTTTATATTAGAATAAAAGTGAAAGAGGGCTGATTTTGATAAAAATGTAATGTAAATAAACATAAAGTAGGTAATATAATGCAAGAAAGAGACAAGACATTCATGAAATGACTGCATGATATTTTACGATATCTGATTAATTTTTATCTGAGTATAGTAAAAATAGTTACATTACAGCATTAATTTATCAAAAGAACAATATGATACAACGTCCAACTCAAACATATTTTTATATACGTATACTAGTTTTTGGCCGCGACTTCGCTCGCGTTAATTTTTCGCGACAAAAGAAGCCCATAATCGCCTCATCTCTATACCAAAATTCATCAAAATCGATTTAAACGCGAATGAGTAACACAAACAAACACTTTCGCATTTATAATTATAATATCATCATTATAATATTAGTTAGCAGGATACTACGGTACTACTATGTTACTACTTAATTCTAGTTCAGTTTTTAGTCAATGTATGTGAAAAAAATATAAGTAGGAGTCGATAGCCCCTTTGGTAGCCTGACTCAATTTGCCAGAAGGTGCGAGATAAAATTCCGCTTGTCAAAAAACCAAACAACTTACGTTTTAAGTTGTTTTCTAAGAAGCATCATACGTGATTATGTTGTCATGTTTTAAAGTAAGATCCTAATTACTAAAAAAGGTACTTCAGTAACCTCAAACAGACAATATTTATTGGCAATTGTCTCCATATACGAGAGACCAGTTCCTTGCTATTACAAAAACACCAGAGGCATTACCATATACATCTCTTCTCCTTCAGCAGATCATTAGTCAATGGCACATCGCGTCTGTTCTAATTAGCGTTAACTAATCTATGCCACTGCCATATGGTGTGATATTAATGGGCGTTTCAATATGGAAATAACATTATACAAACGTGTTGGTCGTGTCGTGTGGCGTCGACTAAAAAGTAAAACAATGCGTGCACTAAACAATGGCGTCATTTGTTAACTTCTGCTTAATTAATTGCCGCTGTACGATGGGCTGATATATTGATGGGATCACGCAATAACCCTTGAGGATGCTCCATGACCATTGACCTAGAAGTATAGAAAAGAACGTTCATACAAACCATTTGTTCAAATTCTGGAATGAGAGACCTAAAGTTCGCTGCAGCCGCTGTCGTCTAATCAACAGACAGACATTGCAGCGCCGCAGCGCCAGATCGGTCAAAGACAACGTAGTGTGTATCAAGATGGCGTCCCAAATATATTGTCAATAACAATAATTGAAAAAAATATCTTTTCTATTCTAATAATACGATATAACTACATAATGATGACTTTAATAACAATTAATTTCACTTACTTGACAACTGAATTGTAGTAAACGTCTAGGTGTACACTTTGAAAAGAAATAAAGAATTATTTTCACTGCTCCGCACGCGCGAATGTCAAAGCCACACTAAAGCAAGGTGCCGAGTCGACTCCGCAGAGACCGCAGATGAGTAGAACATAAGTGCGTGTTCGGAAAGGCCTATCCAGTGTAACGTATATATCGCTGTTCATGACAGAGTGCAAACTATACTAGAGACAGTTACGATGACAAAAAATCTTCGTGCGTACGTCTAGTGTCACTCGATTTTTTACTGTTCATACGTCCACGACTATTATCCCTGAAGGGTTAGTCAGAGTCTAGGCAATGAGGACCGCAAAAGAAAACCACTGCCTAGTCCACGTCTTAAAAAATTTGTGGTGAGCCCACCGCCGCTCCATGTTGTTGGATGCATGTGCAGTCTTTAGCACGTTAGTCACCTTTTACGACACCCAAGGCAAGAGAGGGGTGGGCATCCCCTCTCCTTATTCACTAAGTTTTATTTGAACTGGCACCTCGAGACCAACCGTTAGGTTATGCAAGAAATGCTAGACGTCGAGGTCTTGACGCCAAATCAGTGCCCGCCGAAGCGCACTCTTCATTCGGTACTCATAAGACTAGTGTCTCGGGAGAGTCTCCCCGTGAACACGTGTAGTTCACTGCCTATTGTCCAGATAGGTAACCGGAGCTGTCAAGCTCGCTCACTTCTCGTTGCACGAAGGGCACAACTCGCAGTTGCCACTGCTCGGGACGACCCGAGCGAGTGACTCTAAAGTCGACTCCCAAGTGTCCACCTTGGTCGCGGAGTAGTAAGCACACTCACTTCTCGGAACCCATCCGGGCGCCAAGCCAGTTCCCACGTCCTACGCGGCTGGCTGGACCGGAGGCTACGGCATCTAGGGGGCCGGTAGTAAGTAGTAGAGAACTTTAAATATACAAAGAATTTGTGACAATTAGGTATACTTATCAAGGTAATTTGCAAGGTTTCTTCGCCTCACAAAAGTTGGAGTTAAGAGGCTTATCTCCGACTTTTGTTTGGGTGGTATTTTTCTCGCTCATTTTTAGAGAAAGTCAAAATAAGCCGATGTTTAAACTAATAAAAAAAAGTGAAAGAAAGGGCTGGCACAAAAGACCACAAAGGTTCGAAGTGCACTGATAGGAGGGTGGGGGGAGGGGGTCTCTTTAGTAAGGGGACTTTACTAAGATAAGACACCCCAAATATTCCCTAACTGCCCTTTAAAAGCCCCAACAAATATTGGACACAGCAAAGCTGATCATTATCGAAACGATAAGCCTACTTGCCTTCGAGACAGCTACGAGGCTACGTCACTAAGGCTGCGTTTCCTTATGAGCTGTGCGAGAACGCTAAGAAGTGGGCGACGAAAGTTCCACCAATAGGTTTACTCCATTTTCCTTGCCTCGCTCAGGTGGTGCAAAATGGAGTTATCCTATTGGTGGCAAAATTGCAACTCAACTCATTTGTCATAATATATCTAAATTTAAAATTACTTAATCAGTTAGGCACTTTGTAAATATCACTAATGCATTGGTTAGTAAGTAGAGACAGAGAGTACGCAGAGTGAGACATTGCATTAAGACACAATACACATAAGATAAGAAGAACCGGTAAGAAACTCACCTAGAGCATTTATTTTCTCTCTTTCTGTTTCAGAAAATGCCCTCCTTATAATAGAAATACACTTTCCAACGACAACCACAACAACATGCAAAAGATAATAATCAATATTAAAAAGTACGCAGAGTGAGACATTGCACTAAGACACAATACACATAAGATAAGAAGAACCGGTAAGAAACTCAGGTAGAGCATTTATTTTCTCTCTTTCTGTTTCAGATAATGCCCTGCTTATAATATAATAGAAATACACTTTCCAACGACAACCACAACAACATGCAAAAGAAAGATAATAATCAATATTAAAAAAGGTCCCAAAACTTGAGGGCTGCTTCAACGCATGCCATTATAATTTAAGTTTGCGTTGACGTGATTTAATGGTAGCTAAAACTCTCACTTAGCAAACGCAGCCTTACGCGCGTCGTTGACCGATATGGACGTAAGTGGTGTCGACTTGGGTCTGCAAACTGCTTATCGCTTAGCCCCTAGATACAGCAAGCCATTATGCATATTATCTCACAAATTAGGAGTTGTGGATGGAAATGCGGCATATAATTGTTAGTGATTAATGTTGGGCTAACTCGACAATCGTTTGTTAAACTACGATAAGGACTTACCCTGATCGATCGATAAAGGGTTTAAATGTAACATTCGTTACTTTGTATTGTACTGTTTGTTTGGCCACTGACAACAGAATATTGTATTTTGCATATAATTATTTAGAAAATAAAATTGAGACTTCCTTTTTGTCTAGAAAACCGGAAAACCCTAGTTCAGTCAGTCACAGGTGTATAATCAATAAAACCATATACTTTTATAATTATTTTATGTGTGTTTTGTCTCTATTAGTATGTAAGTATTATGTTAATATATTGTGAAATAAGTTATATGATACATTATATTTTTATTTGTTCCTCATAATATTTTTCTTTATTAAGAACGTGATAAAGAAGAGGAAATAAAATGTATTAAAACAAAAGCAAATTAAAACAAATTAAAATTCGATAAACATGCCGAGCCGAGGGACCCATTGCCATGAATGCTCATGATAGTTGACAAGAAGGCAGACGCCAGCAATTATATTATGAACAAGATAATAATATTACGTTCTTAGTAATTAGCGTTAAAAATCTGGCGGTTCAATTAAATTTTCTGTGGTTTATCATATTATAAAATAACTATCACGTCCGTTGATGTTGCCTTAATTGACACATTAGTAATTGCAGGTCGTCTCAATTAGAACGTTATCAAGTTTTTAACTTTGTTTTTACACTTGGGAAACTCACTGATGATTCTCATCGTAGCCCCTGGATCCAGCATTTGTCGATGTGATTATCCTTACTTCTGCTGATGAAAATCCCCTGGTAAAAGCCTCCTGGAAGTATTCAGGAATAGGGGAGCATACCCAAAAACTCAAGTACGTCCTCGCTGGGATCTGGAACCTTTTCTTTAAGTCTAATGCAACCTCTTGTTACATATTTGAAATATTTATACGTAGATTCATGTCTATTATACCCAAAGAGTTAGTCAGAGATAGACAACGAGGACCGAAGAAGCAATGTACTACAATAGTCCGCGTTTCACCAAATTACGACTGCACATGTGCTCAGCGTGTTAGGTGGTGAGCCCATCGCCGCTCTATGCTGTTGGATATATGTAATTTTTTAGTGAACCGCTATACCACACGACTAATAAATATATACAACCCTTTTTTTTCTTAATACAAAAACAATTAAGGATGAGTTCCACCCATTAAACTGAACAACTTTCCCCAAGAAACCTGTGCAAAAATAACAAATCAAGGCCTAGTAATCTCAGAAACATCTCTTATGATAATAAATATATTCTACCAAACGCCATAAATGTGTATGGAACTGGAGTCAGCAATTATCTTGTACCCTTATATGTAAATAAACTTCCAGTAGATTTCCAATCAATGTATATTAACAATGTTAAATTTCTTAGATCTAAGTTAAAAAAGATTTACATAATGGCGAGGGATGTTAGCGGAGGTCTGGGTTGACTTTATCAACTTAGATTATTGACATCTGCTAATTAATAAATTGTAATAGCGGCTCACCAACACCCAGATAAACCCTACGAGGTTTTCGTGGTGCGGTCTTTATGTAAAAAAAATAAAAAAAAATTTCGACCTCCCATACAAAACTGTCCGATCAGCTGACGACAATAGGGGAGATCGAAATTTTTTTGTCATTTTTGCACATAGGTTTCTTGGGTAAAGTTTTTCAGTTTCATGGGTGGAACTCACCATTAATTGTTTTTGGATTAAGAAAAAATAAGGTTGTATATTTAGCACATGAACAAACACACCACACAACAGTTACAAAGTATGCGTGCTGCGCATTTACAACCGGCAATTTGATCGCACTTAATCTCAATCGGCGAATCATGATTAACTACATCCGACATGATCTAAAAACTGTACGATCTTAAACCATACAATTGTAATTATTCGCATGCTTGGCTTCTTTTTAACAGGGTACTTTGTACTTTGTAGCGTTTAAAAGTCCGAATCGAATGGTCCGATAAACTAGCGTATTGACGATATCAATTTTGGTCGATCACCAAAACATGTTTACAACGTATTATCGCCTTACGTCCGAAATTAATAACCACAGTTACTGTTGTTTTGCATATACTACTAAAGTGAAGTTTTTTACTTAGGATTCATACAAATTATTTCAAATTTTAACTCTAGAGGCAAAACCACAGATACCTTTATTCATTTATTTATTTCCTTAGGTTTATTTATTTGGGAAAACATACAATGCAATAAATCTTAAAAATTAAATTTTAACACATAGGTAACAATGTAGTTTCCACTAACTACTAAACGAAATAGCATATTATGCATATATAATATATAGGAATCAAGATTGCCTGGTTACCTTTGAATTAGTGACACAATAAGAGGGATAGTACCAAATATAAAAACTCTGGCCCAAGACTCGATCTGTGATAACGAGTCTGGAAGTCCTACAAAAAGTTAAGTACATTCAACAATAGAGGTGGTGGTAGTGGTGATTTTTAATAAGGACGCCTTTATAAAGTGGCTTTTAGATTAATCTTATCTTATACATTTATGTTTAACGCGTACACAGTTTATTATTATTGCGAGAGGCTTGTTGAGCCGCTAATCCAAAGTAGTGCGAATTAATAAGATTACGGAACTGAAGTAACACCATTCGTTAACGAAATCCACTAACAACCTGATCCCTAAACCAAATCTCATTAGGCCAGCACGCAAATGATCGACCGTTTGCTCATGTACCCACTACTACCCACGCTGAATGACCGGCTAATTGAATAAGCTGGGCAAATATTGCACAACGATACGAGTACGTTCAATTAATGTCTAAAAAAGTGGCAATTAATATTAATTAATTTAATTTATTTTTATAAACAAAAAATTGCTAAACACCGTTACTTGATGGCGTAGTGGTCACAGAAATCCTCCAGCCGATTTCTTTTAATTTAATCAACGCGCTTTAAGTCAAATATTTTTTTCGTTACATCAACAACTCTAACTAAATAGCTATATAATAATTATTACTAATGAATATGTAAGCTAAAAGAAAAATATTGTTAAATCACAACTAACTTACTAACAACTACCTTTAATATAAAATAGCCCTTTAGAACGCAACGGAAAGATAATTTGTCATTTGAAATATGATTTGACTGCAAAGGAAAATTACAATATGCTAATATCACTTTACATTATCTGCGCCAATACATTTATTATCCACATTGACAGAACGATTTGTAAAGATTCTTTTACATCATTCCTTTATTCTAATAAATCTTTCAAATGCCCCAATAAAATTAAGGAAATCAAAGAAACTGCGACCAACAGCAGGATCGTTCCACACAAACTAAGAAATACCAACATCACAAAGTCACGGAATTTGACGGAATTGGACACCCTAATAAAGCTTACACAAATATTGTTGACGTTCAATTACGTGAGAAAACCTGTTAATCTGCAGCAGAATAAACAATAGGTTGGTCGGTAGGAAATGAACGCTTATGTACAGATTTGTGTGTGTGTGTGTGTGTGTTGTGTGTTAAGTGTATTTTGTACATGTGGTATTTGAAAAATAATGTTCAGATGGGTACGTATTATAATGCCGAATTTTAGAATACCGAATTTCTATGAACGGAAGTCGGAATATTAAAATGCCGAAACTTTAAAATCCTGAAAGTTCCAAATCCCGAAAGTTCAACATCACGAAAGTTCAGATCCCGAATGTTCAAGATCCCGAAGATTTATATACCTACAGTCGATATGCCGAAGTTCAAAATCCCGAAAGATAGATTAACGTTTATTAGTGTTTTTACAATGTAACTCAAATTGTATTTCTGTTGTCTAATGAAAAAAAATAACCTCGAATCGCTTCGCGATTGTCTTAAATTTCTAACCTATCACGTGACCTACAGGAGTAGGGCACTAGTATTTATGTTGTCTAATAAAAAAACATAACTTCGAAATTAGGTCTTATAAAATTAGGTATTTCAAACTTTCGGGATTTTGAACTTTCGGTTATTTGAAAATCGACATATTGAGCTTCGGTATATCGGGCGTAGGTATTTTATACATTCGGTATTTTGATTTTCGATGTTTTAAACGCAGGTATTTTAGTTGTAGGTATTACGAATTTTCGGGATTTGAATTGCAACCCGTTCAGATAAAGGTGACCAAAATTAGGAACGGCTTACTTATATTTTGCGTATAGTGGACTAACCAGATAACATAAAAGGTTAAAAAGCAAAACGCATTGTTCAAGGAACTACCCAAGCTTCAGGCTTCACTTGTTTCTCCCACGATCGCTGAAATTCGATAAGACTAGTTAGGGCAATTAACTATTCTTTATAAATTGAAGATAAAGATAGAGTAAGGCCATTTCAATGATTCGTTCATCGAACAGGGGCAATTTCACTAATTGACAATTTATTACACTCAAATATTAGTATTTATATCTCTTTGTACCATTACTTACACTTACATTATTTATATTCCTTTGAACCGGTCAAAGGACATAATATACTTGCAAATAATCACAAAGGAGAAAAGTTATTCAGAATGCTAAATTATCATCAAAGACAAAAATTAAGCACAAACGACATTTATGTTTCCGACAAAATTAAATAACAAGAGACAAGGAATTATTAATAAAAAAGAATTGAACATTTTCAATTTTGCATTTGTAAATTCGTGTTGCGAAATTAATTGCTAGCATGAAAACTTATTTGTATCAACCAACATGCAAAACGTTGGAGCTGCTAATGACAAATTCTTACGAATCTTACGATGCAACCACTTTCTCCATTGTGCATTTGTCCGCAGCCAGGACCGTACGAACTGGATCAGGTCATTCGGCCGACCGCTATCACTCCTTGTCGCCTATTGTTGGAAGTTTAAACACAATGTAGGCGTCGCGATGAACAATAATATTCTAGATGTGAACAATACTTTTCTAGACAAAGAGGAGGAACTAATTGTGAATCTTATCACTGCCCATATTTGCCATCTTTATTTACCGTAGCTTCTCTATGTATTAAGTGAAACCAGATTACATTTTTGCGTTTTTGATATTTGATATCATTAATATCAATAAATAATACCATAATTATTTCATTGATTGGTTACAATCAATGAAATAATTAATAGAATATTTTATATTATAGGTAGTATCGCAGAGATGCAAAAGTACAAATATTTCCTCGAGTGTGTAAGGATTTTTTTAATTAATTAGTTGCGGGTAATTTCTGGCTGAATTCAGCCACCTCACAGTCGAGTGGAATACACAATTAAGATATAATCCTCGCTCCAAAACACAATTCCCCTTTAAGACATGACGTCTATTCATGAATGGTTAGAGTATATCTAATTTGCCTATTTTCTGCAATTCGGTGACCATGTCAAAGTAATGTATTCATTATGCAAATTACATTTGGCATACTTTGTTGCACGGTTATTAGCATAATTCGAAGATGTATTTAACACCACAAAACGTTCGAATTAAACAGGGACAATAATTTGTCACAGCAATACGAATATCTACTATTTTATTTCGTGTTTCAACAACATCTTTAATAAAATATGGTTACATACATATAATCAAGAGAACCAATTGTTCCCGAAGGGTTAGTCAGAGACTAGGCAATGAGGACAGCAAAAGCAGTCCTCTACCATAGTCCACTTTTCACCAAATAGCGATAGATATCGCTATAACATTTGCGGTTTATATGTAACCATATGGTTA